>BMAV01004396.1:113878-303878 GCA_019973955.1 Trichonephila inaurata madagascariensis | reverse complement strand
GATTAACGATTTTCCATTTTCATATCCCATCCCGTATCAAGTGACTAATTTCAGATCCCATTTCCCGATTTGGCGATTGAAGGATAAAGTTACAACTTAGTTCAATCAACTATAAAAGTGTAATTTTTTAGTTTTTTTAAATTATAATTTATTTTTATTTACTTTGTTTCATAAAGCAGTTTTGTTCTTCATTAATTTTTAACTGTAGAATCCATTGTAGTACTTTAATAATTTTGATATTTAACGTTTTTTTAAAGAATTTACCTGCATTGAACCCGGATACTCAAATTTTAATAAATAGATTTATTCGATAAGAAGGGACATTTTTTTTTCTACTACTGAATGTAGACTGATAATCACTTAAACATTCCTTTAGTTAACCTTTATAGAATCATAAGGTTGCTAAGAGTAGCAGTATGTACATAATTGTTTATTTTAATTTGTTTAGACGTAAAATGTATAAAAATCACAAGAAAAATACATAAAATAGTTTGTAAGCATTTCATTTATGGACGACGGGGAATAATTTTTTTCTAGAACTGTTTGTCATTATCGGACATTTGTTTTCATTTTTGATAAAATATACTTCATTATTACACAAAATTATACTTACCGAATAACATAAAAATGTGAGAGAGAATACAGAAAATATATTGTTACGTAGATCCGGATTTGAGGATTTTATGCAAAACAATCACAAAGAAAATAAACAGTTCTTCAAGAACGATGCGAATTTATTTTCAAAAATCCAATCCTTTAAATACAGGATTCAGCAGCGATATTCACAAAGTAAATCTCCGAAGGTCTTCACACCTTCAACAGCAATCAAACACAATCTTCAGTGTTTAAAAATACACGTAAGTAAAAGATTATTCACAAGCACAGCCGAGCTAATCGCTAGTCAAAACAATGTTCACTCATCTCTGGTTGAAATAAGACTGATCGCCGTACCGGTGAGCATCTTTATTTATAGGTGCGACAGAAATTTCCAGAAATATAACCGCTCGTGTCATTGAACGTGACACTATTGGAGAGATCCTCTACTTTCTAGAAGATTCCTGAGGGTTCTGAACTCACCAACATGGTCGCCAATGATGCCAACTTGGCTCTAGCGCCAAGATTTTGCCAAGTTCTCATTGAATCGCCATTATAACGTAGGGGGCGGCATTGCTTGTGGTAGCACAATTTTAACATAAAATAAATATAACATAGAGTAACATAAATGCATTAAACATCCAAATACAACTTATTTACACTATTTACACAAAATTCGTAACAATATTTGCGACATAGCCATCCTGTGATGACCATGTCGTGCCGGTTCCGCGTAAGCTAGAGGTGTGGGATTATCAAAATGATGAGACATAATAATTCTTAATACAACTTTTATTAAGAATAACATATATTACTTAAATTCTAATTTGACAATTTTAATTAAAGTGAGAGTCAAGCCAAATTAAATCACGTATTCAAGTCAGATCACGCAACTAGATCCTTTATCTCAATTACCATTAATAATCCATGCATCTAATTACTTATATCTAATATTACCTTTTTCAGTTCTCCTTCCTTTACCTAGAAAATGGTATCTATAAACTTTATAAACGATGATTCCAACTTCTTTATCTTAGGCTTCTATTCTTTCCCGAAACTATCGGACTGCTAACTCTTGATCTGTAAGATGCACACTAAGCTTTGTCACGCTATCGATCAGAATGCTTCCACAATACTACCTCTGAGCCTGCCGCGCTATATCTAAGCTTGCCACGCTATATCTAAGCTTGCCACGCTATATCCTATCATCAAAGCTTCTATCCTTTTATAGTAAATTTTCATTTTGCATAATATCTTTGTTTATCTTCTTGGTATTGGGTTGGAAAAGTTTTGCCATTAATCGTGGCCGTCAAAGAACATAGGAGTTATGTTAACAGAAAGACGCGAGAGACGTCACATATTATTACCTGACACAATAAACGGAAATAATGACAGAGTGCAACCAGCGAATGTGCTTTATCATCGGCGCCAATTGACTTGAAAATTTTTTTCTCGAAACGTCATCGTCTACGTAATTACGTTCGCCATAGCTCTATTTTGACATTCTGTATAAATAATACAGATAATATTGTAATTAAATATGAAAACCACCAATTTTAACCCTTACCAGGTTCATTTTATTTCTGGATTATAGGTAAAAAAATGTCAATTTTTTTTCACTTATTTTTAAACATACATATCTTTTTGAACATGATAGCACCATTCGCATACAAAATTTTCTAAAAATCAATGTAAAAAAAAATGTATTTCAATAAATGAGTAATTTACCTTTAAAGTTGGCTTTCTATGTGGCAGAAATCACTAGACTTAGGAGTCAGTTCACATTAACTATAAATATGAAGCTTAAAATATCTAGCTTTTATCTTGAATTACAAGTTTTATTTAAGCCTTTAACATTTAAATAAATGATTATGAAATTATTAATGAAAATTTGATCATGTATGATAAATTAGAAAACACGGTACAGCACATAACCCAACATCACAATCTGGACAGTAGAATCTTGTTTTTCTTTTTTTTTCTTCTTACCTTCTTCTCTTCACTTCGCAAATAATACACTGACGAGTTGGATTAGTTTTTTTCTCTATTGGGGGAGTGTAGTCAGCAAAGTGTCTTTTAGAAACGTGAAAGGAGGGGGGAACTCAGCAGAGAAGGACGTCCTTATTTTACAGAAAATTCCTAAAAACCATAAAAAGCACTTGTGAAATAATTCGGAAAAGACCGATTGCATAGTGTAAATTTTGAGTGCCCGAGCTACATTCGGGATGAGCCAGGATGGAACGTTTTGCCTGCCCGAGCTCAGTTCGGGAAAAACTGGGAAGGGGTTAAAGTGGGGGAAATGTTTCCCATAGTCGTGAAAGGGTTAAATCGAAATGATAGGGAATTTTCATCTTAAAGAATAAATATTTTCATTTACCCCATAAGAATTTTCAATATTTATACGTTATTTTTTAAGATATTTTTTCAATTATTGATTCATTCCATTATAAGAAATCTTATCAGTGTTTGTTGTTGGTGACGTGTGTTTTTTATCCTGGGAACATATGAAATACAAGAGAAGAACAGAAAGCATACAATACAATAGAAGAATATGCACATTTATTACAGATGACGATCCTAGCATATAACAAGAAGGGGTGCGCTGCTTTTCTTTTCGAGACAGGAATCCATTTCAGGCGAAAAACCGACTTCTTTCCCGAAGAAGATATAGCCATGTCTTACTCGGGATTCGAACCCGAACCCACTCGGTTACAAGCCGAGGGTCATAGCCATACTGGCTGGGCGACATATCAGTGGTTGAAACGTAAGATAAAACACATAACACACACAGAAATATAAAGTAGCTTAAAACTAAATAACATTTTTGCTGCAATAGCACTAACATTATTCATAAGATCATGCGGGGTTTTTTTTTTATTATTCTGTAATTTAAATTTGAAACTGGAATGAACGAATGTATCATTCTCTTTTTTACAATTATTTCTGCTTTAACAATAACAACATTTTTTGAAAAATTCTCTACTTTTTCATTGTATTCTTACATAACAGTTTTCTTAGTTTATTCTAATTAATTCCATTTTTTCTTCTGACTAATTCTCTTTTGCTAACTCTTCTCAAAAGTCTCACAATTAAAAACAAAATTAATAATAGTATTAATATCAATTTTCTCTAGTTTAAATTCCTGAAGTTATTATGTTATAGAAATCAATCGAGCTTTCTAGGTTCAATCATTTAAATTTCAGCCTTTTTTTTTATCACTTTGACTAAATTCTTCTAGAAACACGAAAAACTTAATAAATTCTATAATGTTTCACAACAATTTTTTTTGTTAAAATGTTTGCTTAGATGTCGAAAGTGTGCATACACTTATATATATTTTGAAGATTGTATACAAATTTAGTTTATAATATTCGTCTTTTTTTAAAAATTCGGATGAAGACTGTTTTGATTCTAATATTGTTTACTTATAATCTTTATAAGATTAGAATAAGTGATGTAGCTTTTTTTTTTAAAAAAAAAAACCTTTATTTAATCACTTATAAAGCAATAATATTGTTTTGAGTTTTATTTTTCTGGATATAATAGTATCTATAGATATGGCAAAAATAAGATAATCTGAAAAGTGATTAAAATGGGATATTAAAAAACCAAATAGCTCCTTTTATATATAAATATTTGGAGTATTAAAAATAGAATTTATATTTGGTGAATTTTAATATCTTTGAAGGTTGTTGATGTTCTAGTTATTTTAGTTCAAGTCTAGTTATATATTAGTTCTTTTTAATTGTATTTAGTTTAGTCTAGTTCTATTAGTTCTGTGTAACTGGGATATCAATACAACGTCTGTAATTGATAAAAATCAAACCCACGTAATCCTTCATATGCAAACTAAAATATAAAGGAAATTATGCCATGTATCATGTGACTAAAATATCGATTTAAGTTGAGAACTGAACAAAAAAAAGTGATTCCTTTTTTTTTCTTGTCTTATTAATTTGGTTTGGTTTAATTTAGTTTTATTTATTTATTGCAATACATGCCGCTACAAATCGTGTATTGCATTACCAGTAGACAAGCTGAAAGATAAAATTTTATAAAAATAATTTTCGCTTTAAAAAGTTTACTATTTCCTACGCTTGTTTCGTTAGATTGCAGACATAATTCCATTAATCTTTTTTTTTTTCATTACATACAGGCAATTCTCGTTTCCAATTAGGGAATGAGGTGTTCCTTCAGGTATTTTCTAATCTAGAAATGTCATTTCATTTTGTTGTCAGTTGACAACTTATCTGCAAGTGATGATGCTTTACTAAAAGAAGTAACCTACTGAAGGATGACTCAATCCACCCACTGAAATCAAGCCCCAGATGGTACATATTTTTCTAAAAATAAGAACTTAATTTCCTAAAACAATTATATTGTACAGTACTGATCTATTTCCCCATGTTTTATCTATGTAATTAAATACAATCTGAATTCTATTCTATCAAGAACTAAAATAAAGTTGGAGAATTCTTGAGAATAGGTCGTAGGTGTTAGCCCTCTTGTTGTAATATATCATTCAGTTAGATGTTCTTAGAGAAGAATATGTAGTTCAGAACCCCCCCATAAAAATCACTTTGAGATTTTTAAATCTTTCCAGCTGACAATTTTGCAGAAATTAGACTGAACAGATTTATAAAAGAATGTAAATTTTTTCAGTATTTCAACTTCTACTATCTTGCAGCCGTTTCGAATTCGCGAACATAATGTTAACCTAATGAAATTACTAATTATCTTCAAAATCTTCATATGTTTATTCTATTTTAAATATAGTCGAAAGAGTAAAGCGTTCAGAAAGTCTTTGGTTACGTGGGAAAAAAGTAAAAATAGAATCCTACTCTATTTTTAATTATTTCATATGTCTTTTAATCTACTTTAGCGATCATAATACTATAGATTTGAGAAATCTAAAGATTTGAAAAACTGACGTCATACTCACAAATTCAAAATGGTGCTTTAGTAGGAGCCTTTTAAGATCATGAATTTTCAAAACACATTTATACAACAGCTAAACTAAATTACTTTTATATTAATATGATAAATATTCCTAAAAGTTAGCTCAGTCTAAATTATTGTCGAATAATCTGATATATATTTCGAGATGTCTTATAAAATACGAAATGTAATCAAGCAGAACAATCTTTAAAAAAGTTCCCTTTTTTTTAGTTTATTTTATCCATGACACACTAAAACAGATGTCGTGTTACTCAACGTCTGGGTACGCTACAGACCATAATCTCGTTTAAATCATATTAGTTATGAAAATAGAATTGAGATTTTCTTTCTTTTTTGAATATATTCATTAACTTCGAAGCTTTTGAATATTGAACAGTCTGACACTGAAAGCGTTATTAATATCTCTCAGATAACGCTTCTCATTATGGGCGTATCATTCATTGCTTTATGATAAAAGAAGAGTTACATTTCGATATGCATTTCACGATCTTAATAATTACCCGCATTATTAATAATGAAAGGTTTTTGGTGTATTTATATGCGGGCTTGGTAATAAATCTTTTTTTAGCCGCAGAAACTACTGTCATAAAAATAAAAATGATTGTTGCATCTCAAATAACAAATTCGATTTTATCACAGTAATGTTCTAAAACAAAATCGTTCACTTTTCAATCCCTAACCCATTTTGTCTCAATATTAATTAGGTTCATAAATTATTTTGGGAAATTAAGCTTGAAAAATTATTACGGAGCGAAAGAACTAACGCTTTTGTAAAAATCCTCGTTTCGACTATTTCAAGAATGGAATCCAAAACTAATTATTTTTTTAATTGGAATAGATAAATATATTTTTATTATACCTTGTTCGTTAAGGGAGTTCACCCATTTGATAAGTTAAAAAAAAAATCAAAAAATTTTTTTTCATAAACTGCTTTTTTAACATTTCTAAAATACGGTGGTAAAGTGACTTTTTAAAATTCGAAGTCGTTATAAAGAAGCAGGTGTTAGCAGAGCAGCTGTTTCGTAGTGCTAAGATTTTTATTGTTTTAATCGACTTGAAACTTAAACTAACAACTTAAAACTTAAAACGCGTTTTTCTCAAAACTGTGTTTTTCAAACTTTCCTCCATCATATCTCATGAACGGTTTAAGCGAATTACTTCAAATTTATAGGGTAGACTCAGCATATATATACGCACCAAATGAGGTACAATCATTCCAAAATTCGAAATATTTTTAATTTTATAACAAAAAGTCCCATGAAACTCGAAATTTTTTCTTCAGAGATCTACCAAAAATCCAATTTTGGATATTTCAATTAAGTATAATCCATTCTGTGTATTTAAACTAATAGATTAAAACGTTGCTAATTTTTTTTTATTTCAGATAAACCAATCAGCCGGAATCGTGGAGGAGTGAGCGTCCATTTTTTCGAGGCGGTGTGTTCAGAACACTATAACTCACGTTCTATTGGATATTTTTGGCTAAACATTCATACACATACTCTTAAAATACATATAAATAAATGATAAAAAACTCTAAAGTTCTATCTCTTTACTGGTCGTCGAAAAAATTCACTAAGAATGCTTGAAAAACAGGCCATCACATCGGGGAACCCTCTATTATGTACCTAGAAAGGCAGAACATTAGCAATAAACCTCGTGATGTCGAACCACGGTCGTATGGCAGAGACGACGTTCACGCAGGTGTACTGCACTCTTCTAACATCAACATCATTTCACTTGAAGATTCAATTCTACACTAGCTCTCATTACACCGTATTATAATCTACGTGATATTAAGATTCGATTCGAAGAGTTTGAGCTTTACATTTAGGTATGTGTAATAATTCTACTCGTTTTTGAAGATGCAAATGTCCAGTTGAGCTAGTCGCACAGGACATTATAATGGACGTAATCCAAACTAGCGGTCACCCCAAACTTTAGAACGTAGACCAGCGTTTCTCAAACTGTGGGGCGTTCCCCTTGAGGGGCACGAGCATATTGAAAAGTTGAAAACTAAAGATTATTAAAAAATATTAATGTACTGAAAGTAAGCAAATAAAATACTTTCCGACATAATAAAATATAAAGTACACATTTACACTGATAAAATACACTTATAAAAGTATCTGTAATGTACAATGTATTTTATTATTAATTTAACAATACTAAGTCAAGAACAAATTTGATAATTACCAGTGACCCCATGGGCTTGTATTAACACTTATCTTTATGATTTTTGTACGGTTTATAATTAATTCCTTTACTGCCGATTAAAAGTTATGCGGTTCGCTCCTCAATGCCACGGTTTTCCACGTAGACGTGCTTATTTTGATGGGGGTTTTTTGGGGGCGGAGAAAAGGAATAAATAAGCAAAATCCTCTAAAATAAATAAATCTTTTGCAAAGACTGTCAAGGTTCTTTTATTGTATTCCATAGCCTTAGGAATAATCTTATGTATAACAGTGCACAGAAAAGATCGTACTTCGGAAAGACGTATATGTACGTTCAGAAAATTAAGGCTTTGGCTGAGCGAGACGTTTATATACGTCGGTGGCACATAAGAGGTTAAAGTCGTATTGTAGCTTTAGTGTAAAAGTATAGTATTGTTGAATTCAATACAATATTGTATGGAGGGGGGGTGATGAAAATGATGATTGAATATTGGGTCGCGAGTATTGAAAGTTTGAAAAGCACTGCCGTAGACCCCTAAGTTAGGGATTGCAATACCGGTGTACCAGGATACCGAATACCGGTATTTTGTACAATTTTATAATACCAGTATTCACAAGTTTAAACACATTTGTTCGGTATTTATTAAAATTTGGTATTTACTAGAAAAATATATACTAACTGAAAATAAAACAGAATATATGTTAATATTAGATTCTAAAACACATTGGAATAGTTTGCTCCTAATGATGGAACGATTTTTAAAACTCCAATCCAAAAACAATGATCGACTTAAAACTGAAAATTAATTTTTCCAATATTGAATTCGACTTAATATCCAGAACTGTATCAGCTCTACTTCCAATAAAACTAGTTGTTGAGACATTATGTCTGAGAGATTCTAATTTATTAACAACTAATGCAACAATAAATTTCATGTTGCAGTCACTGAAAGAACAGTACACATCATTATCTGAAGAATTAGCTATCTCCAAAACCATCCGACGAGAAATTGATTTATTTGAAGATGAGGGATATAGAGATAAATACTTGGAAAAAGTATATCGCGCGCATTGCTAACAGTACCACCAACTAGCATAGATGCCGAAAGAGCGTTTTCGACAGCTGGTAATTTTTGCACAAAATGACGTTCCAGGCTTAATGTCAGTACAATTGATGCATTATGTTTTTCAAGATCACATTTCAAAAGTTTGTTGGACTGAATAAAGATATTTACACACTTTTTGTAATTTAAATTAAATAAGATGCTCCTCTACTTTTTGTGATTCTTTATATACTGTTATAATTTATAAATTACAAATTATTTTTTGTGATATTTACACTCTCTAATGAAACTGGCAACCATAAAACAAAAAAAAACACCTGTGTTTTCTTTCTTCTTTTAAAATTTCTGCTACAGGTATTAAAACCGGTATCCCGGTATTAAGATCTAAAAAATGCCGAATACCGGTATTGAACTTTTGATTCGATATTACAATTCCTATACCCTAAATGTATAATTTTAGATGTGATGGACCACTGATACGATCGACCACTTTTGGCGGATCACTAATATAACTGACCACTATACGGAACTATAAAATCATTTACATCTCTTCTTACATTTCCATACAACTTCACGAAAAACAAGAACAAACTAAATATCCATAAACTGAAGCGTTATGTCGCTAGTATACTGTGGTTGTGCCAACTCTGAATTTCAAATGCCGCAAAATACACCTGCAAAAATAGCTAAAAATGCCCCAAATTCAGAAGATTTTTCGCTAAAAGTAGTAGCTAAAAGCTAAAGAAAAGTATAGTAGCTTAAGAAAAGTATAATTTATATTCCATAAACGTTATGTTACTCGTCATAATTGCTACATTTTGTTATTCGTCACAGTTGGCGACGGATGATCCAAACAGCAGTTAAACGTGTAGATATCCAATATGCAAATAAATGGCATTTATACCAGGAGAAATTCAAATGTACATAATTTTGTTTAAAACTCATAAATTTAGTATTCTTAGAAATATTTTTACAAAGCCTAAATGAATGCAAAATATATAATATTTGTGAGGAAAAAAAAGAAAATATTTTATGAAAAATACTCTGTCATTATTTAAATTTAAATATAATCCTACTTGCAAATCATTTAACTTATTTAACTTGAAAACTATTTTCATCTAATTTAACTTGTAAAATGATATTTTTGTTAATTCATTTAGTTGATTTATTTAGTTTTAAATTAAGGCCATTAAACAATTTTCAATCAAGAGATCTTGGAGAAAAATGGTGTTATTTCAATGGCGTAACGTATACTCCCTGATTGCGGAAGGCCCAGGGCTCTAGAAAGCCCATTGCCTGATTGCCGTCAAGTGCCCTTTGTAAAATCCAACTTGGGGACCCAAAATCTGACTTTGCAGGGGGGACCAATTGTTCTCCGTTACGCCACTGTGTCCTTTACTGTAAACAAAAAATTATCTTAGTAAGTTAGTTAAATCAGAGAGAGAGAGAAAATAAATATACAAACCTTTCCAAAAATATATTTTTTTAATCAGAAATTTCAATCAAATCAAACTTTATAAACTGTCTTTTTTCAGTGTAAGATTCCTAAACATTAGCTTTGCTACATAAATATGTTTTCTACTCAAAAAATTGTATTCTTTGTATTAAATCATAAGAGCGCAAAAGTAAATGGAAAAATCATATTATCTACCAGTCTTATTTCAAACTCTCTCTATTCGCGTTTATACAAAGAATACTGAACTTCCTGTGATTTTGCAAACATTTTCAAATTTGTAAACATTTCATGACAAATACATTCGAAAATTTCGCGAATGACCTTGTAAAACAAACAACGAAGATCATTATCATGGCAATCTGAAATCCGTCGCCTTGAAAATTCTCTGACATTCAGTAAGTATTATATTTATTTTAAACACCGACTTTTGTTGAATTTTCTCGGAATGTATTCTAAATATTTGAATAGTATTCTTTTTCTTTATTTATGTTTATAATCTATCATATTTTATTTTATTAAAATAAATTAAAATTTGTGGAGCAAATAATTTTATGCGTTTTGAGTTGAAAAATGATACGGTTTATATTTTGCACGATAAAGATATTTTTTGATGTAAATATATTTTATTCAAAGCAAAAATGATATTACTTGTAGTGAGATTGCTTTGAAATCCGTATTTAAATTGCTAGTAAAATAATTATGTCCTTAAAAATGATTCCAATCAAAAAGCTTTTTCTCTTCATGTAATTCCTAAAATTCAAAAAAGAAATGTCATTTAGTTTAAACTGAATGGCAATTCCTTTTTCGTTTAAATCATAATTACAGAAGATGTAGTTTTGATATTTTCAAAAAATATATATCGCAGGAAATATTAAAACATTTGAATTTACAAACAGTATTTTGAAACGATCTCGATTTTTATGGAAAGGATTATGATGTTATTAAAGAAAGATTACTTGTTCCTCAAATAAATATTGCGATGAAGAATTTTTGAATAACTTATTGGTAAAATTTGAATCTAATAGCAAATTTATTTTGTTCAAAAGAAAATAATATACTCTTATATTTGGATATATAATTAAATATCTTATGTTCAATATAGATATTTAAAACAATCAATTGAATTGAACTCAACGAATACACTCAATCAATAAGGCATAAATCAAACAAAACAATTCTATAATAACAATAACTAATAAAACATCTGGATTGATTATAACAATGCCCTATGATAAAATACAATAATTATTTTTATTACATAATTGAAGATACGTAGTGTCAAATACAATTGACACAGTTTGAGAATTCGAAAGGGCGATATGACAAATACAGTGTTACTACTTATACTTACTGGATAATATTCCATATGGGCATTAAGTATAAACAATAATTTTCCCATTTAATTGATATTTTTAGTACCTAAGAATGGAGGTTAGAATTCAGAAATTACAAATTAAATAGCATATTATTAAAAATACTCATATAAAATAAATATCTGAATATCCTGCTGCGAATTTTATATGAAAAAAAACTTTCTTGTATTTTACACATATTCAGAATTCGTCTATGATTATTGTTTTGTATAGAGCACAATAATGTCTTAGAATTAGAATAACTATTTAACCTATTATGTTAACGCTTACTTAATAACATGCTTAAATATATTTTAGCTCTCTAAATTTTTTAAAAAATTTAGTATTCAAGTAAGTTTTGTTATTGTACAATAATACCATCTACAAATAATTTTAGTTTACTGGAACACATATAATCTTTTAAATACTTAAATAATAATTTATCAGTATTCTATATCGATTTATAACAGAAGTGCTTCATTTCTTAGATTATTCGTTTAAGTGGCAATGAATAAAATTAAAGTAATTCTGAAAGGCTTAAATCTTGTTTAAAAATGTAATACTTTAAGGTATCCGACTACCCCAAAATTGTTAATTTTGCCAAAGATTGCCATTTTCATGATTTTATTTTATAGGCTATTGTATTAGCTTTATAAAAATGTCCAGTTTATTATTTTCCATTCACTAGAACCAAAACTACAAGTGTTTTAGTAAAAGCACATGCCATTACTTTAAGCAAAATGTTATACTTTAAAATATGTTTTACTCGAAATATGTGTGTTTTCTTAGAAAATGATTACACAAAAAATTTGAAAAGTTTTTTTGTGTATGTTCTGTGTAATAGTAGAAGTGTTTTAACCTTCAGATGTTTCAATCACTGTTTTATTAAAAAATTCACAGTCCCTTATGTGAATATAATCACTATTTTCTTAAGCAATTTCACATAATAACTAAGATAAAGTGCTCTAGTTTTTGTAAACATTAAAATATCTCCTACCCTGAAGGTCATTTCAAAAATGAACAGCAAAGCAACACATCAAAATTGAAAATTTGTTCATGAGCTTTTTGTACAGAATGGACCCCGTTTATGTTATTTTTTGTAAATTTTACCATTTTTTTCCCATTTTAGTAATAATTATTTCTTTTTATCTTAATTTTAGCCTATTTTTCTTAAAATGTACTAAAGAACTTTAAAACCACAAAAAAAAAAAATCTCCATATCTCCATTTTTTTAAGTTGTCGTGAGTAGCCGGATAATCTTAATTGAAAATATTTTTATTAAAAAAATTAGTATTACTGATTCAAAAATAAAACTGGTGAAAAAAATTTGGTTCAATTTTTTAGAAAAATAGTTGTTATTCTTAGGGAACCAAAAAGAACTGTGGGGAACGTAACAATACAGGTTGTAGGTACGTTAAAAACACACATATAAAAACAAGGATCTTAATAACTTATAAAAACTAAATTGAAAATATATGACTGATATATTATGAAAACATTCGAGTACATATTACAGGGGAATTCCGAAAAATTGCTTTTTTTTGCGATTAATTTACATAAGTGAAATTAATTTCTACAGAAGGTTTTGTTATCTAAATAAAAAAATATATGAAAATCGCAAAGTAATTTACAAAACGCGAAATTTTTTATTTTGTTAAGTTTTTTAATTATGTTCCCATGTTATTTGGAAGAAAAGTAAAAGAGTATAAATTTTCGGCATATATAAGGGACAACAAATGAACTGGATAAGAAAAACTTAACCCTCTACCAATTTTATAAAAAACTATGAAAATGTAGAAAAAAATATAAAAATATTAGTAAGTACCCACACACACAAATAATATAAAAACATGGGGCTATAATTTTTTCTTTCGTGAGACAAATTGAAATAAATTTTTTCACCAAAATTTGCAGTATTTTCAAAATTATTTTAACTTTCCCACTGTGATTTAGTTTTAGTTTTTGTTATGTATCAGAAATAGTATTAAAAAATTATGCTTGTATCAATACAAATTATTTCTTGAGGACATCTGCTGTTATTTCGATTAGCAGAATAAAAATCCACCGAAAACAGTTAACAAAAATTCTGTATGCTTAAAATTATGAAAAGAATAAAATTGATTCCATCGAAACATGCCAATCTAATTTTATAAGAAGTTATAACGTGTTTTTAACTGCATTGAATTGTACATTTTTAAAAATAAAATAATATAAAATTTATTTAGAATTATCAAATTAATTATTTCTTTTGATATTTAATTATTCATATTATTGATCAACTTTAATTATGTGTTATAACATGAAATTAAACAAATAACAATTGATAAAATAAAATAATATTCAGTAATATTTTGATAACTACTTACAGTTCAATATCTGTTCAAGATTCTTTCCAAACGGTGGCTTTAAACTTTCATTTTAGTTTCTTTGACTTTGAGGAAACGTAATATGATAAAAGGAAATGCATTATAAAAAACAATTGTTCAAATTTCCTGGAGTTGCCCTAAGGATTATTCATAATTCACAAGTTTTTTTTAATTCAATAATACATATTTAAAAACTTTCCTCTTTTAGGAATAAAATTTATTCTTAATCTTTTTTTCGCTTATCTCATGCGAGTTTAAAATTCAAAAATATTATTAAATTTCCTTTTACTCCTAAAGTCTCTGTTACTATAACAATATATAGTTTTCTAATTATTTGTTATTTTCCTAAACTAATTTAGTAGTGTTGATCTTTTTTTCAATAACATAACCCAAATAATATTTTGTGTGTGACAGTTTCCGTTTCCTTATTTTATAAGCTTTGATGCACACATACGTTTATAACACTATAATTTTCAGTTGATAATTAGGAAATAAAAATGTATTATTAAATATATTTAATGAGCATTAACTTTTGATTTTCATTGTTTTTACAGTAAGTTAAGGCAATTTCGTTGTTCTATACTAAATAAATGTTTATGTTTGCTGTAGACCATTTGTAAAAATATTTCTAAGCAACAATTGTGTGCCTGGTTTTAATTTGTACGCGTAAAAAAAATTAAAAATAATGTTAGTTGTCAAATTGCAAAGATACCATATGCATGTTTCGTATCAGACAGGCTTTTTTTTGTATGGATAAACCTTACGATTTATGGTTTGAGGGTTTCTTTACTTTTGTAATTGCTATTGTCTTTTTCTCAAAATCTATCAATAATTAATATTCAAATAAATGCAATGTGAATTTTTTTCTAAACATGGAAAACCGAATAAAAACCTGTCTCATTGGCATAGATTTCTTATTTTTAAATCTTTCGTAATCGATGAAAAATGCATAATTTATTGATGAAGAGAATATATTTGGGACACTTTTAATATCTATTTAAGGCTTACCCAAGTTCAGATCATGCGATAGTTGATTATATCAAATAATTGTATGGTTTTAACAAAGTATAAAACCACCAAAAACCGGAAAAAAATTTGATATATTTATATAACTGATTGTGAATTACAGAACGTGAAAAAAAATGTAAACTATTTAAAAAGTTAAAAAGCCTGTTTTTGAGCAAAGTATTAAAAACAAATTGAATGCATTACATTAAAGATATGTATCAGTAATGCATCTCTGATTGCAACAACATGTGAATCTATGAAAGCATTTGAACAGGAACTTAGTGAACTTAAAATTTGAACAAGATGCTTCAAAGCACACGTTTACACTAAAAGAAAAATAACAAAAAAATTTTCTCATACAAAAAATTTGCTCATTCGAAGGAATTTTTTCTTTTTTTTATTTTTATCTGAAGCCGTTGAACGATTGCGAACTAAATTGTCGCAGAAATGCACCTACCTGTTATTTATGAATAAATATGTTAATTAAAAACTGCAAATGATTGAACAAACCAAATAATTTTCAGAATTTTAGTTTCCTATTGAAGAGTAGCAACTGATTACTGCTCGTATTAATGATGATTGTTTTATTTTAACATATTGGAAAGCATTAAATATTTAATTGCTTTCGTCAGTATGTGGCTTGAGCAGTATGATAAGCATATCTTGAGATGAGTTTCTTTATAAAGTTGTCAAAATACGTAGAACCGAAAAATCAATTTCTATTTCTTATAAAAAAAAAGGTATTGTATTTACAGGATTTGTATTAGAAAGGTTTCCAGGATAATTGGTTTGCCCGGAATCAGTTGTGCAATCACTAATTATATGAGACGCCAAGAAATATTTAAAAAAAACACTTCACAAGCAGAATAGAAGGGGGGGGAAATTACAGAAATATTAACATTCACATATTTACTATATCTCTATTTTTTAATTGTATGCTTCTTGACTATTATTTTAAAAACACGCATTTAAAGAAATATCTATCAAAACTATTATTATTACAACTGAGCAGAAATAATCACGTATACTGCAAAGCATTAATAAATGCAACATATTCACAATGGATTAAATTCATGGCGGTCCCTTAATAAATGCAAAACTGACATTAGACTTAAACTTGCTCTACTTTTAAAAGTTTAGATAAAGTTTCAAATTTGATACCTGGGTAATGATGCTCAAATATTAAGATTTTTAAAAAAGTTTTCAATATTAAAAAAATTATATTATGCGTGTATTTTAAAATCAAATGCATTTGTTTACCTTTGTGTATTACTATTGTTGATAAATATGTACTTAAAAAGAAAGTTTTTGTAAAAAAGCAAAAGTTGGCAACAACGAATCACATGAACTGATCAGCTGGATTGCATTTATCACGTGACTATGACGTCACATGAATTCCTAAACTGATTATCCGGAAACACGTGATTGCAGCTATCATGTGACTGATGTCACAGGAAATAAACCCTTTGGACATTAAACAAAACTTCAGTCCAAAGATTATCTTTTCTGAACAGTCGATTCAAAGAGAGAGAAGAATGCTAATTGTGCATTTCTAAAATTATACTACTATTACCTCAATTCTAGCTTTCAGCATAAAAAAAGAATGAAATTTACTTTCAACTAGAGATAGAAATCTTATTTTAACTCAACAGAAAATAAATTTTATTTAAAATTTAGAGCACCCAAATAATCATTTTTCTTCCTAGCATCCATTACCTACGATCAAACCATTCCATAGCCTACATTACCATACTAACGTGACCACTGACTCACGGCAAGCGAAAACATCTCCACATGCATTGCTGATATCAGTTATATTTAATGACAGTCTATTTCTATACACGAACACAAAAACAATTGCCATGTCGTTCTATCAAAACTATTACATTTCTAACACGTACTTATCGCCTTAACCTCTGCAGCTACCTGACAGTGGTGGATGCAGTGACACTGAAATGACGTGCGAAGGAGGTATGCTTTTTCACACATTCCTCCTTCGCTCATCACGTTCATCTCCAGCCTATTGTTTTTATCTCAAAAAGCGAAAGCATCGACCTGAATAATATGGTTCAAGACCCATAGGTTTACCCATGGGATGATGCATCTTCATTATGCAGAGTGGTGGTCAGGTAAAGAGGTCGTACGTCCGAACCCGGATGTTCTGACCCGAGATTTTGAGTCAATATTGCAATCGAGACGGATGGATCGGGGGAAAATATATTTCACAAGATGTAACCTTTCTTGATAATGTCAACGAGCTACTTTATTTAGATTCTCGGCGTTTAGCTGCTCTTTTTCGATGGAGAGATATTAGTGCCTAGGGAACAATAGGTGTACTGTCAGTTTCAAGTGTTTAAATGCTGGGAAATGTAATTCTGTCATAATGAAAATTTTTCATTGAAAGTTGTTTTAATTTCAGTGTTTATCTCGATTTATGAAAAAACTAGTGTGAAATAATTAAAAAATTTTTTGTATTTATTATAGATTTTGTACTGTTTGCCATTAAATTTTATTTCATTTGTAATTGTTCTTGTTTTCCGATCATTCCTACATCTCTAAACAAATAATATAAAAAAAATTTCTTAAGTCAGTTCCTACTTAGATCAACAAAGAAAAATTTTATTTTAGCTACTTTTTATTAAATAGTTACAATTAATATAAATATGTATATCCATAGGATAGAATCACAACATTAAGTGGTAATTAATTTTTATTAATTATCATTAAAATATCGTATTGTCATCCAAAACAATCGTGTATATAAGATTTCAATTCAACTGAATGCTTTAAAACGTGTGTAAAAAACCTTTTCAAGTCGCCAAAATGGTCGCTAAGTCGCCAACGTGGCTGTGTATTTGTAATTCTTTAAATAATTAGTTTTAATGAATTAATTTTTATTAATTATAACTAAATTATATTGTATTGTCATCCAAAATAATCATGTATATTAAATTTCAGCTCAATTGAGCGCTTTAAAATGTATTTTATTAACGATTGAAAACTCCACCAAGATAAATAAATAAACAAACAAACAAATAAATAAATAGAAAGTGTGAACCAATAGTGTGTGTAGGAATTGAAAAGAAACACGAATCTAGTTAGCACTCCTTATGAATTAATTTGTGTTATTCCAGATCAACAATCAGTGGATATTCCACAAAAATGTTAATGATCATTTAAAAATAAATATAACATTATATTAAACTGACATTGCATTCAGCAGGTCCTAGGTGAAAAGAATGGCTATAATTTCTAAGAAAAGTTTTGAAGTATTTATTCTGCTTTCAGAAAAAAAATCATTAACTGTTTAAGATTTACTAAATCCAATTCTTTTACACACAAAAACTTAATTACGTTAAAAGTATTTTTTTTTTGTCGTCACCATTATTTATAAAATTTATTATATCACTCTAAAATAAATCACAAGAAATTATAAGTATATATATTTCGCAAACATAGTATTTTTTTTCTACATTTATTACTATGTTATCTATACCACAATTACTAGAATGTATATTTCTTCAGAACAGTCCGAAAAAGGGGAAATCCCATAATTCAATATATATATTAGAATTAGTCACCTTCTATATATATAAAATAATTGTGTGTGTGTTTCTTTTCATAAATTTAGTTCCTTTAAGAATGATAGCTATTCGTATATTGTTGCATTATCTATTTTTGAAAGAAATATGGCATATAATACTTAATATATAGCCCGAAAGTTTACAAACATGATAAAATTCTATTATGTTATGAAAACATTATCTTCGAAATATTATTATTAATCC
Source organism: Trichonephila inaurata madagascariensis (assembly GCA_019973955.1). Taxonomy (NCBI): domain Eukaryota; kingdom Metazoa; phylum Arthropoda; class Arachnida; order Araneae; family Nephilidae; genus Trichonephila; species Trichonephila inaurata. The sequence goes on along the minus strand of BMAV01004396.1, from coordinate 285,117 downwards.
CTAAAGACTTTTGCTCACTATAATGTAAAAAAGCTTGGGATGAAATTGTAAAAAAATTTTAAAGATTAAAGATTATATTTAAACAAAATTTTTAGCAATATATTACCGTAAAATCCAGAGTATATCGTGCACTTTTGACACAAAAACAAAATCGAAATTTACGGGTACGTGTTATACGCCGGGTATAAAAAGGATAGCTTTAAAAATAAAAAAGAGATGCCCATAAAATATTTCTACATATATCGAAATCTATTATATAAGAAATGACATTCCTCGTGAATTTATTTGGTTGCAGTTCTAGAAGAATACTATATTTTTTTCTTCTAAAGCGTAGAATAATACTTCGAATAAATTACTTCAAAATATTGTACATTTCAGGTTTCTTCTCAAAAGGGGGTGTGTATTACACGGTGAATATACCTAAAAATTAAAAATTACAGCTTGGAAGTATAGGGGCGCGATATACGGTGGTGTAGATGTTATACGCCGGATTTTAAGGTAATACATTGCTAAATTTTCTTTAAATAATCTTTAATCTTTAATTTTTTTAAAATTAACATTTACCTTGGCAACAAACAAATTAAATAAATGAGCAAATGTTCTACGGGAAAGTTTCTTGTTACTTAAACAGTTCAATTTTCCGACAGTATAAATTGCATTTTGCTGTAATGAAAAAATATGCGTAAATTTAAAAGATTAAAATATGAATTGATGTTAACAACAGATTTTAAGAAAAATCTGTTGGGAATCAAATTTAACCTTTTAAGAATAAAATTTTCGATTCAAATTTATAGCCATAAATTATTATCTATGAAATATGAATAATAGCTTTCAGAATTAAATCACACGTTGTTTAAATTATTCTTTGTAAAATTACCAGTTTGACTATAATATTCATGTGTTTGTACTTTCTAGATTTTATTCTTTTCGACAATGTTAGAAATATGTAAATCTTAGAACAATTTTTTAAAGTTTAAAACACAATACTTGCCATAATTATGCTTACCAAAAATTGCGAAAATTCCAAAAAAGTTCAGATATAAACAAAATTCTAATTTATTTTATGATTGATCATTTACCTTTAGCGAGAAAACTACTCTGATGATATTTTAATGAGTTTTTTTTATATTTGGCTAGTAAAGAATATACATTGTTTTTAAAAATAATACATTTTGAATATCTCTTTAATATATATATATATATATATAACACAAACAGAATCGTTAGTAAATAACAATAACCATTATATAATAGTAGTTGTATGAAAGAATTTTCAAAACAATGGATTTTATTTTTGGGAGTGTCTTAAATTGAAAAATATTTCATTCGAATTTGTTAAAATGTATGAAAATTTATTTAAACAGATCAACGAATCAATCATTTCTCTTATTATTTTAGCTACTTATCTAATATCTCTTTTAAAAAATTTCTTACAGGTTTAAGCAATACATAGTTAAAATTTCCCGGACCTAATGGTTTGACGAAAATTTATTTAGTTGGAATATGAGAAAAATAATTTTCCACTGAAAAATTGGAAATTATAATTTTTTTACGTTATAACTGAATGAAATTCGCGGAAGCACAATTGCATAATTTAGGAGTTGTGGTGTCAAGGTCCATCAGCATGTTTTATTATACATACATACATAAACTCTCTTTTTGTTAGGAAAATGCGTTCCTCGAAAAAACTATGTACAAAATCGTGCAAAAAGAATATGATTTGTATGGTAAAAGCGGAATTCACATTTAAGATTATGCAAAAACTCGTGTAAAAGAGAAAATCGGAACCACACAGGATAAGTACATATATATATATATATACATTTATCTATTTATACATTTGAAATAACATGTTAAAAATTTAAGCATTAATATTTAATTCATACAGGAGATTAAGCAAGGGTGTCATGCAAATCATCTCAAGAAAGGATGAAAACTTTGAATTAAAAAAAATGGAAAATTATTAATAGTAATTATTTATATTTATGGAAACTAACTCATATTGTTTAATCGTTCATTTTGCATAAACACTTTTCGTTACAAGATGAATAGAAATCTCTGTCTTCAGAATGATATATCACAAACGATTTGCTATGATGCAATTAGATTTTCGTCCGCTTATCACACTGTGGGTACATGAACTGCTTTCCGAAGAACTTTGCGGCATCGATTCTCCTGTCAGAAAATCTCTCTCGCGCTCTTTATATATTATATATAAGACCCAGTGACCGAATGGTAGTGTATCGCGCTTCCGCACCACAGGTCCGGGTTCTATTCCCGGGCTGGCAAGATCGATTTAGTTTTTCATCCCTACTCCAGTGGGTCGATAAATAAGTACCAAGTTTGCTTGGGAACTTAAGCACTGGGGATCTCGCTTCAGACTGATCACCTGATCGCAAGATCTGCTCTAGCACCTCACCGCCCAATGGTCTCGTATACTGGGATGGGCACAGTAGGCTCGGCCCTCATGGGCTGTTGCACCACTGGGTTTGGGTTTTATTTATATATGTATACATATGCGAGTTTTTAAATCTCCTGTGTGTAGTATCTATTATCTTCACAAATCTTGATGAAATTTCCAAGGGTTTTATACGTTTAGATCTGTATAGGAAAATATTTTTCTGAAGTTGCATCAAGTTTAAAAGTCTCAGAAGTTAACAAGCAGTTAATTGATGAATTTTCTTTAATCTCTTCAGTGGGTTGATAAATGAGTACAAAATTTGCTTGAGAACTAAACACTTGCGATTTCGCGTGAGACTGTCCACCTGACTGGAACATCTGCGCATGCATCTCAGTGCCCAAAGTCATGAAAACTGAGATGGCCACAGTTGGTCTTGACCCTCTTGGGCTGTTGTCCCATTGAGTTTTGTTTAATTGATGAATTTTATCATTCTCATTATGTATTAGGATTATCTGTTTAGGTAAATCAACGAAATCATCCTTTGATAAGAGTTTGTCAATCATTAATATCTTCAGTTTGCATATGCGTAGAGACTAGCGGTCTCCAACTGATGGAATATAAAAAAATTTTGATGGTTCGCAGAAAAATTGGGATATTTATGTTTTATGAAGATTCAGTTTCAAAAATGACGAGTAACAGAAACGTATTTTGGAATATGGATAACACTTTAAAAATTTTTAGGTACTATTTTCAGAGAAACTCCTTCAGCGTTCAGCGATTTTTTAGCTACTTTTACAGGTGTTTTATCGACATTTAAAAATGAGAGTTGGAAATCGTGATAAATTGGCGGCATATCGATTGATTGATTGAATATTAACGTCGCACTGTTCAGCTACACGAGGGCTTTTGGCGACGGACCACGTAATTTTGAACCATGGTCAAGTGACGTGGACGACACCTGAGCTGGCACCCCCCTCTTCTAACTACCACACCAACGGGAGGAAAATTGGCGGCATAACACTTCAGTTTGTTCATATTGCTTTGATTGCCAGTTTGTTTGTTTTTAGCGAAGTTTCTTTTCAGTGATATGGAAATGTGAATAGAGACACAAATAATTAACAATATAGTTTTTGATGGCCCACCATATAGTAGTCATTTATATTAGTAGTCCACCATATAGTGGTCAGTCATATTCATTATTCATTCATTATCACTTAGTAGTCCACGAAGTTCTAGAATTTGACGACCACTGTTATAAAATCTCTATTTTATATTAAATTTACGTACTTCAATAATACATGTATATATCTTTTTACTTATACATCTTTAGCGAGACCATTAATTGTGAGTAATCATGAGTTTCTTCTCTGTTTGACGACAAAAAACTGAGTAGATACTTAATACAATAAATGTTTCGTAATCAAAACTGTAATATAATGTAAGGTGACCAACCGTCCTCCTTTTATAGGTCCTATCCTTCCTCAAAAAGTGTCCTCCTATACTTGTCCTCCTTTTCAATATTTTAAAACTGATCTGTTAAGGTATCCGACTACGTTCGGAACCGTGATTTTGCAAAAGAGTATAAATGGATAATATTTATGATATTTAGTGTTACTTAGATTAGAAAACTTATATAAAATTGTTTTAAGAATATTATTACAATAAAAAATTATTTAAGCACAATATTTTGACAAAAAATGAATTCCGAATGGCCAATTTTCAAAACATTCTCCTTTTATGAAAAATGCTTCTATTATAATAATATTCTGCCTGTATATAGCTCAGACCTCTGTACAGACGCTCAACTAGAATTTTTGAAATATATAACTTAGAAGTGGATTTATCCGTATTTTACTACAAAAGAGGGGAGAAATTTTAAGGAAAAAACGCCGATAAATATTTTAATTGGTGGTAACTGAAAATGATGTAAATTTTTCAAAAATCCTATAGTTCAGACTCTCTGGAGAAGTCTTTATTTTATATAAGCACACACACACACAAAATATTATAGAAGCATTTTTTATAAAAGAAGAACGTTTTGAAAAAAGGTTATTCTAAGTTAATTTTTTGCCAAAATATTGTATTTAAATAATTGTTTTTGTCACACTGTCCATAAGACAATTCTATACATGCATTCTAATCTAAGTGACACTAAATAGTTTGAAAGAAATATCACAGGAAACACAGTTTTCAATGGTGTTTTTTGACTTCATCAGAAATAAATTGGGCAGATATAGAAAATTGTTGATTTTTTATCAAAAGAAATGCCTGATGTTAAAATCGTTGACAATGGTCTGTTTGAAGAAATTGGAAGACTGAATGTATATTTAAATTATAATAAATTGAAACAAATGGAAAATCAACATGCTGAAATTGATAAAAGATGGGTGGAAATTTTTAACCATTTCCAAAATGATTCATTCCATATGAAAATTTAGTTATTCTTTTTGAATGTACGTTGTGCTGCGTTGGAACTAATGCGCCAGTTGAAAGAATCTTTTCAATTGGTAATTTTTGGACAAGTGAGAAACAAGATTGAATGTTTATATTTTAGCTACAGTACTTACAGTAAAGATGAAGGATATATTTTTGCTCTGAAATTTCCGATATATTAGAAAATAATATATTGACAAACAAAAAAAATTCATTCAATGAGAAAATACTCATTTAAATAAATAATTAAAAGGGATGTAAGAATAATTAGCGTATTATTTTCGTTTGAATTAATATATAAAATGTTTCATATATATACAGTGGGCCACAAAAGTGTTCGTACACTTGCAATTTCTTATAAAATTTAACATTTTCGACTAATAAAAATTAATATATTGTAATTGTAATTTTTTTTATGATATCTGTAACTTGATCTTAATGTAATGACATAATTAATTTTTTAAAAATAGTGTAACTATTTTTTAAAAAAATTAATAATCAAAAAGCTACTAAAAAATTACGCCACAAAAGTCTTCGTACACTTAACAAAAATCTCAACTTAGCTTTAAATATTGTATTTCTTTCTTAACTTAGTACTTAGTAGGATATATTTTAGTGCCCACAACCACTTTTAAGCATCTTGGTATAGATTTAATCAGTTTTTTGTAATTTCTGCATCGATTTTCCTTTATTCTTCTGTGATTATTGTTTTTACTTCACATTTTGTGTCTATTTATCATGTTTTCTTTTTTTTTTTTTACATCAAAATCTCCCCAAATTTGTTCTGGGCTAAAGAAAGTGATTGAGGAGGTGTTTTCATAATTTGGGGACAGTTATAGAGACACCAGTAGCGTACATAGAAAGCAGTGCATGTGGCATCATTACCCTGTTAGAAAATAAAGTCGTCTCCAATATCCAAATCTCGCGTGGATAATTTAAAATGTCTCTTTAAAATATTTAAATAGAGCTCATGATTCACAATATCATAAAAAAAACCCCCACCTGAACACATTCACTTCAATGCTTAAGCATGGAGGTGGAGGAGTTCTTGTTCCACATATATTCATGGGATTAAACTCCTTATTTTTTCATTTACAAGCCATTATAGGCTCATCGGAACCAAAAATGTTGAATTATCTGCCATCCCAATCAATTTGCTGTCAATTTTGAATTTTCTGAAACTTAATCCCAAGAATCTAGTTGGATGAATAAAACATGGAGTTGGAAGTGTCCTTGCGTGGGGGTGTTAATCGGCCTCATAATTAGATAATTTGGTATTTCTTGTTGATATTGTGAATCATGAGCTCTATTTAAATATTTTAAAGAGAAATTTTAAATTATCCGCGCGAAATTTGGATATTGGAAACGACTTTATTTTTTAATAGGGTAATGAGCCAAGCGCACTGCTCTCAATGTAAAGCCACTGGTGTCTATAACTGTCCGCAAATTATGAAAACACCTCCTCAATCAATTTATTTGGCCCAGTAGAACATATCTGGTGAGATTTTGATGTAAAAAAAAAGAAGACATGACAAATAAACACAAAATATGAAGTAAAAACAATAATCACATAAGAATGTAGGAAAGTCGATGCAGAAATTACAAAAAATTGATTAAATCTATACCAAAATGCTTAAAAATGGTTGTAGATACTAAAACCTATCCTACTAAGTACTAAATTAAGAAGAAGTACAATATTTAAAAGTAAGTTGAGATTTTGTTAAATGTATGAAGACTTTTGTGGCGTAATTTTTAGTATCTTTTTGATTGTTAATTTTTTAAAAAATAGTTACACTATTTTAAAAATTAATTATGTCATTCCATTAAGAAAAGTTACAGATATGGTGAAAATAAATTACAATATAATTTATTAGTCGAAGCAAATTAAATTTTATGAAATGGAATTAGATAAACATTTGTCATATTATATACGTTGTAACATTTTCTTAAATTATTCGTTCTCCTTTTCATTGTAAAAAAAAACTGGTCACCTTATATAATACATACTTTTCTTTAAATTAACGAAAAATATAAAAAAACTATTCAGATTGGAGGTTAAGTTTGCATTAAGGAAATGGTTTTAAAAAATTAATAAATCATATCCTTTAATTTAATTTAACACTTCAAAAAGAAAGAAAGAAGGAAAAAGAAAACGAGGAAAAAGAAGCGGCATTAAAAAGAAAAAGAAACAGAAAATCAATTCTGAAAGGGTGTATTTATTGTGCTTCGTATTACTTGTCTCGGCGGTGACATATCAGGTTGAATGACTTCCACATTGACTTGCAAATATTCAAATAAGCAAGCAGAGTTATAAAGAAAAAAAACTAATCTATCAGAAGGACTTTTCCTGTTCCTGTATTAGTAGGTTAAAGATGCATTTGTGTTTTGAATAATTTAAAAACCAAACAGGGTTGATGGTCTGATTTAAAAAATAAGTATTTATTGAGAGGGGAAAAAACCTATATATATTTAATTAGTTATTTTTTTGTTGTTGGATTAAAAGCTTATTTCTATTAGTTCTGTTTTTATTTATTAATAATTTGTGTTTCTATATGAAATAATAAATGTATAGCATAAAATATTGTAAGTGCAACCCACACAAATTAAAAGTTGCTAGTTATTCGGCAAAGAACATATTTGTTCTTCTTTTTTATGAATGAAGCGTAAAATACTTCACGCTACGTTAAAATTAATTTTTTTTTACATTTTTCATTTTTGTAACTAATATCAGCAAATATTTTGATGATATAATATATTCACCAAAAATATATTTAAATACTTTACGTATTATTAAAAGGGACTAATGTGTTGAAAAAAATAATAAAGATTTATTAATTATCTGGTATTAATTTTTTATTATTATTTGAGGTCAGAGAGTACGTCTGTTCCCCATTTTATACGGAATATAAATTTCTTATGAAACCGTGTAAATCGAAATCGTAGATTTTTAGCCGTAAAACCGTGTGAATCGAGATTGTAGATTTTCGTATGTAAAAACGTGTAAATCGAATACAAACTCTCTCTAAGAGGTACATTATTCAATCATTTATATTTCAACGTAAAATAAAAGTAGTTGTATTACGATCAACTGAAATATGCTTTTGAGTGGTATTTTCTAGCTGTATTATTAATGATTTTTCCATATTTTCTATTCCAACATCTCCTGTAAATAAAATAATGCTCATACTTATAGAAGATCCAACTGCTGCCCTTTTTCTAGTTCAATTTTTTCTTATTGTTCTTATTGTGGCTTCACATTCATGGAATAAAATTTAGCACAACATCTGTTACTTTTTTCAACTACACAGACGATCTAAAATTTTAATTTTGCTTTTAAAAATAATACTTTTTTTTCATTTTTAAAATCTTTTTTAGGCATGGTAAGATTTCTAAAAAAACGAAAAAAAAAACAGCAAAAATGCTACAAAAGCTATAATTGTTTATTATTTAATAGTAAACCTGAAGTTTTAAGAAGTTCCGAACAGAAAAACACCCTTATGCTGCTAAAAACTTACTGGAATAAATCCCATGACTGAAAAACATCCCCATTTTTGGATTGGAATAAATAGAAATCAGAATATAATGAAATTAAAAAATTGCTACAAATATAAGCATCAATGTTATTAAATGTATAAAATTAAAAAATGAGAGAAGATTTTTTTTAAAATTTCGTAAGTTAAATACCGTGTAAAAACAGTACCTTGCAAATTGGGAGATAATTACAAATTTGTTTTGTTTTGTTTACTTTTCAAATTTATATCTGTAAAAAAGCATCGGAACAAAAGTATCTATTTAATATTTTGTTGTATATTCTTAAACTATTGACGAAAATTGGAAGAATAAAATGTTCAAGACATTGATATGGTTCAAAAGAAGAAAGAAGCGATTTGAAACATACGAGCAATACATTCACTTTCAGTTAATTTTGGAAAGTACTATTTTCATAATTATATAAGTAATCAAAAATACTTCGAATGCTTACATTTCCTTCACGAAATAATTAGTAATATTACTTCCAGTGCGATTAACTTGAGCTAATATAAACAGTATTACTTGTGATCAATATCAAAAGAAAAATACACACATCTTATTTACAAGAATAATTTTAGCTTAAAAGACAAAATTAGATATGGAATTTTCCTGAAACAATATTTTAAGTAACATTAAACAATGCGGGAAAACTAAGCATAAATAACAAAAATACAGAAAATACTCTTAATTTGAAACATTGTTTTAAAGCGTTACGTTAAAGTTGCTACTCAAAACTCTTCCTTTGTTCTATGAGTCAATGGAAATGAGTCTTATTTAAAAGCCTAATGTAGCACTGATAAAAGCAAGATTTATAACCTTGATGATACGGAAAGCTTAATTGTTGAATCGTGAATTATATATATAATTAAATAATTAAATTCAATTTTCATTTCTATAGATCTGCTACTAAGTTAACGCTTCTTAATAACCGTGGTTTTTTTCATGGCCTTAATTTCAGACACATAGTAGTTGTATCAAGTAACAAAAAGTAATGATGAAAATTGACAAGGACAAGTTAATATTAGCCAGGGAAATAAGCAAAGAATAAGAAAGCGGGAAAATGCCAGACATAATTCGAAAACAATGGACTATTCTCGCTAAAGTACGGCATAATCGTCAGTGCATGTTCTGTTTTGTGTTCGACTTCACACACGCTGGTAGGACTGAACGTTGAGACACCTGCCATAGCCAGTTGGTAACAATCCCATTAACCTCCTGCCTTGGTTTATTCATAACAAATTGAAAACGTAGAAATGAAATGATTGTTGGACTTTCAACTGGAACTGTGCTCGAAGTTAATAGAACAGAACGATTCTGTGTACTTTATTTTTACAACTTTCGCTTGCAAAGTATGATTAAACATCTCAGTGGTTGTTATAATCGTATAACGGGACAAACATGTAAAGATTAATATAAATATCAATTAGTTTCCGATTTGTTGTCATTGCTTACGAACTTTGAGCTCTGTTAGTTGATGAAACAGTACGTGTCTGAAGATAATGCAGAAACGATTTAATAGTGCAAATTTCCAATCAACGGGAAGAGGCTTAGACATTATTGTGCATTAAAAACTCATTCAACTTGATAACATCATCAATGTGCCTTTATTTTCTTGCGAATTAGATAAATTAGAAATAGTCCTTATTATTTACGATTTGCATCTGTCTTAAGTTTACGAAATTTTCAGCAGTATGAATCACAGCATGTTACTTCAAACATTTACAAAATGTGCATGAAATTCTTAGCGTATCAATATTTGTAAATTAGTATTCAGAATGAACACCAAACATAAATGTATAATATGAGCTACATTTGGAGTAAATGAGCTTCTATGTCGTGAATTCTTGAATATGATCCTCTTTTGAATTCCATAACATTGAACTGAACTTAGTGGCGAAATAGCCCATGAGAATCAAGGCCTACTGTGCCTATCTCTGTTTAAGTGACCTTAGGCGTTGAGGTGCATGCACAAATGTTTCAGTCAAGTTCTCAGTCTGACGTGAAACCCCAATGTTCAGTTCCCAAGCAAGCTTGGTACTCATTTATCAATCCACTGAAGGGATGAAAGGTTGAGTCATCCCTGCCCAACCCGGGATTTGAACCCCGGACCTGTGACGTGGAGGCGTGATACACACAGCCACTGGGATTCATTAAATAACATTAAAAATCCTTATTTACTGCGGGAAATAAGCGTCTTTAAATTAAGATGTTTATGAGATTTAGAATCACAAATATACCCCGTCACATTGAAACAGTGCTTATAATCTAGTTAATTCCCCAGTCATATATCTTATGTGAATCTTATTGTATTACTTCATATTTAGATATTATAATAGCTTTGACCGTTCAGTGCAAAATACAACTAATTTTCTTCTTTCATTTTCCAGATAAGTGAATTTCTTTCGCTATTTTTAAGATGAAATTATAACCAAATGCAGCTTTTGTCCGTTTTATTTATGGCTTTTTTTGGTAACCGTGCAACTTGTTTTTTACCCAGAAAGAATTATATTTCAAAACATATTTATTACAAACTGCTAAACTTAATTAGACAAACACGCCCGCAAGTACACATAGTATTATGATTATTACCCTTAGTGTTAATAGAATCTTATTCATGCACTATTTTCTGTTTCTTTCAACCTAGTGGTATAAGCAAATATAGGGAAAGAGGTTTTAAACTATGTTTGACCCGCAATATTAGTTTCTAAGGCTAAGAGATTGCTGTTATATAACTGAGGATATCTTATTTTTTACCTATACCTGTTTTATTATATTCCTTTTGTTGCTTTGCTTTAAAAGTGAATTTTTTTATATGTAAAGTAAAATTTATTAAAAATATCACAAATAATGTGTAACATGTTATTATTACAAATTCACCCTATCGACAGTAACATCAGATCAAGGTCCACGAAATTCAGCTTGGCAAGATCGTACGTCTGTCGTTAACCGTATCTTTGAGCACCATGCAGGTGACAGTACTATTTGGCTCGGTTCTAATCCAATTTTGAGGAAGGACACCCTGGGGTAGTTAGGGACCTTCCACCTTTCTTCCCCTTCTACCAACCTCCCGAGAGGATTTGCGGCTAGACAGCTATTTAGAGTACCCCCCTGCCGCAAAGGCACTATACCAGGGGTGGCGAACCTTTATGGATCAACGTGCCATTTTTTTCTAAAGAAGTGTTTAGTGAGATATGGACGTGCCATCGAATAATTTTGACTTGTGATTATTGGGAAAATAATAAAACTAAATACTAATAACACACAAAATTCTTTATTTACTACGAAAAAATACCTTTTGCACTGTATGGTTGTAAATGTTTTAGTTATGCGTGTAATTCAAATTAAAGTAACATTTGTGTGACTTCTGTTGTTGCAGATTGGATGACAAATAACTTATATTAAGATTGTAAGGCGTTGCTTTTAGTAAAATGCATGCTGAGAGAATTGGAGTCATCTGCCAAATGGTTTATAAACAATTAATTATTTTTGCTGTGGTTCATTTTTTTGATAAGAGGATTTGTGATTTGTTTCAAAATGCCATTTTACAGACGATTCTCTGCATACCACTGTTCCAGGACATAAAACACGTACCGCTTTCTTGCTTTTACTAATAACGCCATATTTCTAGATTCGCCAAGTTTGAAATTCTCTATTACACTTACTATCTTGCACTTTTTGTTCTTTTGCTGAACTAGCCATGTTAAATAACAGTTAAAAATCTTAAATATAACACAAATAAACTTTAAAATACAGTTGTGTCAACGAAATTGACTATGCTATGCGTAGATACATTTTGTATCATAAGCAACTGTAGTCCACAAGGAACTAAGGCAAGACAATAACAAACGAGTGTGCTCCCAGTGTGCAGACGAGTGTGTTACAAGCACTCACGTTTGTTCGTAATACTTCAGAGTGAACTTTGATGTTTTGAAATAAAATGCAAAAAAATTTTGATCACTGGCGTGCCCAAAATATTGTGTCGCGTGCCACTGGTTCGCCACCCATGCACTATACATTTACTAACATCCATGCCTTCTCTGGGATTTAAACTCAGGCTCTGCAACACTGCAGTCTGCGTCCCTAACCTCTATACCGGATGGGCGGCTAGTGTGTATTATAATACATAAATATAGAAACCGAACATATAAATAGTGTAACGTTTCCTGCCACTCAGCTGTAACTCGGCTTCTTGTGGATATGATCACCACGTTCGATGAACACCTGCACCCTTAAAATATTGCATGGTCTTGTCTTGGACATCACCCCGGAAACATTTGACAACACGGGGAACACCCCGACACCACCCACGAATCGGATGTCACTCGAGGATAAAGGGACCGACTGCTATCATCCCGAAGCCTAGAGAAGGCAGAGAAAAAGGAAACGGTTGGAAACTTTCGCAGAGAATGGATGTGACCTCCTCCCTCACAAACAACAGAACTTGAACTCTAATAATCTTAACAACATTTTTAATAATTTCAATGTATATACTGCAATTAATAGCTGTGACGTAAAAAACTAAATATTTAAATTAATAAATATCCGCTCTCTCTATTTATCCCAAACGTTACAATAGAGATTAAATGCATGAAATTCTAGAAAAAAAAATGTTTCAAAATACTTAACTATAAAACTATCATATTTAAGTTTTTAGACAAAAGTCTTATTTTTTAGAAAAATACTTTGTTTTTTCATTATCATGAATATTGTTATATAAACTTAGAGGATCAACATCACTATAACTAGATTGAATATTTTCTTAATCCTTTGAAGTTACCTAAGTGGATTCAAACAAATGCACGAACTTGAAAAGTCTAAAAATAGTAAAAATTCATTAATTAACACTTTATCTACCGCATTATGATTTACTACAGTTTTTTTTCATGCAATATTTTTTTGGATCACTAAATTGAAAATTAAGGGATATACAGAAACAAAATAATCAACTTTGGGAAATTTAATCCATTAGAGCTAATTAATTATTTAAAGATATTCCACTGTAAAATTAATTATATACACTCTTCACTTAAAATAAAGAGTTAAGTCGTTTTCTAAGATCCTCATTAACATGCAAAAAAAATAAGACACTTAAATTTTGACATTTAACTATTTTTTCGGGACAAAAATGATAATCTTTGCAATCCGCTGAAAACTCAATTTCTACTAAAAAACTATTCGCCTTCTCCTCTAAAGTAATCATAAAACCCGTGCTGCCATATATCTTGGAAGAGTGGATTTCAAAGAATATTCCTGCTAAGTGTTGTCAGAATATTCGTAAAATTGGTTATTCTATGTTATTTTAAAGTGAGTGGTAGTTATAAGTACCGCGTCGATAGATAAAGGGTTAAAGTGGAAAATTTATTAGCATATCAATATATTATATACTATAATATATACTAGTAAGTTTACATAATATTAAACCAAACACATATGAGTAGATAAACAAAAACAGTCATCAATCTTCGTAATATTTCTAAACATGACAGTTTCTCGAACTGCGATACTATTTGAGCCTTCTTCAATCGCTGGATCCATCTTCATTTCACAAAACAAGGTTGTTTGTTTTGAGAAGTATGTCACGTAGCAAACTCGATCGCGATTGTTCAAATAACAACCATCTTCTGGAAGATTGTGATGGGTCCGCACACACGCATGTCAAAATCTCCGATTCTGATTTTTCTGCGAAGAGGTAGCCCCGGGCGTCAACAACGCCTTGTAAGGTTGCTGACCGTAGAAGCACGCTTTATCCTTGCGTGATGATCAAAACAGATGTAATTACACGTGTGAGATAATAAAAAGAGTGAAAAGAATGGCAACAGAACCCGCCCCTGAAAGTGAATCGACTCTTTTTGATGAACATTTTTTTTTAGAAAAAAAAATTCTGTGTTTTGTCCATTATATTTATTCCATTGATAGGAATGGTGTTTCACACAATGGGATATTTTAAGAAATGTAATTTCAATGAATGCTGTAGAAATTGAAAGAACTGTAGGCATGCCTTGTTACATCAGGATAACATAATGTTTGGATTGATGTTGAGATTTAATTTTCTTTCGATGGAATACTTTTAAGGTTAAGGTGTACCATTTTTTTACAAGCGAAGACTGAACTGGGTAATTTTTGAATCTAAATTTGTCTTTGTAAAAATAACGCATTATTGTGCAAATTATTATCAATATTCCATTCATTAGAATCTTGGTCTAGCACTTCTTCTACGTATTAATATGTTTATAAGAAAAACGGTTCAAGTTTTTTAGAGATAATGCACAAGCAAAATAACAAATAGTGGAAGTAATTAAAGTGAAGAATAATTCATTAACACTAGCTAACAGTTACACGTGCAAACTTGTTATAACAGATACATCTTTCACGAAGTTAGATTTAATGTTAGCAAATAGCAAATATGTGAGAGGAGAAAAGATTTTGCCGAATTTAAGTAAAAGCAAAAATTTATATCATTTTATTACAATCATAGATGCATTTTGATTCATTTTTAATTAATCAACAAAAAACATTTGACTATCTTTTTTTTTTTTTTTTTTTTTGTACGGTTAAAATTTCAAAATACATTAAGTGTTCTACTTTGGTGCTGACTATATATTTTCGGTAATTTTGATATTTGTCATTCTTATTGTATCACTCGAGTGTAAATTGAATATGTATTATTTCAATCTACCTTTTATATGTTTGCCACTAATAGAAAGATGATAAAAAAATAATTTAAAAATGTGTATATGTAATAATTGTGAAATTGTATGAAATTTATGAACGCTTTTATGTATATTTAATTGAAACTTCTTGAATGCGACTTTGCTATGATACATGCAAGACAACGTGATTTTATTATAACTTACTGCAGCCTTCCAACACTGAAGAGTTTTCCATTTCTGTTTTGAAAAACATGGATGGAATAAAGGTTTTAGTTAGTTGCTTTAAAACTACTTTATTTGTCAATCTCTACAAAACGAAATTCTAGCTGTATATATA
This sequence comes from Trichonephila inaurata madagascariensis, assembly GCA_019973955.1. Taxonomy (NCBI): domain Eukaryota; kingdom Metazoa; phylum Arthropoda; class Arachnida; order Araneae; family Nephilidae; genus Trichonephila; species Trichonephila inaurata. Next base: position 269,765 of record BMAV01004396.1, on the reverse strand, counting down.
TACTTTGTTTAGAAGATACTTATCTCAGAGTAAAAATATCTATTTCTTTCTTTTTTTTAAGAGAAAGTTCATCAAAAATATTTAATTAAAAAACCCAAGATGATGCTTTGATTCTAAGAAGAATATATAATTTTCCGCTATTTCTCTAAAACTAAAAAAAAGCTAATATTGTGGCGTCTCTCGCTTTTCTGATTAACATGCCCCTTTTGTTCTTTGACGGCCACGTTTAAATGGCAAAACCCCAACCCAATACCAAAAAAGAAACGGATCGAATATGAAAATGGATATACAAAAAAAGGATAACGTGGCAAACAAAAAGATAGCATAGCGTAGCAGGCTCAGGGTTGTATTGTGGAATCATTCTGATCAATAGCGTGACAAAGCTTAGTGTGAAATCTTGCGGAAAGAATAAGCAGTCAAAAATTAGCTGCCTTGCGGATCAGAATCTTCTTATATAAAGTTATAGATTATATTCTCTGGTAAAGGGAAAAACGGGAAAAAGGGTAATATTAGATATTAATAATTAGATAACAGGATTATTTAGGATAATTGAGATAGGGATCAAATTGCGTGATCTGACTTAAATACGTGATTTACTTTGGGCTTGACTCTCACTCTAATTAATAATTGTAAAAATTAAATTTAAATTATAAGTTACTTTTTAAAAAAAGTTGTATTAAATTATGTCTCATCTTTTTGATAATCCCACCTCAGCTTACGTGGAACCGGCAAGACATGGTCATCACAGGATGGCTATGTCACAACGCCGAACGTTTTTTAATTCTGGGTTGGGTTGTAGGTGGAAATACAATTCTACCTGAAATGTCTTTTCAGGGTCGGAGAATGTTGCTGAGTTATCGGTATCGATACAATATTCGTTACTTGAAATCCCAAAATTTTCATTGCTTACAAAAAATCTCTTGGGGGAAGGGCTCAAGATTGGTATTCGATATTTGGTTCGTTGTTGGTGAAAATACAGCCACGGTTTTGCGCAGCTCAAAACTGAATTGCGAAGGCTTTTCCCGCGATCAAAAAAAAGAACTACAGTCGGGTTTTTATCCCAGCAGGGAAAAATCGGATCCCCGATTTTGTAATAGATTACTAAAAATAGAGAAGTTTAGGATTTGGAATGTCCCAAGCAGACTTAGTGGATCATATTTTGTTGACTCAAACCCCAATCAGGTACGTGGAAGTCCGAAATCCACAAAAAACGATACAACTTTTTTGAAGTCCTGGTAAATTCGAAAAAATATTCTTCAAATTACAAAGGGGGTTTTCAGAACCATAATGTAAAAAGACGAGGTCAAAATCCTAGGATGCCTAATTTTGAAGCTAATGGTAGAAACTGGAGGAAATTTGGAAATACGGTGACCAAATAACAGAAATGAGTTTTACGGGAAAAGCCGTCAAAAAAATAAGGGTTCGGGGAATAGTTTTAAAAATTGATCAAAAATTCAGCAACAGGGTTACTCATTTCGAAATGAGCGAAATGATAATTTTTTAAAAGAGGGGGCCGTAAAATAAGGGTTCGTGATAATTTCAATCGGGTATGGACCAAAGGGGACGATTAAATATTGTAAGGTTAATGATCAACCGCAAGGGGTGTCGACAAAAAAGACAATTAGACTTTCTCCGTATGTATAGCACCCGTAGAACTTCCCCACGTACCTTTTTATTAAATAACCATTTTTGAAACGCTAGGGACACCGGAGCAGATAAATTTTTTTATATCGGAAGAGTATATAGAAAATTTTTTTTCTATAAAAAAAATAAAAAATCCGACCCCAGGTAATAACAGCACAGGGTGCGAAATCCCAAAAACGGGGGATTGTAGAATTAAAAATTCACATCGACAATTGGGAAAAGAAATTGGTCATTTCATGTGTGAAAGATTTAGAATACCCTTTTTTGGGTATTTTCTGGGTAAATCGATTTTTTAAAAAAATTTAAAATTAAAAAATCAAATAAGATTTTGGGTTTTAAGTGGGTAAAATAAAAACACTAATTTTTAGAAAAAAGTAAATAAAAGGGGAAAAAAAATTAAATTTGTCCAAAAAAAATTTTTACATTGGGTTTGGGAACGTCCCCAAAAGGGCATATAATAATAAAAAACCCAAAATTGGTTTAATAAAAATTAATTATTTTTTTATTAAATTTTATTTTATAAAAAATTTTAAAAAGCGTGTATACATTCCAAAATTTTTGGAATGAAATAATGAGAGAATTTCATGAAAAGAATGGGACACGTCGGCGATTTAAAAACGATCATAAAATTCGGGACGTTTGTTTTTTCCCCCTACTAAAAAAATTTATTGATCAATATGTCTCTACATGCCATATTGCGTTAATAACTAAAAAAACGCGTTACCACTGGCGGTTAAATCAATTATATCGTTACCCGAATGAGATAGTGCTTTAATTTATTAGGCCCGTACCCCATATCGAGAATAAGACGTAACCGCTATTTTTAGTAATAACCGATCATTTCAGCAAATGGGCGAAATTATACCTTAAAAAACCCCATCTCTATAATAGGGATTTTTTTTTTTGATAACTTTATATCGCGTTATGGGCCCAAAAAATTAAAAATGATAATCCCCCAATTTATACCCGAGTTTTTTGAGCACAAAGGGAAAAGATTAGGCAAAAGGCATGTGAAGACTGTTGCATATCGACCACAACAAATCGGACTGAAAGAGTTAATCGAGATATAGTGCAAATGATTGAAAATTACGTTAATGATCAACATGATACTTGGGATAATTTTTACTGATTTGTTTACGCTATTCACAGCGGTGAAAAACAAGGGGAAAACCCCGGCTGAGTTATTTTTAGGTCGAAAATTGATTACCATTTAAAAAAACTGTTTTTGATGGGGAGCTCTAAATTCAAAATTCAAGATATACAAAAAGTTTTTAAAGAAGCTGACTAATAAAAAAATTAAACAGGAAGGTGGGAAAAATATTAAATAGACGAAAAGGACATAAAAAAAAAAAGGTAAATGTTTGGGGTTTTTATTAGAAACACACCCTTAAGTTCAGCTAACAAAGTTTTGGCAAATTTAAAAAAAAAATTTGAGGGATTTTATAGAGTCTAGAAGTTAGGAATTTTTAACAATATTGAAATTAAATCGGGAAAAAAAGATTAACAGTTAACGTAGATCAAATAAAATATATCGTTAGGAAATGTGACGAGGTCGTTGGAACAGGTATCCCAAATAGTATAAGATCAGTCGGAAACTAGTACTTCGGAAAAAGTACACCGGATTAAATGAGTCAAAGGGGAAAAAGAAAAATCTGCGGCGAAACGTAGGTTAGGGCAAAAGGTTGGTAACCAATCAAATCAATACAAAATACAGAGGGACCCAAAAAAACAAATCACGGGTAGATCACACCTAGTTCAGTGGGAATAAAAATAAAAAAAAAAAGGTTTAAATATCCCCAAAGGATAAAAAGATCGGGTGTATCGGGGACAAGTGGACCAAAAAAAGGGAAGTGGAAAAGAAAGGGAATAAAAATTTAAAAATAAAAGACAAATGTCATCTAGTACTATTTTCCCGAGATAGAAAAAAAAGCGGAGAGAATCAATGAAGTTCCATTTAAAAAAAAGTATAATTTAAGGCCACGACGGGGGGGACAGAAGAACCCCACCCGCCAAGAACAAAGTTGGGGGAAAGGGGGAAAAAAAAGACAAGGAGAGTACGGGGGCCTTACAACAAAAATTCCCGTGCAAACAGGGAATGAAGAGTGATGACACCCACGTTGAATGTGAACGTGGGGGACCGAATATAAAAAACAGGTTGTATTGTTTCATTTTTATGATCTTCCAACAATGGTGGGAAAAATTGGAAGGAAAGGGGGGGTGCTTAAAAATTATAAGCCAAGTCAAACACTACAATAGTGTTCATTTTAAAATTGGAACTTTTGACTTGTTAAAATTTTTTTTTGAAGAAAAAAATTTGTATTCACACATTTGTTTACTTCGATATATGACTTGTGAGATGCGAAAAATTTCCCTTTTGGGTTTTTTGTTATAATGGTTTATTGAAAAATGTTTTTTTTAATTGTATAATATTTTTATATATATTGTTGTTGTATTGTTACGAATGAGGATCGGTTCAGGGGAAAAGCGGCGAGTCAGGGCATAACAATAAAAAAACGGGCTGGGGGCTCATTGGGGGTTTTTTTGGGGGAAAACCCGATGTAGGGGTGGAATAAAATTTATTTGGGTATATAAATAAATTATGTAAAATTGATTAATAAGGGAAAAAGATACTCAAATAGTTTCATTTTTGGGGGGCTGACCCTGAAAATCTTTAAAAGTTAAATTAAAGTGTTTCCAGGTGTTAAGAAGGGGAGAAGTAACAGCCCATATGAAGTGTTAGATTGGGTCTGGGGACCCAGAATGGTAGTTTTAATGTATAAATATTTTAAATAACAATTGTAAAGTGAGAGTGGGCACAAATTAAACAGTAATTTTTAATGTTGGCCTAGTTATTGGGTAAAATTTTTTTTCACGGTTTAAATTTAAAATTTAATATTAAAATTTAAGATGAGTAATGAAAATTAAAGTCAAGATAAATTTTGGGAAATTTAAAAAATTAAAAAATTTAAGATTAAAATTGCAATGAAAATTAAAGTCAAGATAAATTTTGGGAAAATTTTAAAGTTTAAAAATTTAAAATTAAAAAGCAATGAAAAATTAAAATCAAGATAGATATTGGGAAAAATTTTAAAAAATTAAAATGATGATTTAAGATTAAAATTTAAATAAAAATCGAAAGCGAAGAATTTAGAAATAGAGATTTAGACACAATTTATTAAGGGCATTTAGAACCCTTTTAAAAATCACGTTTTTTTCTTGGGGGTTGTACGTCCTCGCGCTTTCATTAAACATGACTCCATGTTCTTTGACGGACGATTAATGGGAAAAACCTTTTTAACCCAATACCAAGAAGAGAAACGGATCGAATATGTAAATGAGATATACTATAAAAAGGGAAAAAGTGGGAAACATAAGATAGCATGCGTAGCGGCTCAGAGGTTGTAGTGTGGAATCATTCTGATCAATAGCGTGACAAAGCTTAGTGTGAAATCTTGGGGCCAGAATAAACAGTCAAGAATTAGCTGCCCTTTCGGATCAAAAATCTTCTTTATAAAGTTATAGATTATATTTCTGGTCAAGGGACCCAAAAATGGAAAAGGTAATATTAGATATTAATAAAAAGATAACAGGATTATTTAGGATAATTGAGATAGAGGATCTAATTGCGTGATCTGACTTAAATACGTGATTTACTTTGGGCTTGACTCTCACTCTAATTAATAATTGTCAAAATTAGAATTTAAGTATTATAAGTTACTCTTAATAAAAGTTGTATTAAGAATTATGTCTCATCATTTTGATAATCCCACACCTCTAGCTTACGTGGAACCGGCAAGACATGGTCATCACAGGATGGCTATGTCACAATTGTAACTTTTACAAGCTATTATAAATAAATAAATGGTTTGTTCATGCAAAAGATCTTCAGTAAAAGTTGTTATTGTTGTGATCATTGGGTATAAATAAAATGTTTATAAATGAAATAACAAAAGACACAGCTCTGTCAATTCTTAACAATACCATTACTTATTCTCGAAAAACGAAAGTATCTTTTTATTCAATGTTGTCTGAATATTAAATACCGTAAATCCCGGAGTATAACGCACATCTATACTTTGAAGCTGTTATTTTTAGTTTTTAGTTATATTTGCTCAACCCCGTTTTTTTTTTTTGAAGAAACCTGAAATGTATGTGCGCAATGCTCTTATGTTTTGTAGTAATTTATTCAAGGAATCATTTCAAGCTTTAGAGAAAAAATAGTATACTTCGAGAACTACAATCCTTTAAGTTCATAACAATGTAAGTTCTTTTAAATAAGCAATATTTCGATGTATGTAGAAGTCTTTTTTTTCCAAGCCCATCTTTTTTTTAAAGGTTTTATTTTCGTACCCGGTGTTTAACGCGCACCCGTAAATTTGGGTCTTAATTTTTGTGTTAAAAGTGCGCATTATACGCCGGATTTTACTGTAATTGTTCTCCATTCACAGTTCGTTGAAGTTATTTATTGACTTAATTTTTATCTTTTTACCGATTTTTTTTTTTTCAAATGATTAAATAAACTTTTAAGCATAAGTATATTCCAAATCATTTGGTTTATATTATTAATTTAATATAGAAAGGTACACACATATTCTTCAGTGATAATGGCAGACAATATCCCATAATGAACTGTATCACAATCACCTTATAATATAATTTATTGAGCTTTTTAATTAAATATTTTATTAAAAAATACTAATAGTTTTCTTTTATAAAAATATTTTAAACCTTATCTTTCAAAGGAATCTAAAAATAAAATCGAAAAGAGTACTAACATCTGATTGAGTTAAGATTATTATAAAAATAAAGTTTCCAAGCAATTTAATTACATTTAAAATAAATAAAATGGGAATTAAATCTCAAAGGAAACAAAGGTAAATGTGTTTTGATGGAGGGAAATAAAATCTATCCCTGCAGGGCATTAAAGAAAAAGTGAATATTTTTAAACATTGAGAATATAGGCGAAAAGTAAGGGGAAGAAACGAAAGAAAAACAGCAATAAAATGCAATAATCTTAAAAAATAAGAAACTAATATCATTTATTTAAAATATACAAATGGTCGACAGAAGTATGCACAATAAAGTGAATCTATTCAAGAAAAAATATACATTATTAAACACTAAATAAACTAGATTAAAGAACAAAACTACTAAAAGTATAATTTTAATCAAAAAAGTTCAGGTGTAACCACTGGCGTAACTAGTCCTGAGCGGGCCTTATATCAAAATTCTTTGGGGACCTTTTTTTGGGGCCCGCCGACATTTCACCATCTTTCGCTTACTTATATTGAGGCCCCTGTAGCTTGGAAGCCCCGTATCATTGATACGGCTGATACTGCGGTAGCTACGCCCCTGGGTGTACTCATTTAGTACTACAATTATTTTTAATTTGTTAGGTTACATAAACATTGATGGTTTTTCATAAGGACCACATTCGATCCTCACCTGGCCTGTACGTCAAGAGGGAGCTTCTGCTGCTTTGGGCAATCAGTTACAGTTATTATGACAAGAGCGATGTTACACAGGTATTTATTTAATGAAATGTTATCCCAAATTCAAAAGAAATAAACGTTTTACATAGAAGCTGAAACGTGTCAGAATTTTACTTAAATTGTCAAAAAGTAAAACACCCGAGAAAGGTATTCCATCATACTTATTATTGATATGAAAACGGAACCAGTTATGGAATAAAACCAAAAGAAATTTCCTTTGGATTATATACTTCAACAGGAATCCAATTAATAATAATGTGCTAAAATAAAATTAATGTTTTTCTTATCGTACGATAATATATATATATATAATGTATATGAATTACAAAACACTCATATTTCGTTTCACACATAAATGAGAAAAAAATTATTCCTCACAATAATAATATCTTAACTTCAATCGAGTATTGAGAGATTCTTTTTGTCGTTAATTCTGGAACTAATTTTAGAGAAAAGGCTTAGGTAATGATATTTGAGCAAGTCATCACAATAAGATGAACTATGATTGATAACATGACCAGGATTTATATTCTTATTGCTACTAGAAAAGTGTTATTTGCAAAGATAAGGTGTGAATAGAAATTGTATTCTCTGCAGCCAAAAAGGAAGGTAAAAAATTAAGATATTCAGGATGATAGCTAAAAATATAAATCTCTCATCTTAGCAATTATGAATACCTGCGTAGAATATTCATCGAGTTTAACGTACTTTCTGAGACGGCTACATTTCTGGATTGAAGAGTTTTCTGAACAAGGTGCGATTATGCATCATCATTTATAGGTGATTTTCTCTTCTGATAGGAATATGAGTTATTGTTGCTGAGAAATGGATGGAAATGAGATTTCTTTGATTAAATAAACGATTAAAAAAGAAGCATGGAAAATTCTCAAGGGGAAAAAATATCCGACCATTTGTTACTTTGGAAAGATCAAATAGAATAGTGTAGAAAGTTGCCACATATTCCAAGTTATTATTTTAGTAACAATTGAAAAAATCTTAAAATTCATAAGTTAACAAGTAATATAAAAAAAAAAAAAATTTAAGTCAATTCCAACTTTGAATGAATGAATAGAAAGTATTTTATTAACGATTGAAAATTTGAACAAGATATATATATATATATATATATATATATACGTAAAATCCGGCGTATAACGCGCACTTTTAACATAAAAAATAGGATCAAAATTTACGGGTGCGCTTTATACACCGGGTATAAAGATGAGTGCTTGAAAAATGAAAAAAAGATGAGCATAGAAAAAAAAATTAGACTTCTATATATATATCAAAATACTAATTTTGCTTTTTACTAAATACTAATTAGTTTTTTGAAAAAAATGACATTTCTTATGAACTTAAAAGGTTGGCCTGCAATAATACTTCGAATAAATGACTTCAAAACATACAAGTATTGCATACGTGCATTTCAAGTCTCTTCGTCAAAAAGAAGGTGCGCGTTATACGGCGAATATATTTTAAAATTAAAAATTGCAGCTCTAAAGTATGGGTGCGCGTTATACACCGGATTTTACAGTATATATATATATACAGAGAGAGAGAGAGAACTCTAATATTGGAATTGAAAAAAGTGCATGATTTGTTTGCATTGTTGCAACAATTTACAGCCAGTTTGGCTAGTTTGGCTGAAAAACCGGTTTTCGACGCCAACTTTTGTCATTGTTTTAACAGTTACATTGTTACAACATTGGAGACGAATCTAAGTTGGCGTCGAAAACTGGTAATTAATTTAATTAATGAATTAATATTTGAAAAACTATATTAACATCAAGTGTCATACACTGCAAGTTAAAAAAAAATTATCTGAACTTTATAGGATGAATAGAAAGACTTTCATTAATGATAGAAAATTTGAACAAATTAAACATATATATAAATATATACGAAGAGAGAGAGTGAGCTAATAGCAGAGGAATTGAAAGAAAAGGAGAAAATAGAAGATTGATGGCAATTAATTTAATGCCTTAGCTTATATATCTTGTTACAGTGTAATATTTCTTATTTTAATAGAGGTTTTTTAAAAATTTTCCTACGGTTCTAACTGAACTATTATTAAAATTATGTATAATTTCTAGTAAAAACGGAAGTTTAATTATCATCTACGGGGTGAGATGTATATTGTAAGTGTCTCACCAAATCAAATGGATGTTCAACAATATCCATTCAAGTTAACATACTACACGTACAAATAAATTAAGATTTTTAAAAATTAATTTCAGATTTTATTAATTCAAGGAATTTATTTGATAGCAATGCTGTTTTCACTGACATTAAAAAATATTATTAATTAACTAAAATAAACATACTTCCTTGTTACACAGTCATATATTACTAAGATATTTATAGGTAGCTATTCAATTACACACAAATTGACAAGTTTAATCACTTCTTTAATATTTTAAAACTAATATTTTCTCAAAAAAGTTTCAAATTACAACTATATTTCCTGTGTATTAATTATTTTTAATATTTTTATGTTTACTATCTCGCCATTTTAATTGTCATAAATGTGCATATCTTTCTTTCTTCAGTTTCGATGTGCTTCATGAAATTCTTTCAAATTTATACCAAGTTTTATTTATGCCTGTATTATACTTTTTGTGTGAAGCAGAATGACAATAATAAAGATACAGCTTTTCAAACTAATCCTAATTGTAAACTAGCTGCATGACCCGGTGTTGCACGGGCCATCTCTACTTTTATAAATTTTTCCTTTCCTTTACAAAATCAGCACTTCTAATACTCTTTTTCAAAATGATTCCCCCCTCCCCCTGCTCCGCTTAGCTCGTCATTGCACGGGCTTTTACCGAATGTATAACTTAAAATTCCCCTTTCCAAAATTTTTTCACTTCTTTTCTTTGTCAGACAGGTTTCTCCCCCCCCCCTCCCCCGGCGTTGCACGAACATTTTTGAATGCGTAACATATTGTTATGGAAATTCCCCTTCCCCTGTCAGCCCTTCCTGGTGTGTGTGTGATTTCTATATTAACGTCATTACAAAATTCTCGGGGTAATTCCCCATAATTAATTATTACTGTCCTTTTAAACTTTTGGCTATCGCTGAAGACCCGTTATTAAGAGGAGCGATGCACGTTGAATCTGTCGAAAGCTAAAACGTCTTAGCGTTGGTGGGGTGGGGTAGTTAGGAGAGATGGGTGCCAGCTCAGGTCTGGAGAGATGTAACTGTTTCAAGAGAGAAAATTGCATGTACTCTGCTTTCCGCTTTGGGTTCTACAAATCAAAATAAAAAAAAATCTTTCCTCATATGAAAAATATTTTGAGTGTGGAAAGAAATTGTTTAACAACTGAATGCTCCGAATCGTGTCAAATTGAAAGTCACAAATTATACCCCTGATTGAAAGTAGAACGATGCAAACCTTAGGTTCACAATAAACTTTTTATCTTTTTATGTAACTATATAATAAAGGAAAATACTTATATTTTATACTATCTATTTCTAATTTTAATAAATATGTTTAAAAACACATAATATAGGTACAATTCCAACCATTTTATTATTATTTTATTTTATGCTATTTATTTTTACTTTAAGAAATATTTTTAAATATGATGCAAAATTAATATATAATAAAACTCTAAATATATATTATTAACCTCTATTCTCTAATCTGCATGCGTAATCGCATTGTTTCAAATTGTCCTACTGGATGGCACGCTGAATCATATTGTAAGATTGGTTTGGCACGCCACAGCTAAATGGTTGCCGATCCCAGTCCTAGACTTTTGGCTTAAACAACATCGTTAGACAAAACGCCGCAATCACAGATTTTATTGAGGAAACGGATTTTTTTTTATTGAGAGAAAGGAAAATACTACTTCGTATCGTTAATTTGGAGAAAAATTACTAATAATCCTTCTCTAAAAATCCGAGGAAGTAAATAATAGAAAGGAGAGGGAAACAGGAAACGTTGTGAATAAAATAAAAATGATAAGGACCGTTCAATGTTAATGATATTATCACAGAATTATGACTACATCAACGTTTTAAGTATTGTAAGTAGGCGCTCACGTACTATAAATAGTTAAACTGACTATGTTTGAAGGAACAAAGCAAGGCAATTATTTGAAGAGTATTTGAACCACAAAAAAAGCTATTTACATTTTAATAGATTCTGCTCTAAAGTTCTAAATTGCTTTTTCTGGCGCTTTTTCCCGTTAGGTTTTGTTTTTAGATACAAACCAGTTTTAGTTAGAACAAATAAATTTATTGTATATTATGTAAGTAAGCAGTTAACATATGTTGACAACAGTTTATTATTTCGAAAGATATTCGTGTTGAATACAAATAAAATATTTAAAAAGGCATTTGAATTCATAGCACAGATTTTTTATTTGTCTTTAGAAAAGTTTTTGATGAAAGAAGCAGAGATTTACATCATAGTTCATCGTATATTTAAAATAAAATTGAATGCATTTAACATTATATGCACTCACTCATGGACAAAAAAATTAGCGCACCAAGAAGGAATCGTCAAAATGAAACGAAATTTTATATACTTAATGACTACTTTGATATAAGTGAATGATTAGAAAATCAAAGAAAAAGTATCCTTTATTTCAGAGAAAAAGACAAAAGAACGGAGGATTTAATACCCAGTTGAACCCGCTATATATAGCGCGAATGCACGATGCAATACGATCGGGCATTGAGGCATACAAGCTCTGTATGATGTCTTGAGACATTTCGTTCCATATTTGGTGTAACTTTACCTCTAGTTCGTTCAAACTCGTGGGATGCCCAACTCGCCGTCCCAAATGATCCCAGATATGCTCGATTGTAGACAAATCTGGGAATCGGGCAAGCCAAGGAAGGGTAGTAACAGTGCGAAGACAGTCTTGTGACCCCCTTGTCGTGTGAGACCGAGCATTGTCTTGTTGAAAAATGGCTCATGGGAGCTGTTGCATGAGTGGCAACACATGCGGTTGCAGGATGTCATGAACATACCGCTGGGCTGTCATGGTACCACGCATCAATACTAGAGGTGACTGTGTATTGTAAGCAATGGCACCCCATACCATCACACCAGCTGTGGGAGCGGTGTGTCGCTATAAAGCAAAGATAGGATTGAGGCGTTCACCACGGGGTCTCCACACACGAACACGATTGCCATTACTGCTGAGATTGAATCTGGATTCGTCTCTAAAGACGACCTGGTTCCATTCCGCTGCAGTCCAATTCCTCGTGCGCGGCACCACTCCAAACGGAGGCGTCGATGGGTGGGCGTCAAGGGCAGCACACGTAATGGACTCCACGATCCCAAATGTCCTTCAGCCAGGAGCCTTCGTATGGTTCGAGAAGACACATGGGCTCCTTGTGAAGGTGCTACCTATACCTGGATGGCGGCCGATGAAGCAGTTGGCTGTATGCGTGCATTTCTTACGATGTGGTGGTCTTCTCGACGACTGGTCTGTCGAGCGCGTCCTGAGCCTGGTCTTCATGTAAATGACATCTCTCGGATCCACTGGTCCCAACACCCCCTCACAACACAATCAGAGCGGCTTAATTGACGAGCTACTTGCCTAAATGACCACTCAACTTCCATCATGCCGATGATTCTCCCCCTCTCAAACTACGATTACAACTGCAAACTCATATTGTCTTCGAAAACGGCGTAATGGCATGTCTACCTCAGCTCTTACTTTGTAACGATGACTTTGTCAACTAAAATTTGTCACATAGCTTTAGCTGAGATATTAATGTATTTAATTTTTTGATAAGTTTATAAGAGGAAACTTTCTGAAAGCAATTAAATATGCCTTTAACTTCATTATGAACATATCAATAAATAGAACACAATTTTTGGTGCATTTTGTTTGTATACCTCGACTTGCAAACATTTAACATACGCGGACACTTTCAGGAACCAATTATGTGCGATAGGGAAAGGTCACCTGTACACAATTATCTAAGCAATTCTGTGTGAATATTGGCAAATCCTTAAACTTGAATTCAATTCCATAGAAATCTACTATTATTTGATTTGTTAACATAAGTTTCTGCGAAACACTTCCAATTAGTTCAGAACAATCACCTCATAGCTCAAAATGTCGTAAAAATCTCTCTTAACCATCCTTTTATGCACTTCAATGTGTGCGAGAAATTTTATTCTAAAGCATCCTTAACAATCATCTTCACCACAGTTCTTGAACTCGTTAAATCAAAGGAAAAAAGAAAGTACTGAAAGAAAATGATGGTTTGCTTGATCATGGAAGGGGAAAAAAGTTGATAGTCGTGCGGTAGGAAATTATAACTTTTTGTTTTCGTTCCATTTTTTTCTTCTCTTGTATGCAATTAATTGGTTGTTTACCCTGAAAAAAAGAATATAATATGTATCCTCAATGTCAAGGTTCTTGAGAAGGACGATGGGTAGCAATGAGGTAGTTGCCCCTTGTGAAAAAAGTTCTCCGGAATTCACTAATTGAATGAAATCTGTTGCCCATCATAATTGGTCCCGTCCATTTATATCGATGTTCTGAGATTTATCTCTAGAATGTCACAGGTCTCGAAATGGAAGGATTAACATTCCATTCGAGAGGTTATGTAAATCTATATAATGGAAGAAACCAGTTAATGAAAATGGTATAAATTATACGCTTTGGTTTGGCTATCTTTTGTAGTGTTAATGGTATAATAAGGTAAGAATTTATCACCGGTTTTTTAAGACATTATCTTTTGTAGAATTTGATTGTGGTGAGTTGCTCTAAGTAATGTTTTTGAAGCTATTAGGTATCTTATTAGCACTTTTTTCTTAAAAAGGTGAGAGAGAATTTTACCTTTTTATTCCAGTTGTTATGTTTTTTATCAGTACCTTGTTCTTTTTTTTATTTATTTAAAACACTTTATTTGATTTTGCATTAATACTTATCATATTTTTTTTATCTTTATACAGATAATAACAATATTCTTGCTGTTTTTATGAGGATATTTTTTTTACAAAACTATTAAAATGTTCTTTAAGAAAAATTGAAAGTTTCTCTTAAATACTCTTGTGAATTATTAAGATGAAGTTAAAAAAAATCTTGAAAATATATATTCTACAGTTATTAAAATATATTTTCTAGAATTTTAAAAGAATTTTGGTAACTTTATTTCTTAAAATATTAATTATTGTTAAAGTGGAAAAGGTTTCTTTCTAACTATCATTTTTTTTTTATCACATGGACATCATCATGATTGAGAGAGAAAGAGAGATAGAGAGAAGCTCATATTTTTCATTGCTCGGCAATTTAATAGATAGAATTTTTAAAAAAAACGGAATGTTTTCACTTAAAAAACTCATAACTTTATTAAGCCTAAATATCTTTTTTTCAGAATAATAGATTTAATTTGAAGATATTATCTATGGCAATACAACCGAAATTAAAAGGAATATTATAAGGATTAAAAATGTAAAACAAAATTACGGCGATGAAATATTTCAGTTCTGGTGTTAAATACCACTCACTAACTTAATCTGATCTCGTTGATTAGTTCAATAATTGAGACTTTCACATATTTATGGGTGTTTGACATTTTGTTTTTGGATATTTTGTGTTAAAATAATAGATGTTTCGTCAACGGAGTTGTACACAGTGGCGTAACGAAGAATATTAGCCTCCCCTCTCTTCCCTGCAAAATCAGGTTAGATCCCCATGCCATACATGAGGACAGTCAGACTTTGGGTCCTCTAGAATATTGCCCCACAATGCGGGGGTGTACATCACGTCTCTGGTTGTGCAAGTGTATCCCCGAGAGTACGGGGGAGCTATGTGTATGACAGGAGAGAGAGAGGAGGGTAGGAAGTCTGGGAGTAGAGTTTGTGAAGTTGTTATGGGTGTGAGGTAGTTTAGTTATATATAAGGTATGTGATAGTTAGCAGCTGAAAAAAAAATAAAGTTGTTATTTACTATCAAAGAGTGGTAGTTAATTTTAGTAAGCCAGTATCGTCATCACACTTTATATAAAAGGAATGATAGGGATTGAATTTTTTATTATAGAATTAAAAAAGCTTTATTTTAATTTCCCGAAATGGTTACTGTGAATTAAAAAAATCGTAGAGGAAAGACGAATTCCAGACTGTTTTATAAGAATAATATCAACCATCTAATTTTTTCAGTAATAAATTCCTGATGCAGTTTCTATAAATGTGAATATTCAAATCATATAATGTTTTGGCCTTTTAAAGAGGAGTTTACCTCTTCCCGTAATTTGAATTTGCGAGAACTTTTCAATTAATTCTAAAAAGTCGTGGAACGCCTTTGATGAAGAAAGTTAAAAAAGATAACATTTCAAACCTCCTACAGTTTGTAGTCTACAATATGAACCTGAAACGCTTTAATTGCCTCTGTCATCAATGTTAAAAGAATTTAATTAGAAAGCTGGTTCACGATTCTAATTAAAACTTCAAAAGCGGATCAGTGAAAGCCAAAACATCAGATGGTTGGATCATCGTCCTAGATTTATACGATGATGAAATTCGTGAAAGAGATGAGTGAACAGCGGCCTATTCCGATCGAAATGACCCTATTTTGCTTGTAATAGGGCAATTAAAGTCACTGAACTTAATTCTTTTTGCGCAACACCCTCTTCTCAAGACTGTTCAACAAGGTCGTTTGAAAAAACGACGATCGATTGTTCAGAAAACTGTTCCAAGTTTTTTGGAAACTGATGACCGACATAAAGGAAGAAACTACGAAAATTCTTATGAGAGCACTTTGGAGAGTTGATTTCTCCCAGTATGAATTGTTTTAGTGTGTGAATGGATTAATTAGAGCTTTAACCTGCCGCTTTTTGTCGATGCTAGTGCATGAATTAGCATGCAATTAATTTTAATAAGATTTATGTGTCTATCATAACATACAAATCTATCATTATGTATACAGAAAATACGGTCTATAATCAACCGATTTAAGATGAATCTTAAATAGGATGAACGATGAATAATCAATAAAAATAATTACAAAAAATAGTATATAATCTTGCCGTGAATTAAACGACCTACACTGCGCGTACACATACATCAACTGGGCTCTTGAAACGCTACAATAAGCACGGAATAGAGAAATATTCAAATTTATAGATACTTTTTGTTGGTTTTTCCATGGTATATTTTTTTTCAAAAATTAATTCAAAGGAAAATTAATTTAAGTTTTGAATTAAATACATTTTAGCTCGGGATATATGAATAAAAATTGTGCTATAAATTCAGTGGGTTAAATTATTTTTAAGGTTTTTTGTTTTGCCAATGTATACAATACTTGTTAAATTTTTTCTGAAAAATATATAATTTTTACTTTTAATATTGTTCGATTTAAAAATAATAAGTGATACCTATTATTTTTTATGCTGGATATTTTTTGTTTCATATCGTTTGGAATAATGCGATATTTATTCTTTTTCCTTTTTACGCTGAATATTTTTGTTTTATCGTTTGGAAGAATTTAATTTTTAGCTTCATTGTATATTGAAATTATATATCTTTTAACGATTTTCTTTTTACACTGAATGTATTTTGGAGTTCAATACTATTTTAAAAATTCCAATTTCTATTTTTAATATTGTTAAATTTGAGAACATTAATTACATAATATCGCATAACGATTTTTTTTATTTGATGATTTTCGAAAAAAAGAAATTTCTTAAAAGAAAAACTTTTTGTTAATTTTTTTTACCTGTTTTTTCTTTCGCACTACTATTCTTTTGCAGCTTGTAGAAACACAATCTGTGGATTATAAATCAGATAAAAAATATGATTACGAGGTCGGCTCTCATTTTTAAAAATATATTTTGTAAATGGTTTTAGTTTGTTCTTTTAATTCTACTTCATTCACTCATTTCTTCAAAGTAACTTGTGTGAAAACTAAGGAAATAAAGGGGGCTGGAGGTTTACTGTTTAGTTATATAACGGCTTTTCTCTGGACGTAATCGAGAGGATTAGTATCCGACAGATAGTACCAAAATGAATACATCAATACCATCTTCCCCATAGTAAAAAATGACAACAAAGAACCAAGTTCAATGCTTCGATTTCATTTCCTAAGCTATTTTAGTATCAGATATTGCGAAAGTATTCAGTCTGATCCAAAATGCTTAACATATACCCTTCAATAATTCTCGAATATTACGAGATAATTTCTAGATCTTAAGATGGCAAAATGCGTTGACAAAATTTACATCTTTTACGATACTTAATACAGATACAATGCACTTAGTGATCATCGATGAGTATTAACTTCTTTATCTTCTCTATCGATTGACTGGCTATTTATTAACATCCCTCTTTGAAGCAATATGAAGTCTATTGGCGACGAATCCTTAACTTATTAACAACTTATGTTGTACCCATGTAATTCAAACCATTGGAAATGTTGAACCTACTCTATTAAGAAAACATGTACTTCCGTACTAGAGTTTTAAGCTGCGTAACACAAATGTATATTAAAATTATCATCGAGAGCTATCAAGAAGAAAAATCGAGACTGCGAATTCTTTTATTTCCAATGAAGAAATCTCCACCAATTATTGTATACCTTTAACGGAATTTACGCGTCAATTGACAGCGTCAATTTAAACATTGGACAAATCTAGTTTTGGTAGTTTTCAGTTGCAGCTTGTAAATTGTATCTTTCTTGTTAAAATATTCGTTCATACTTCAAGATCAAGTTTACTTCTGTTTTACTTTCAAGCTGAAAATCCATCAAATAATTTTAGTTCAACTAAAAATAGCATTTTTATTCTTATTTTGACTTGTACGAGTCAAATTTTTAACGAACCCAGGAACTACAATAGTTATACGTAAATCTTGTTAGACTTCATATGATACGTAGTAAATTTAATAATTTAATATTAAGTTTAAATTTGAGCAATACAGTCCTACGCAATATTAAAGATTAAAAAATATTTATAACTAAACAACATCAAAGATTAAAAATTGGCTAAATCTGTGACGTCTCTCGCGTTCTTCTTCTAACATAACTCCTAAGTTCTTTGACGGCCACGATTAATGGCAAAACTTTTCCAACCAATAAAAAGAACCAAGAAAACAAAGGGGTATTCCTTAAATTTTTAATTTTGGTAAACAAAGAATTAAAATTATCTTAGGGGCCTTCGGAAAAACGAAGACTCAACTTATTAAAAAGGGAAACTCATCTTATTAATATTTAAAATAAGGTAATTAACCCGGAATTTTAACTTAAAAATTTGCATTTTGGTAATTTTCAAAAAGGGGAAAAAATTGACTCTTGGTTAATATTTTTATAAAGTTAATTTACGTTTTATTTAATTAAAATATCTAATTTAATTAAAAAAAATTCATTTATTTTTATTTTACAAAAAGAGTTTTTTTTAAAAAGTAATTTAAGTTATTATATATAAATTTATTTTAAAATTAAAATTTTAAAATTTAGAAATCACCTAAAAATTTAAAATAAAAATTAACAAAAAACATCAGGATTAATGCAAATCTAATGATGAATGTATTTTCTAGACATATTTTATTACGAAGTTGATTGATATAGAATTCATTCCCCGGTTCTCTTGTTTTTAAATCTTATTCCATAAACAAGATTATACACAGATGCACATTTCTAAAATTTTCGTAGACAAACGAATACGTTAATAATAAAGACTAAAAGTAAAGTAACAAATAGAATGTAACTTCATTCTATTATCTTATACGTAACAGGTCTTAAGATTCTTTGTCGGTAGACTTTGTTATTATGATTTTCTTTTACAGTATATATATACATATATAATTCGTACATGATTATCATTAAAGAATATTCCATAAGGTCACGACTTTATCTAAATGACTAATTGTCGTTTATTAAACTGAGTTATTACTTCTGGCTTTCTTTGAAGGGAAAAAAAGCACATCTCGCTGCTGTGTGATCGATGTCTTTGTTTTAATCCGACATTTGTGGTTACAGATCATTATCGCAATATGTACAAATTTCAGATGGCTGGTCATGCATCGGCGAATTTACAGAAAGAAATGATGATTTGTAATGGCTGTAAAATTGATTCTCATTGGTAGACAACGTCCAGACAGACGTCCATTTTCAAGATTTGAAAATTTAAACGGTCATGATTATATATAACTTCAAACATTTTCCGTTTACTTTAAAGCGTGTATAAAAACATTTTTTTTTCAGAATGATCTGTAGTTGTAAAATGGAATTTCGAACAAAAGTATAGTAAAAAAACCATGCACGAATTTTAAAATCAAGTAGCAGAACACGTCAAACTAACAGAATAAAGAAAACGATATAAATTCGTATTTTGCAAATTGTTCCTTCGAATGTGTAGGACATTCTGAATATATAATTTTCATGTAGTATGAATGCAATGAAATCGAAAGAAACATTTTATTTTCACGAAGCATTCTATTCTAACTTGAATGAAATTTTTAAAAAAAGAGAGAGAAACGGAGTGTTTTATCTAGTAACACGAAAAAGTTGTATTTATTTTTATATTGTGAAAAGGAGTGCTAATGTGGTCGAAATAGAAAAGTATAAAAGTATTGATCAATAAATACAAATTTTTAGGGACAAGAATTTCGAATAAAGGTCAGCGGGAATAGAATCAAAATTTTATTGCTCCTGAAATGCTGTTATTACGCCATATTTGCTGCACGAATTTTTTTTTCCCCAAAGCACAAGGGAATAGCTTTGGTCAATCAAATTACTCCTAAAAAGAGAGATAGAATGCAGAAGGCATTGCTCTTTCCGTTTGGAATTTCATAACAGATTTATTTATCTTGGCTTCATTTCACTTTGATGTGATTGTCATCGACGATTCCTCTTCACTGATTTTAAGAGCAGCAAACGATTTTAGATAATAGTTTCTATTGTGTGGAAAGAAGAAGAATACATCAAAGAGAGCAATTTATTTTTTCCAAGCAGAACTGATAGCAAAGTATGAAAATAATGGATAAAATTATTGAATATGTGAATAGGTAAAAAAGTAAATAATAATATTGAATAAATGAATATGCATTTAAGAGAAAAATGCAGTTTAAGGTTATTCGTCTTTTTTCTAATCTCAATGCATTCATACGAATGAGAACTGGTTTATCAGAACATTTTTTAAAACTTACAAGGGAATGCATTATAGAGCACAGTGAAAAACAAATAATTGATCTGTTTACAAGCATTAAAGAACAATTTTAATGATAAGAAGGGTAAAATGGAAGTTTTTATCTGATCAGTAATCAATGAAAATTTTGTTATGCAGTTTATTAACATCACAAAAATTCCATTCAAAGCAAATAAATATTGAATGATGGGAAAGATAAGGAATAAAAACAAATAATGTACAATAAATTATTTCAGATGTTTATAGATTCTTCAGCAAAAGAAAAAATTGGTCCTAAAAAAATTGATGGGTTCGAAATTCAGCTTGCAGATTCCTTTTTATCAAGTATGTAAAAGATTAAATTTAATTTTCAAGGTCAATGGATCTTAATTTTGTCACAGCGTGCTTTTCTGTTACGCAACCAGCATTGTACAAGTAATAATTTCAGACGGGCTTATATTTTTAAAGCAGTTTGGGAATAAAAATAAGGGAAAAAATTTTATTTGTGAAAATTAAAAATGAATTTAAATGTGATAATAAAGATTAATGAGTGGATGGTTAATTGGGCTTTTAATTTTAAGATCATATTTGAATAGGTATCAGAACTTACAGGTTTTTAAAAGGAAAAAAATGCATAATTTCAATATTTGTTCTGTTAAAACATTAAAAATTTTTAAGAAAAGAAAAAATTTTTAATACATTTTTGGGAAAAAAATTTTTTAAAATACATTTTAAATTTTCCAAAAATTCTTCTAGTTTTAAATATTGTTATGGGGGAAAAAAAAGGTAAACCATATAATTTAAAAATTTCAATTTTTTTTTTTTCAACCAGAAAAATTTCAATTTTTTTTAAAAAATTTTCCTTCGTTTCCTAAAAAAGGGATTAAAGATTAAATTTAATTTCAAAAATTCTAGTTGACCTTGTAGAGAGGTTTCTTTACGACCAATTATACAATAAAATTTTAAAAGGGAGAACATTTGGAATTACCCTGGAATTTTCAAAAAATTGTTTAAAAATTTTTTTAGAATATTTTTCAAATTTGCCTTAAACTTGGTCTAATCAAGTTAGAAATTATTTTTAAATCCTTTTACAGCTTTTCCAAATAGGGGAAAATATTTGGATATTAAAGTGCTGACAACAATGGTTGCGAAATGAAGCCTCTGTAAAGCCAGGATACATGAATGCGAGCCAAAATCAGATTATTGTGCGATAGATCCGAACTGCTCCAAAGGCATTATTATTCGTTTTGTCCAACGTTATATTGCTTCTTCAAACAAGTTTGGTGTCTTCCAACAGCTAACGATGCTGTCTGTGGCTATATTATAGCCACGGCGCCCTTAAAACGTCTGCCTTTCACTTATAACCACAACCGAATCTTCTAAAGGGGTGTCGAAGACGATTACCATGACTGTCAACAGATTGGCATCACATATTTTTTTCGAAGAGTTACAGATGTATACAACCATTGTCCCTGATAAAATGGTGGAGTGTTATTTTCTATGATTGCAGGTCTCTTCTTATTCGGCGTTCAAATATACCAGCTTAAAATATGTTGTTGACATTATGAAAACTATTGCGTTATCTTTAATGTGGTACATTATCCTGGAATTACTTTCCAACAAGATAATACCATGCCCCTTGGGGCTTGGATATCTCTGGAATTTCACAGTACTTTTGATGCTTTTTCTTGACAAGCAAGTTCACTAGACTTTTTGCTAATGAATCATGTATTGGATATATTGGGCCGCCAGCAGTGGCGTAACGGAGAACATCTGCCCCTCAAAATCATCTTTGGGCCTCAAGTTGGGTTTTTTACACTTGGCGGCAGTCAGGTTTTGGGCCCCCTAGAACCCTGGGCCTCCCGCGATGCGAGGGTGTATGTTACACTGGCCGCTAGATTTTGATACCTAAAATGTTTCAGATGCGGAACAACAACTAATGAATGTATGACAAGATGGGATTATGTGGCTTTATCACTCTTTAAATCGACTTATATAAGCACACAACTCTGCCTGAAGAAGAAAGTGGTCACCAATTACTGATCTTAACATTCAGCATACAATAGTTAGCCATTAATGGGTTCTACGGTTTAGAATTTTAAATTTTTCAATTTATACAATTTATATATGTATGAGCCTTACACATGTTATTTATTATAAAAAGAGTAACTTTTTTCATGATACTTTTTTTTTTAGAAAAAGTGTGTATAAATATGAGGGAACATAAAAATGTTTTTAAAGTCAAAAAATATTCAAACTCAAAGTACGGAAGTTAAGTTAAAAGAATTTATTATTTTTCATTTTTTTGTAAAAATATTTAAACGTTTACAAATTTTATCTATTTATTAAAAATCTTTTTCATAATTTAAAAATATATATTGAAATATTTTTTAAATATCCTTAATCATTATTTTTTCATTTTGTCCTCTATATGTAAAATAAAACTATTTCAATTATCAGAATGGAATAGTTTAACCTTTTATTAGATTTCCATGTTTGAATCTCGATATTTTATTTATTATTATTTTTGCAATAAGGCTTAATTTATGAAGGGAAAGAATGCTAAAATTCCTTAAGTAAGCTCTCATCATCCTTCACGTAGGATGTCTATTTTTTTCAGAGTATTTATAGACGAGTTACAAATATAATGTAATAAAGTAAATATGTAGAATTTTGAAAAGTATTCTTGTTGTTAATACATAGAAGGAAATTTATTACCACATACTCATATTCTTTGTATCTTATCTCGTTTTTTCTATTTCATATTCAAATGAACTTACTTGGAATTCGAGTTATTGTAATATATTCATCAATTTAAAATGATATGCAAATTAATATTCTTAAAGTAACGATTCATAGTTACGTATACAATATACATTTTGATTATCATTCATGGATATTCAACGGTGAACAAAGAGTTATGTACATTAAATTTGATTGATACTCATTAATTTTATTTAAAATAAAGAAGGTATAAATTCTAAATAAAAATTTATTTATTACCATTCCATAAAAAATATTGTGTCAAACGACAAATGAGGGAAGAAATAATTAATAAATAAATAATTACAATGGTATTATTATATCACTTCCCGACTTTTTCATGGCAATTTATCGAAAAATTCGAAAAAGATATTAGGAAACTATAACCCTTTAAGACATTTTATAAAACTCTACAAAAATGCACAAGGAAATTTTAAATTTAAATATTAGTCTGAATTCCATTTAGACT
The DNA here is from genome assembly GCA_019973955.1 of Trichonephila inaurata madagascariensis. Classification (NCBI taxonomy): domain Eukaryota; kingdom Metazoa; phylum Arthropoda; class Arachnida; order Araneae; family Nephilidae; genus Trichonephila; species Trichonephila inaurata. Next base: position 246,305 of record BMAV01004396.1, on the reverse strand, counting down.
ACTCAAAAATGAGATATGACTGGAATGAATAATGCGTTAAGTTATATATTTCAATTTATGTGCATTAAAAAATTTATTTGTATACCAGTTATTTATATTTATTACCTTTTTCCAAGAAATGAGAAAAATAAAAAGTTTTGTTACGATGTCTATTTAAAAATACTTGATATTGATTTAAAAAAAAGTAAAAGAGAAATATATTGAAAGACCAGTTTTTAAAGTTCTTGTTTGGTTATAAAAAGGTGTTGCTAAAAAAGTAACAAAAGTGCTAATAATATTTCCAAACTGCCATGATTCATTTAACTGAATTTCATATATATTAATTTTACTTAATTTATCAAATTTAATAATTTACCGTGAATTTCTTTATCACTCAATACGTATGTACCTTTCATCTTCCAATTAGATGTTTCTAAGAGAATAAGTATTTTTTTCTATACTGAAAGTGTTTATAGGGAAATTTTGAATCAAAACGTTCTAACTGTAGTAATGCCAACTACATTGGAATACTTTAAATCTAACAGTCCAAATTGTGTCAACATTTTAAGGGTTTTTTTTTTTACTTCGAATATATGCTGAAGTATTTTAAAAATACATAAATTCAAATTTTGTTCTATTTTCATATCAGAACTAATTGCTGTTGAGAAGGGTTTTACTTATGTTGACAATCTTGCTGAATCTTATTTTAAAAGTATGTGGATATTGACTGACAGCCGTTCCTCTATCCAGCATTTAAGTAACTGGAATTAGGTTGGTGACAGAATTGGAATATCTATATCTTAAGGCTGATTGACAAATTATCTGCAAATTTTGAATTCCATATTAAATGGATTCCTTCCCATGTCGGAATTATTGGTAACTGGCAAAGGCTGCCTCTTTGAACACTCTCCGGTCCAATATGCCTTCTACTTTCAGCGAAGTTTTCTTCGATAGTGAGAAAAAGCAAAGGGATCTCTAGAGAAATCCTCGTGAACATGTCTGGTATCCATGAAAGCGCCCTGATGGTAATTTACTCTGAAGTTCATAGAAGCAAGCAGACTTGCATATCTCGATTTGCCAGTGGACACCAAATCTTTCGCCTTTGAACAGAAGCTAAAAGTTTTTAAGATCTGTACTAGGAGAAATCTGGGACGTCTTAAGACTTCTTAAGGCCCTGGTAGTAGGCCCTGGCCCCTACACAAATGTAGACCCCACCTATGACCCTTAAAAATAGACAGTAAATAGTATACGTTGTCAAATACTCAATACAAACAATAACCCGAAACAAATAAAGTTGTATGACTTGTAATCGCACGAATTGGCTCGACCGACTGCCGCTTTTAAAACTGAATGAGTAATGATGGTGTATGGTGATAGGCCTAGGCCTGTACGGGGACGAGGGAGATCACATGTAGCCAGTTGACATATCGTTTGAAATTCCCAGTTTTTCGGAGAATACAACCAAGACGAGGCTCCCATTGTGGCCGAGGGCCCGGGCCCAGTTGGCGCATGCCTTAAGACATCCTTGCGTGTAATGCTGCTCTGGCATCCCTGAACACACTTAACAGTGCTTAAATTTTAACTTGGACGAGGTGTTCTTAAAACTTCTTTTATTTTTGAATTTTTTAAAGTATACGGACTAAAGTCTAGTCACAGATAGCCCAATTGAGGTTTAGAAACAACAACAGAATTTTCTATTATTTTTTAAAGATGTTCTTGCGTTACCTTTCAAAACTAAAGGTGTGTAGTAATACCTCAACACAAAACAATGATTTTAAGATGTTACCATGATAAACGAGTCTTGATTAGTATTGAGATGTTCTTAATTCTTGTGTTTCCCTTGTGTGAATCACATGACCGTTACGTGATTGTGGGACGATTGGCTCGACAGAAAGCCGTTCAAACAAAGATTTTAGAATTTGGTTACCACAGATTTATATTAAATGTGTAATTAAAAATAACTAACATTTTTATAAGCACACATAAAGTTCATATTTAATCATTTAATGCTTTGGACATCATTGTTTTATTCACTGAATTCACATTCGACATTTTAAAAAATGCACTTTAAATCGTTTTGTTAAATTATGTATTTAACGGTAACGGTTATACATTTACGTGAAATTTACAGAAAGCTCTATTATCCCCTCATCATTAATAAGTTGAACAGAGAATAATTTGTTGAAGTTAACTCTATATATTTTTAAAGAAATGAAGAGCCAGTTCATATAATTCTAAAGTTTAAAAGAAACGTAAACTTTCGTGATTCATAGAATATTTCATTTTAGAATTTTGAAATAAAAATATTTTTTTTTATTTCCAATGGGCTGCGGATCGGTGTTTTACCATTGCAGATATAGTACATTCCCTGGGAGCTGATGGTATCTCTTTTTAGTGCGGCACCATATAGGAGGATATCAGTCACCGCAGGTAATTTTGACTCCCAGTTTTCTCCACAGAGGGAGGCACATAAGCTCTGACGATGCAAACCTGTACTAGGATTTAATTTTGCAGAGAGCTTTCAAGACAAACAGACACTCTAGGGATTTTTACATGCCGTATGATCATACGACATGGTCGATGTCGATTTTCTGCATCATGGAAATCCACCGTCTTGGGACGGGGTCGAACCCACAACCTCAGATGTAAAAGGCCAGCTACAAACTGACCAGGCCACCCAGCCGACACACAAATAAAATTAATTTAATAATTTCAGCAATTATGTTACAAATACTTTCACATTAAAATGATAACAATTTTAAAAAATGTGTTCGTTTTTTTATGATTTATTCTCTCATCCACTTCATTTGATTCTTATTACAAACTACCTAATATATTATTATATTAGTAACTATGTATTATTTGCATTGCAAAAATTTTCCAAAAAACAGTTATTGTAATATTCGCTGAGACATAAATTTTCGTTACACGAAAAATAGAGAAAATTTCCAGAAAAGGAAATGATTCGGTTATCTTTATGACCATTTATGGTTAATCAAACATTCTTATTTTGTTTTAATACATTTAGATTTCTTAATTTTCTATAAATTGCGAAAATCTTTAAATTTAGAAATCAAAAACGGAAGAAAACATCAATTGATTGTACATCAGTCATTTTTTTGAAGGAATATAAGAAAGTTAAAAACATAAAAATAGCCAATTTATCATTTCATGATATATTCAAATTTTATCTAAAAATATCCAATTTTGAAAACTTCTTCAAGACAGCTAACTAAGAATTTTTTTTAAGTTAGGGGAGTTTTCTAAAACATATTTCTTCAAATGTTGTGTAATTAATGCTTAAAATAGTGTAAATAATTTGTATCTGATATTTAATACATTAATACTCCTTTCTGTTGTATTTATTTTATGATAAAAATTTTATATTTACAAGCAACGCTGTCCCTGACATTATCATGGCATTTCAATCAAAGTTTGACGAAATGTTAGCGATACAGCCAATTTGGCATCATGTTTGGCGACCAAATTTAGTGATTTGGCTATCCTTTGGATGCTTCTGTAAATTACTGAAGAAATCTATTAATATATCTAATTATGACGAAAGCGGATCTTTTGAGAAAGATTTGTGTAACCTATAAGTAGGAGTCGCTCGCTGAAATGGAATCAGTATTGTTTTAGATGTTGAAGATTTGAGTCGCTATGATCGAGAGATTGCTTACCGACAATCTTTATCATTGCGTATTTTTAGACATCTATAGTCCAGTCTGAGCGCTGTAGGTGTGAAGGCCTTCTGGGATTTATTTTGAGAATTTTGCTGCTGTATCCTGTACTATACGGATTGTTTATCAACAATAAATTTTCATCGCTGTTAAAGAATTTTTTTACACTTAAAACTGATAGCATGAAATCCTCGAACCACGATAGACGTAGCAATATATATAATCAAGGATGTCAAACTCGCGGCCCGGCAAATATATCGGCACACAATAATACATAAAAAATAACAAACCGACACAAATGAAAATAAGAAATTCTCTAAGCGTTTTGTTAACTATGACCTTTTTCTGTTATTATTAAACAAAATGCATACACTTATTTAGAATATATTTGTTAATTTTTTTTAACATTAAAAACATGCGACCCTCAACTTTATTTAAAATAGAACTTTCAGCCCATACTATCATATGTGAGTTTGACATGCCTGCAAATAATGAAAGATGCCAATTAATTAATATTCTCTACAGAAGTAATTATTGTTCCTAAACTTCACTGAAATAATATTTTGCTTCACGGAAGATTAAACGCGTATTTTTGTTAATATTTAAAAATAAATTAATTCTAACTGGTAAACAATGTTGGAAAAAAAGACATAAAATACAATTTTGTAATTTTAAAATGTTTTTTTAATTACTAAGTACTCTGTCTTGTGTTTATTGCAAGTGTCAATGGACTCAAAAGTAAATGTTTCTAGATTTTGTAAGATTAATTATTCTAATCGTATTCGAAAAAACTAGATTTTTTTACGAACTGTGAACTTCACGATTCCCAAACGATTTAAATCGTTCTTTAATCGTATAAACAACATAGACTGCTGTAAAGATAAAATAGCAGGTGTTTGTTAAAATTCTTCACTTTGAGAATTAGCTTTATGCCTTCCATTCACTTTTAAATTCTATGCACGTGTTAATAATACATCTGCGAAATCCGGTATCGCTTTGAGCAACACCTGAGAACATTTCCGCATCCGATCTACTAAGAAACTTCGGAATGCTTGCTATCTTATTACTAGAGTAACAGACACCATTCTAGTTTTTTTAATGAAAGGAAAGGGAAAAAAAATAAAATTTAAGAGTCAGAGCTCGACTTTATTAATGAAATATGTTCCTTTATCAAGACAACTGAACGGAAAAGAAAGTAGGAAAGATTTGTTCTGGAAACACTGGGTGCGAGATTTATAGCCTCGTATGAAATGATTTTGAAAGAGTAGGAAGTTAAAGAAGGAACTACTTTTTTAAATAATTTATTGATCAGACATATGTAACATTTATTAACGGAAATTCGACATTAACAGTTTTTTCTATAAAATTAGAGGTATTAAAAGTAATGTATTGGTAATTAATGACAAAATGAACAGGAAGTTTTATTGCTTTTTATTGCTTACCGGAAAATAAACGAGTAATCAAAACATGAAAAAGTTTGATCCGTTTCATTCAGTGAGGAATAAGAAAAAAGTCGAGCTTTAAGAAAAGTTTTTTGAAATGCTTGAAAGAAAATATTAGTTTATTAATATTTATTTAAAAATAAAATATTAGTGTTAAATAAAATAACGTAGAGTATATATACAGAAATTATAGTTTCGAATTTGCAGTTAAAAAACCAGAAATGGTTCTTTTAGTAATGCACTGATAAAATGACATTTTTAAGTCAAAGTTGAAGAAAATTATTGTTAAAATTTATTGTTTCCGAATTTTTCCCCATTTAATTATTTGAAGCAATGAATTAATAAGGCTTCCTAAAGTATTAATTTTGGTGAATTTTGCACTGATATTATTAGTAAATTTTTATTTATGTTCGCTTCTATAAGGATTAAAATATATCAGTTTTTCAGAATTTTTAGATAATTTCTCAGATATCATGTCTTTTATAAAGACTTCATTCAGCAAAATTAGAATTTTGAAATGCTTTATTTTATAGCTATGTGGTAATATTTCATAGCCAAAAAAATAGAGAATTATTGACTGCACTCTTTCAATTACCTTATACAGTGAAATACCTTTAACGCGCAAACGCTTAAGACGAAATATCGGTTAACACGAAATAATACAACCTTCCCGACAAACTACTGTGAATTTTCATGCATTTTTTATCTCTTAACACGAAACAAAAATCGTTTTACACGAAAAAATTTCCCTTCTGGGAATGAACAAAATACGGAAAACACCAGCCACGCAGGCTAGATTTAAGAGGGGAGTGAAATGAAAGAGAGGTCGTTTTACACGTTTCTTAGAAAAGAGGGTGTTACTTCGTTTTGAAATACTCTCGGAATAGCTTGTGACACGAGCCAATCCTGTTTATCTAAGCTACTTTCACCCTCCATCCCTACAAACGTCACACAAAAACATTTCATCTCTCGTCAGTTCGTTTTGAAATTCATTGTTGAGTACATCACAGTGTGATTAAAAATCAGTTTGTTTGGTTCGCATTATTTTTTTCCTATCTTAGAAGAATATTTTTGCAAGCACAATGTCAAAAAGCTCAGGGAAAAGGCAAATTGCTGTTTCGCTTAAAATAAAGATGAGATATCTGATGGCTGTTGATCAAAAACAGAAGACAAAATCGGAAATCTAAAAGATTTTGATATTTCTAACTCTCTACAATAATTTAAAAAAGAGAACAAATTACGGAAACGTTTGAACGGTTTTTATTAAGTACATACATATACACATATCTGTGTAAATAAAATGTAATCTAATGTACTTAATTTTGTTGAATATATGAGGGCTTTTTTGAAGTATCCTTTAACACTAAAAATATTTCAGTCCCCCTCAGTTTCGTGTTAAACGATTTTCACCACATTACCGAATATAAACCGATTTGTATTACGCCGAAAGTGTTTGTTTTCTTCTAAAATTTACCCAAAATTCGAAACCCGTATGTAAGCCGATCTAAAAATAAGAAGTTTCTGTAATTTTTAAACATGTCGCCATGGTGACAAAAACGTTGTCAAGTAGATAAACGGAGGAAAAATATTTTACAATTAAATTACTGTTTAGTAAGACACCAAGGGTGATAGTTTTATTTCTGATAACCCTACCTGCAAATAATCAAATTTTTTTCATTACTTTGTTTCTTGTACAAAATCTATGCTAGTCATAGTTTCAGCACCATTTGTTGTTTGGAAAGTGAGTTAGAAAAAATTTTATACGGCACATAATCGTCGATCTGTGTCTCGTGTCTTGGAGGAAACATTTGGAACTCAGAAACATCAATAAGTTAATATGAATTTTACGAACTATCCAAAAGCTCGGATTCTTGAATTGACTTTACAGGATTTATGTGATTTTTTTTCTTTTGAATAAAAATTCAATTCAAAACACCCACAAGTTAAAAGGATTAAAATCACTTGAAAAGGACTAACGGAAAATGTTAAATAAACCGTTTTCTCTGAACTACGTTTTTCCTAGATTAGTGGATCCATATATAAGCCAATCCCTTAATTTAACTTAAAAAATTTCAAAAATTCTCTTCATTAACACACATATACACAGTATTTAATTTTTTTTATAGTGTGTCGCTTTGAAAAAACATTTTGTTTCAATACGTTAAATAACATTAGTTAGTATTAGCGTGACTCAGTGGCGCACAAAAGGGGGGTGTCCTAGGGGTCCGGACCACCCCAGCCCTTGATTTTTTTAAGATTGGTTATAATTCTATGTATATATTACGTAAAATTTATTTATGTATTTGTTATTAAAATTAATTTTATTAATTAATGCTAATTATTTATTTAATTATTAATTATTATTATTATTATTTTGTTCCCAAAAATCGACAAAATCGAAAGAGTTGTTGGGAAGCATGATACAAAAATAGTGGACTTCCGACCCGGGACCCCTTCGACAAATTTTTTTGTGCGTGATTGGCGTGATTTGATATCGATATTTTATCATTTATATCATCATTATATTTATATATCATATTTTTTATAATTAAATTTCTTTGACGAAAAAACTAAAATTTAGTCTAATTTTTTCACGCATAAAAAGAACTGTCACAGTAAATAAAACAAAATTCAGTAATACGTAACAAGGAAAAAAAATCTACAAGAAACTCAAGGAAGCATAAATTCAACCAAGTACAAAAAATGTTATAATGTAAGTTCTTGAGAAGGATGCAAATATTTTCTATGTCCGTTTTTGTCCTTTGTTTATTTTAAAGAAGAGATGAAGAAATAAAAAATTTTAAATTAAAACGTTTGACCTTATGGCACGTTTACATTCGTGAAAATTAGGGGAAAATATTGCGTAATCATTCTGGAGGTTCTTATTGTACCTTCCAGAAAGTGACAGTTTACGGTATGCCTAGTGACAATGCACCGGTTGTAAACTACATTGAAAATGAGTGACTTTCCAAATTCATTCTACATTACAAAAGACTAAATAAACGAAAAATGAACTCAGAGAAACTGTCGGAGCAAAACGAAAGAAACAAATTAAGGGAGATAATAAAAACATTCACCCGTTACTTTTTCTTGTTCGCAAGCCAGGTTTTCTTTTTTGGAACCAGACACAGAAAATAATGCGTCACGCGATTTTAACATAAATTGAATAATACCGTGAGAAAAGTTCTCAATAGAAGAATGAAAGCTGAAGACACATTTGGTGGAAGGAAATGTTATTTTTGGACCAGTGTTCCGTCTTACGTCGTTTGGGTTTCGTTGCACCAAGACCAGCTAAGTGTTTTTGGAACATGGACACCATTGTCGAATAGCCCGAGGATATTGTACTGCTGTCCGTTAAGTGTTTCTTTCCGAATAAGACGCTGTTTGCAGGAAACAGAAACTGTAATCTCAAAATAACTGCTCGGAATAGGACATGTGCAAAATCGATTCGATCAAATGTCGCTAATGTTATTAGTATATTTATTCAGTTATTGAAGTGGAGCAAACTTCTTTATTTAGAACTTAATGGGGTGTTTAAGAAAATAGCCTTTTTATTTTTATTTTGTTAAAAAAAGTTAAAAGACACGTGATTGATATTGAGCAATAAAAATCAGTACAATATTCACTTTTGGGAAAACATTATTCGCCATCAAGTGTAACTAAGAAAGATAGATTTTAAAATTAAAATGATGGAAAAATACTGAATTGTAAAATAAATCTGTACTGTCGGTAAATAAGTCTGTAAAAACATTTCAAATAAAATGAAGCTGATTTAAAATTTCTATTTCCCATTTTGTATCACTGTAAGAAAGAAGTACGGATTATTTGCTCAAAGCTCATTTTCTTCATAAATTTATAAAATATATATTATTTCTTTCTAAAAGTGTTTCGAATCTGAGCAGTGGTGTAACGTACATCCCCCCCCCCGCATTGCGAAGGGGGCAGGGTTCTAGGGGGCCCAAAGCTTATGCTATGTTATGGTTTTGCAATCTTTTGTAAGATCTGGCTTGGGGCCAAAACCTGACTTTGCAGGGGACCCTAATATTCTACGTTACCCCACTGAATATGAGTGTTTTTCTTCAAAAAAAGCTTTCTTTTCTTGATCAAAAGATGTAAACCTTGCAAAAACATCAATGTCTTCTGGAAGGTGTAACTTTAAGTACTTCATAAAAAAAAATCAACTTTATTTTAAAATATTTTTAAAAAATATTTTATTCCTCTTTCTCTCATTTTGACTTTCCATTATGTTGTTTTTGACGTTTATGAGCTTAAGAGACAAAGAAACATAATATTTTAGTGAACTTGTTTGGCTGTTAGTAAAATGTTTGTGCAATTATTATTAAGTACTCTCAGAAAAATTTGCAGCTTTTCTTCGCTTATTTTAATAATAACCCGCTGAACGTTTCTTGAGTTAAGAATTCTACGTGTTATATAAAACATCAAAGGTTTAATAAAGGCAAGTAATCTAAACACGAAATTTTCGAATTTTACACTCTAATTTTTTTAAATCATGTAAATATTTTAATAATCAACTGTTGTTCAAATTATTTTTCAGTAATTTATTTTGGGTATAGAATATTGAATAAATATTTTGAAGGTAATTTACAGGCTGTTCTGTGTTAAAATTGCTGATTAATTTAAATAATTTTTTTATTGTAAATGCTTAGTCGTAGTACTTTAAATTATATTCCATTGGAACATTATTTAAGATTATACATTCCATCTTATTTCATCCCATTGTGTTTAAATAAATAAAAAGTGTTTGAAACGAATTTTTTCACAACAATTTTCATACTATTAGATTGCCTTTGAAGATATGGATAAGAAAAACAGCTCCTGAAAGTATAGCTGACATTTACTTTTGTGGGAACTATGTTAATACGAGAAAAATGGTGTGAAAATTCTTAAGTTAGCTTATGTCAATTGTGTTTTATAATCATGCTTTCATCATGTTTATATATTTCATAACATTAATTAAAATTTCTTTGTGTTTCTACAAATGTAAATTTTTTTATCTATTTTATTTTACTTTTTTTCTATATGATACACACAGTAATCAGAATACACTTTTAATTTCTTTACTTTAATAAAATGTTCTTAATTTAAAATTTGAGTCAATAAAGTACAAGAATTTCAGAAAATTCGTTCACATATTTTGAAATACTTCATTATTTACAGAACAGTAAGTGAATACCAAAAAGGCAACATATTCTATAGAATTTTTCTGAAACTGAGAACGAATTCTACTTTAATTTTTCTATGCTTTAATTAATGGAAAGAAAAGAGATTCATTCATTCGCAGGAAATTCTTACGAATCAAAGTTGATTTATTTTCGCCTTAAGGCGCCAAATTCCATGTCAGAGGAACTGACTAAGTCATAATTTAATCATCGATCGTCATTTTGCTCTTTCCACCTACATTACGATCCTAATTTTCACAGCCATTTTGATTCTAGGTTAGCCGTTCCAATTTCCGATCTGGAAGCTTAGATGATAAACGATTACATGTCAGTTGTAGACATTCCTTCCAAGAAGTTATGCTTCTTGCCAATCATCAGGCAGGCTTTTCTAATGATACCTTTCGAGCATTCCTAAATTCTGATGAGAGATTAAAACGTCACGGATAAAAAAATCTTTTAGATATTGCCAGAAGCAGTCATCGATGCGAAAGCAGGGTAATCATACTTAGTATCATTGATCATTCGAATGGTCATCAGCAGGACGACACTTAAAAGCTCTATGCAATCGTCGCCAGACATTGGGAGCAATGGGTACATATTTTTACTTCTCAAAATTCTGAATCACTCGCCAGTGCTGATTTATATTCAGGTAGACCACGCCTCAATCGGACGCTTTTACCACCGGTAACCCAGTTAGCTGAGGATAATTTTCACGCCAAAGGCAGATGCAGACGACAATCAATCTTTGTTCTTTATAATTACCACAACCACACGTCTCGAAGGCAGTTATTTGGAGAAAAGTACTCAAGGGACTAATTGTGGAAAACGTTATGGAAGAATAAGCGTTTTTGGTGAAGATAATAAAAAAAGAATAGAGATATATGTTACAGAGTATTTGCTCTACTTTGCAAGTCTATATGTGCATTGGAAGATTTTTATCAGGTCAAGGTTGTTGACTTTTTTTCCACCTCTGATGATTTTTCAAAGGTCCATTAGGCTTTAAAGTTGGGTGCATTGATTCATGCAATTTTATATATTTACACAGACGATGACTATGGATGACGTTCCGCTTGGTTAAATGAATTGATTCGGAGTATTGTTGCAAATGCGAGTTCTTTTTTCTTCTTTTTTATCCATCATCTAAATCTGTGGGATGTGTTTCAGTAGTCTTTCTTGGCTACTGGAAAGATAAAATAATTTTTGAAACAGTGTATCTCTATGTTTCACAACAAAAGTAAAAGCTGAACTAGTTTGAGTTTTGGGAGTGAATTATTATTATTATTATATATCAATCTTACTTGGCTTATTGGTAAACAATTTTGTAGAGAACATTTGAAATAAAATATACTTAATTTTATATAGTGCTTCTATTACAGTGATCCTTTTTATCTCAAATATAAATCATTTCAACTCAGATAGTAATAAAGATACATTTTTAAAAATTCTGTAATAGATCTACATAAATTTGGAATGGATAAATTGAATGAAGTTTATAGATGTATCTTTATGTAAAATATTTAATTTCTCTAGTAAGCAATTTCTCTGGAAAAAAAGATATGTATTTATTTTATCTTATTCATTAGTTATGTGGAGTACTTTGTAGCTCATATTTAAAGTTCAAAATGCTTAATTCAAGTGACTAACAGAAGTCAATTCTGTTTGTAACTTTCTTCTTCCATTTATTATAAATTCTTTTTATTAAATTTATTTATCAAAGAGGTAGAATAACTGAATAAAGACAGTGGTAAATCATTTCGTTTATCAACTTAAAGTTTTAGTATTTCAACATCAAACATGTGTTTATATCATTTCTAAATCTTAAATTAGGCGTAAAGTTAACACCATTTAAAATATTTCTAAATAATACGCTAGTTATTTCGCACAACTACTTAAATTCTTCAAAATTATTTAACTGTCGTTTATATTCACAAAAAAGAGGCTCTCCAAAAGCTGAAATCGTCTAATAGGACATACAAAAAAACTAGACTGAAATTTATACAAATTTTTAAGAAAAAATCTTAAAAGCAAATCTCTCATTGTTTGTGTGATAAAATAAATGTAATAATATTCATTATATGCCTTACAGACTGGTTGTAAGAAAAGACAAATCAACTACAAAGATAAGATTGATTTTCGATGTATCATCAAAGATTATAAATCTTTAAATGGCTGCCTTGAATCTGAACCAAATCTTAATCCTAATATTTCAAATATTATGTTAAAATTTCTCGAACACGAAGCAGCATTTTGCAGTGATATGGAATAAAATTTGTTCCACTTAGAGGATAGGTTCTCAAAGTGGGCAATAACACCTCCTTGTGGGCGTTTGAGGCTTTCAGTGGGGCAGTAAAAGACCCGGAGAAAATTAGGGGGCGTTGAGATGGCAAGGAGGGGTTTTGGCAGATTAATCAAATACAGTCTAAGAAAGACTTAAAAAAACAACACGTTGATTATGTACTAACAAAAGTAAGCATTAATACTGGTTACCTTATGTTGATTGTATGCAGTAGCGCACACAAAAAATTTTCAAGGGGTTCCAGGCTCGAAAGTCCACCATTTTGGTATCATGCTCCAATATGCCGCTCAACATATCTTTTGATTTTGTCGATTTTCGGGAACAAAAACAATACAAAATTAATTATTTAATAAATAATTAGCATTAATTAATAAAATTAAATATTAATAACAAATACATAATTAAGTTTTACGTAATATATAGATAGGATTATAACCAATGCAAAAAAAAAATCAAGGGCTATGGGGGGTGTCCGGCCCCCCAGGACACCCCCCTTGTGTGCGCCACTGATTGTATGTATTTAAATCATTTCTATCACGTGTGCGAAAATTCACATATTTCGGTAGTTCGGGAAGTGGATGAAAAATTTAGATTATATACACATTACATTCAGACCTACATTAAATTAAAGGATATAGTAAATTTTAATTTCTATAGTGTAGTGTTGTCTTTGTCTGTGAACAGTAGGAAAAATGTTTCGTCCACTGCCTTTCATTACGTATATTATCCAAGAAATATAATTAAATATGTTAACTAGGAATTAACGTGTGATCCTTTAAAGGCTGAAACTGTCATTTTTTTTTAAAGCAATAATTTATTGTGAACTACTTCATATCATCAAAACCTTCTTTAAAAAGCGTCTTTATAACAGGTATATACATAGCTAAAATTTTTATTCACTCTTTTAAATAAAGAAGAAATTCAATGGCGTTTCAATTTGAACAATATCCTATCTAAAACTAAAATATATAATAATACACATTTAAATACATTTGTGGCAATAGCCATTTCAGATTCGCAAGTAGAAAAAATTGAGGGCTTTAGAAAAAAGAAGTTAAATTAAAAAAGAAAAGGTAATAGAATATTTTTTTAATTTAATTCTTGTGTTTTCACCATGTATGGCGTATGATCTTATTTCTCTTGAGTGGGAGGGGGTGCCAGTTCAAAAATGGTTGGGAACCTATGGGATATATGAACTAAACTAAATGCTTGATAGTTTGGGTGGTAGTCTTTTTTGAAATATATATATATATATATATGCGTTAAAACTCTAAAACTTTGACAAAAATTTATAACTAACCTTATCTGCAGGTCATTTTATCTGAGGAAATATGCAGCATTTAATTGTAAGATTCGAAAACAAAGAAAAGTAGGAAGAATTCTACAAGGATTCAATTTTTATTATTATTTGCACCTTTTTTTCCAGATCTTTCTATATCGGATCGCTCAGAAATACAAATGTTTATTCAAAAGTAAATATTTATGTTTCATTATGTAAATAAAAGGAAGTACTTTAAAAAAAAGTAAAGAAAATGTGAACTTTTCATTGTAAAACAATGCTTTAAAAATACAAACATGTGACATATTTTTTTTCTTTTCTAGAGTAATAGAATCTTATTTTTATTCGATAAATCTGATGTGGGAATAGGAGCTTGCAATTCTTTTCGTACAAGAAACTCATTAAGTTTTAAAGCGCATCAAAAGTGTAATCAGGGCATTATGATTAAAATTTAACATTTTTTATGTCATTGAAACGGATGCTGGGATTACAGATAACATAACCATCTCTAATGAATTTAAGAGCATTTAAAATAATCATAATTAGATAAGAGGGTTTTGTTGCATCTCCTGTAAAAGTTTTACAAACAACAAGTGTTGTGTTTGTATATTTTTCAAATTAATCATCATTTAACATGTTGTGTGAGAAATCTATATTTTTATCTATTATAACAGTATTTGACTTTTTAAATAATAGAAAATCATCTCAGTTTATATACTTAGGTATGATAAGAGATGGTTTGTATTTGATGCACTCATAAATACCCATTAATTTGCTATTTGAAACCAATTTTCGATTATTAGACATCACTTATTGTCGAATAAATTAAATATCACTTTCACACACCCCTTTTAACAACGCTTTTGATGAAAAGAAAGGTTATCTGTGGAGTTTATTTCTCCGTGAATTCATTTAATAATAGATTTCATTACTGGATTGATTTGCGTAGGTGCATTCGTGTTGCCATTGACCTTGTAGCTTTCGTTTTACTTGTGTTTCTTCATTTTAATTTGAAAAAAAAGTATGATCGAGTAATGATTCGAATGAATAAGTTAACTTTTAGATTAAAAGAAAAAAAAATTCCATTTATAAGTTTTTATGATCAAACTAGATAGTTAAATAAAAGAATTAAAAATAAAAAAAAAAAAAATGTCAAGAACTGGACATAGAAGTTTATTGTTTTTAATTGATAAAATATGAATTATAACTGCTATATTAACTGCTTAACTGCTATGAACTCACTGCTAAAACAACATGAAATATAAATCAATATTTTACATGAGATGAAAGTATCTCTCTCTAAAATCTTTGATATTTTTCAAAATAAATTATATAAATTTAAGACATTTTTTAAAAAAAATTTTTAGAAGTAATAAACTTTTTTAATTTTCACTGATATACTACACTTCTATATGAATTTTTTTTATTCGTCTAGATATACACAAGAATTTAAATTCAGTTTCTATTCTTATCCTTCCCATGTAATAAGACATGGTAGAGTGGATTAAAAATTGTAAACAAATAATATGAAAGGTTTATATTTTTGTGATAAACCTTTTTTCAAAAAAACATTTTTTTATCCTTTTTCAACCCATTGATTGAAAGTGGAGAATATTTTAAGGCGTACTGTTGGTGTTTCAACTCCTACATTTGATTTCATACATATTTGTTTTTATAAAATTTGGATTATATAAGCCAAAGAAATCACGAATCAAAGTATTTAAATAGCTGTAGAATCACACATATGACTCTGTTATTATATAGTTTATCACATAAGATTCTTTGACAAACTTTGTTTTAAGAGTAAGTTTTGAATTAAAATGTACAAAATTTATCAGATATGTTGCTTTTATTCTGTAGAGGTTAGAGTATTAAAAAGGAATTTTTAAAAGTTTTAAAAGTTTTTACAGATTACAATTTTTGATATTTTGACCCTTTTTCAGAGGTTTTATTATCTAATTACATTAGAAACTGCCAAAAAAAGGTAATTGCTTTTTATTTTATATCTATAGAAGACTCCAACTCTTATCGATCTACTGGATAATACGAAATGAAAAAATGTCCATTTCAACATTAGATTTAGATCATATCCAAGTAATTTATAACAATTTAAACACAATATATATATATATATATATATAATATATATATAACCAAAATAACATGGAACCATTACAAACCAAAAGAGAAATTTAGCTAGAGTGGAAAAAACTATTGTGATTTCCCCAGCTGTCACTGGCTTAGGACAGTGACAGCTTGGATATATATCTTGTTCATAAAACACTTTCTATTCATCCCTTCTAGTTCAAATACATTTTTTAAAACTTGTAGTGGATGACAATTGATGTTAATACAATTTTTTTAAATATTAATTCATTAATTGAATTAAGAAATGAATAAATAGTAACAAACGAAAATAATAGGCCAACAGCATATAGAGAAAGGAAAATGATTCGTTGTGTTCCTGTAGCGCAATGGATAGTGCGTTGGACTTCTAATTCAAAGGGCGTGGGTTCGAATCCCACCTGGGATCACCAAATTTCTAAGAATGTGGATTTCTTTTTTACTATACTATTTTACAGGAATAATTAAATTTATTTAATGAATAAATAGTAACAAACAAAAAAATAACAGTCCAACACCATATATAGAAAAGAAAATGGAAAATCGCTTTCTATTTTGCCACTTAACACTGTGATTCTGTCATATGTATGTACATATTTATATTAATTGTAACTATTTAATAAAAGGTAATTAAATTAAAATTTTCTTTGTTGACCTAATTAGGAATTGACTTAATTTTTTTTTATTTTACTTGTTTTATATGAACATGCTGATGATCTCACTATCTATATTAACATTCAAATCACAGCACTTTTATAAATCAGCAACCTTTTTTCATACTACCACTTCATTCTCTTTCCTCATACAATCTCACACAATTCTATTTCCTCTCTCCCTCTCGTCCAGTTCATGTCTTTTGCTTCTAGAAGTACAAACCTATTACACATCTGCTAAAACACCCTCAGAGCCATTTATTTCCTAACAATATATTTCCAAGCATTATCTTTTGCTTAAGGTATCCGACTACTTTCGACAACTTTTTTTTGAAAAAATGGAGATATGGGGATTTTTTTGTGATTTTTAGATTTATTTAGTATATTTTAAGCAAAAAATCCTAAAATTAAAAACAGAAAAAAAATTATTATTATTAAAATAGGGAAAAAACTGTTAAAAAAGTACAAAAAATTACATAAACGGAGCCCGCTCTGTACAAAAGTGTTATCGAACAAATTCTCAATTTTTCAATTTTGATCAGTTACTTTGTTATTCATGTTTGAAATGACCCTCGGGATAAAAGATATTTTAATTTTTCCAAAAACTGGAGTACTTTATCTTTGTGATTATATGAAATTGCCAAAAAAAACAGCGATTATATTCACATAAAGGACTGTAAATTTTGAAATAAAACAGTGATTGATAAATCTAAAAGTCAAAACACTTCTACTGCAATACAGAACATACACAAAAAATTTCAGCAAATTATTTTCAACACTTTTTGAGCAATCGCTGACCCGTTTGAGCTTTTCGAAAAAAAAAAACCCGCACATTTCGAATAAAACGCATTTTAAAGTTCAACATCTTGTGTAAAGTTATGCCATCTGCTTTTGCTAAAACACTTGCAGTTTTTTTTCTAGTGAGTGGAAAATAAAAAACTTGGTATTTTTATTAGGCTTAATAGAGATGGCCTATAAAATAAAATCATAAAAAAATTTATCAATTTTTGAAAAAAGTCATGATTTTAGGGTAGTCGGATACCTTAATTGTATAGTTCTTTAACACATTAAGTTTCAATCTTCTCTACATATCTTACTATGCCATCTAATATTGATTTGTAGAAAGAGGGTTGGTTCACTTTAAAAATGGGGAGATAAAAATCCTAAGTGTTCAGTAGCCAGCCGGATGAACATATATCCTTTGAAGTTAGTGCTCCTTTGGCATTCCAGAAGGTGCTCACTTCGAGGTTATAATCGGGTCAGGTGAGCGAAGGTGAGCTCCGTAAAAACAACATTCCAACCTCTTTTGCCTTTCCCACGATTTGGGGGCAGGGTGCCCATCACTAGGTGGCGTCTTCCTCTTCTTTTTTTTCCTTCTAAAAATTCACGCTGGGACTAGTGATTAGCCCAAACTGAGGCACCTGGGGGGAGTGGACCTATCATCAATCCTCTCACCATGTTATGTATGTTAAAAACGCAATTTGGGAAGCTGTGACAGACGTGAGAAACAGTTCAAGTTCTCAGTGTGACAGAGTTGTCACCTTGAAAATCTGATTTTGGAATGGAAGAAATGTTTCAGTTCTGTCATTTATTTTTTCGAAAATAGTTATTTCTGTCTCTTTTTGAAAATAACTCTTTTCTTAAGTAACCGACTACCCTAAAATCATGATTTTTTTAAAAACTGATAATTTTTTTTTATGATTTTATTTTACAGGTCATCTTATTAGCTTTATAAAAATACCATTTTTTTTTTATTTTCCATTGTCTAGAACAAAATCTAAAAGTGTTTTAGCTAGAAGCAGATGCCATAACTTTACATTATAAATGTCACACTTTAAAATGCGTTTTACTTGAAATGTGTTTTTTTCGAAAAGCTCAAACGGAGACAGCGACTACTCAAAAAGTTTTTAAAATAATTTGCTGGAAGTTTTTGGGTATATTCTATATATAACAGTAAAAGTGTTTTAACCTTTAGATTTATCAATTTATTATTACAAAATTTACAGTTCTTTATGTGAACATACTCACTGTTTTTTATAAAGCAATTTCATATATTAATTCCAATAAAGTACTCTAGTTTTTGCAAAAATTAAAATATCTCTTATCCTGAAGGTCATTTCAAAAAGGAATAGCAAAGTAATACATCAAAATTGAAAAATTGAGAATTTGTTCTTTTACTATTTGTACAAAGTGGATTCCGTTTATGTAATTTTTTGTCAATTTTTACCCATTTTCTCCCATTTCAGTAGTAATAATTTATTTTTCTCTTCTTAATTTTAGCCTTTTTTTCTTAAAATGTACTAAATAAATCTAAAAACCACAAAAAAAATCTCCATATCTCCATTCTTTTTAAAAAAGAGTTGTCGCAAGTAGTCTGATATCTTAAAGCCAAATGTTGAAGCAAAATTTCGATCAAATTCAAAATTCATCTTACATGGGAGTTGGATTGAATAATCATTATCTTTTGATCATAAAAAAATGATCCATCTTAAACGAAATTGAATAACGAATGAATAGACTCTATCGGGCTGAAGATATATTTTCACAGATAGAATTTATTTTTTATTAAAAAATGTATCTACATGTATGTATTGGTCGCGGTAGCCGAGTGGTCAAGGTATCGGATCGTGGCTGGCCTTGTCACGAGTTCAAGCCCAGTACCACTAAAGGCCCACCGTGTAGGGCAGCGATGCACGTTAAATCTGTCGAGAGCTGAAACGTCATCCCGTTGGTGTGATGTGGTAGTTAGGAGAGGGGAGTGCCAGCTCAGGTGTCGTCCACGTCACTTGACCATGGTTCAAAATTAGGTAGTTCGTCGCCAAAAGCCCTCGCGTAGCTGAACAGTGCGACGCTAAGGCTGTTTTCGGTTAATGTTAAAGAATAGGACCCAAATTCGAAACATTTTTTCAGATATAACAGAAATGAACATTTTATATGATATTCTGGCTTCACTATCCTTTAGAGAGCAGCATTTTTTGTCATACTTCCCACTTTTTACCGAGTTGAATCATTTTTCTGGCTGTAAAATGTGTTTAGCTTTTTTTCTCCTATACCGTAATGTTAAATGTTACCGTAATGTAATGTCGTATTAAAACAAAAAAGAAAGTATTTATGGAATATTTTGAAGTTTTTAAAAACATTATATTGTTAACAGAGATATGAGTTATAATATTGCAAATTTCCATGGAAATTGAGGCATTTTTCTGTTTGAAAATTTGCTTCGCGTTTAGTTCAAGCTCTCGTACTTTTACCCAAAGACAGCCTTAATATTCACTCACTCATTCACTTATCTATATGTATGTAAATGAAGATAAGCGTGATTGGTTTGCGTCGTTCTAAATTTACATAGAGCCCTACCCCAATAAGGAAGATTGAGTTCAGAAGGACAAGTTGTAAAAAGAGAGATATTTGTAATAAGCAAATTGAAGCAAAAAAGAAGAAAAAAAAATGATTAATTTCTATTCCAGTTCAACACCTGGAGCAACTTTTCTCAAAACAGTTTTTATTCTTGTATCTCGTTAAATAGAAATTCACTAACAATAATGCGTGCTGGCAGTGAATATATCAACCATTTTTTTAATGTTTTATGTATAAGAATTAAAATACGTTGGGACAAGAGTAAATTTAATTTTCATTCTATCTATTTATTAATACAAAAAGAATTCATGTATGATGAGAATATATAGTATTTTTAATATGTATGATGATAAATTTAGATGTGTTGAATAGCAGTTTATAGATATACATATATGTATAATATATAAATTTGTGTACAGCAGTGTGATTCAATTAATAGTTTAAGATACTACGGTTATAAAAAAATATAACCTGAAAAAAAAATCATTTTGAAAATTTAAAGTTCAAGTTTACTTCAAAAATTCATAAGGAAAACTTTTTTGATATTGCAGGAAAATAAATTATATGAACTCAAAATTTTTTATCTAGTTAGTTATTAATTTAATGAGTAGTTATTATGGTAAGTTTAAATAAACTGGTTTATTGAAATGCTAAATTCTATTATTTTAGGTTATTAAATAAAATTAGGTTATTAAATAAAATTGCTTTACTAATTGTTAAATTAATTGCTAAAAAATAGTTAAATTAATTTTTTGGGATTTCTGTGTAATATTGGTAGTTAATGTAAAAAATGTCTATTTAAATTTATATTATTAAATGAATAAAATCTTACAGCTTCTCAATATGGGTACATTATCATTGAAAAGTGATCTTACAGAAGAAACTCCAATAATTTTGATAAATCTATTGTTACTTCGTTAAAATTTCTTTAAAAATGGGATAAAGTTTTTGTTACTAATATTGGTTTAAAAGTTTTGAAATATACTGCAATAAATTCCGAAACTGAGTAAAGTTATTTGATTTTTTAATTTTTTAACGTCGTACTATAAAGCAGCCCGAGGGTTATTGACAATATTAAGAGATGTAAGAAATGAAATTTGTGATTATTTCCCAAATGTTTCATTGATAATTCTTATATTTTTAATGGTAATATGCTTTATTGTAAGAATAAGCTTGAATAACCAATTTAACAGCAATGATGAAGCTAATATTAATTTGTGTATTAGATGAAATAGAACCCAAAGTATATGAAAATCAATTTATTTCATTTCACTTTTGAAAAAAGGAATAACTTTACAGACCAGAAAAACTATGACAAGTTATAATAAGAATAAATTTCAACAGTGGTGTTAACGAACTCCCACATCGCAGGGGGGGGCAGATTCCACAGGGGCCCAAAGTCTGATGTTATGGTATTGAAATCTTTAGTGAGATCCGGCTTGGCGCCCAAAACCTGACTTTGCAGGGGAGGGGGGTCTCATATTCTCTCCGTTACTCCCCTAAATTTGAAGTTCCTTTTTTCCGATAAAATTGTGTCCATGGTAGGCGAGACGTTATAGTTAGGAGCTTGTAGCCAGCGTTGTTTCGTAGAATCGTGGTTTGAGTACTGATCCTCCTGAAGAAGATGAATATCTGTAGAAGCTCGAAGTTCTCACATGTTGGTGTGGTGTGCTTAGAGAGTATGGAGTATTAGCTTAAGAGTGTCATCTTCGTAACTTAAACGTGATTCGAAATTACGGGATCCATCACCAATAGCCTTCATGCATTTTCTAAGCACGATCTAAAAAAAATCTGAATCTGCAACAAATCTGAAGAGTTCGAAGATGTTCTATATTGTTGATTTGTACCTTTGTCAAAATTCCGCTGAGAAAAATATAGTTGATTCCATATTTCTTTGAGCTTTTTGATGAATGTATATAACATGTATTTAAATATGTTTAAATATATATCCATATAATCCACATATATTACTTATATTTATACATTATAATTTATATATATATATATATATATATTGTAATATTTATTTAAATATGTTCATACCTATTTTACATTAAATACATATTTTTGAAAGGATGCAGATGTAATTCGAATCATTTTTTATTCCCTTTTTAAAACTAAATTTTATTTTGTTTATAAATGTTATTTTACTCGTACTAATATTCAATGGAAGATAAAAAAAACGTACGAATAAAAAGGTTGTTATGATACATTTCTTTTTCATTATTTCTGCTCTTTAGCTTCAGAGAATATTTGAATCAGAATAGAGTAAATAACAATTTACTACATCAGGAGCTTATTGTTATTTGTTTTTAATTTTACACATCAATGATTTTAATTTTTATTTAAAAATTAAACAAACAATTGCAACCAGTCTTTTGTTGTTGTTGTTATCGTTTCATTTCAAGAAAGTAAAAGAAAAAAAAATCCCCCATTCTTAGGTTTTTCTTCTTTTTAACTTTCTCTTATTGTTATTATTAGGGTTAGTTTCTGTTAGAACACACACACAATCCTCAAGAAAATTAATTCATTTAAGAGCTTAAAATTAACCGTTTTAAAGTGCTTTTTTCGCAAGATTAGCTAAAAATTTATTGGAAATTTAACTGATACCTTCTTCCTCAGGAAATGTGATGTGCAAATGAGTAGTCGTATATAAAGCGATGTGAAATGTAGCTAGATATTGATTGGAATTATACTGCCATAGTGAAATAACATTTATACTATCAGACAGATAGTAATTCTTTGTTTAGATATATAATATTACTAGGCGTCTACCTTTTATTAGAGTAAATCCTATATGGATCATTTCCTGTATACCTTCTGAGAATCCTTATAAGCTTATTTAAGGAAAAGCAGAATCCATCTACGGAAAAACCATCTAGTTTGTTGAATTCAAATAAGTAAAAACTGCCCATCCACTATAATGGCTAGTGACGCTGACTACTGAACCGCAGGGTCTGGATTCGAATTCCGGAGAAGGCATGGATGCTTGTAAATGTATAGTGCCTTCGCGGCATGGGGATACTCTAAATAGCCGTCAAGCCGCAAGTCCTCAGGTGAGGTTGGTTGAAGGGGAAGAGAGATGGAAGAAGCCCCTGACCATCCCCAGGGTGTTCTCCCTCAAAATTGGGGTGGAACTGAGCAAAATCATACTGCCACCTGCATGGTGCTCAAAGTTAAGGCTAATGACAGGCGTAAAAATCTAGCCCTCAGACGCGATGAATTTCGTGGATCTTGATCTGATGTTACTGTCGATCATGTGGCATAAGCAACTACAGCAAATAAGTAAAAATTTTATTATTTTGAATATTTATTTATAATTATTTAAAGTATTTACTTATAATTATTTAGAATATTTATTTATAATTATTTAGAATATTTTTTGAATTTTTTTAAGTATTGTGTTAATCGTCCTCTCTTACTTTGAGCTTACAGAATAATAAATAGTTTATTGATTAAATCTGTTTGTAATTTTTTTGTGTATTGGATTGTGTCTATTACTTCCTACTTTTATGTCATATATTTTCGGGTTAAAACTATATGAACGTGGAACCTACGAAGTTGGCTAGTCAGACTTTGAGAGGACCGTTACACAGTGTCACTTCACATCTTAAAAAACTCAGTGCAAGCTTTCAGTAAGTATTGAAATGAGCTAGAAATAAGGGGAAAAAAAGAAAGAATATATATGTATATATACAAAGCTAAATTTTGATTAAGGTCAAAAAAGATAATTTCTCTCATCTTTTTCTTCTTCCTATTTTTGAATAGTCCGAATATAAATCATGAATAAAAGAATATAAATCATCATCAGAATCATGTTTTAAAAGTGTTTTTTAGTAAAGTAACTATTAAAAAAAAGTAATTACGAATCATAGTTTAAATCTCTTAGTGTTAAAAAGAACATAACATGTGAACATTGGAAGTAAAAAAAATTATTCAAGCCTAGATATACCTAGTGGTTTCCAAAATGTATATTAGTCATTGATAAATGCTGAATTGAGAACTTGGGTATTTTCCATATGGAAAGGTATGGATACATAATTTATAATTTTTATATTACATTTAAATGATAAAAATTGAGAATTTAATAATAAATATTAAAATGACCCTGAAGCACTGAAATATTATTAAATTGAACGTAAATATTTTTCAGAAAATCAAAAACGAGACGTTTTGCTTAGGGATAGAATTTATTTAATTACTTTAACCACACACACAGAAAAGAATTTTAAACAGTTGAATAATTTTACATCAATAAATTTTTGTTTTCTTTTACAATACAAATATTCAAATTATTCTTTTGTTTGCAACAGAACATTCAAATTACATTCATTTTATCAAAAAATACGTACAAAAAAGGATCCAAGTTTAAAAAAAACCTAAATATTAATATAAATAAAGAACAATTCTTGCTCAATCACAATTTCTTCAGAAAACCCGGAATCTTATGAATAGTTTTTTTCTGACTCATTTTCTCTTTATTCATTTATTTCGAACAAAAAAAAGAAAAAAAAAAATGAAAGAAAAGAATCTATCAGCTTTTCTATTTTTAGATTGGTGTCTTAAGTTGAAGAACGAGATTTTTTGGCGATTAACCGAATGAGATAACTGTTGCCTTGAGGCTCGGCACATAACCAGACAGGTTTCTCACATACGGAAATCGTCTGCGAATAAAAACCCCATTTAGGCCGCAAAGGCGAAGGAACTGTGCGCGCCGGTACTCGTGTGTTCCAAAACAGACGAGAACAGGTTTCGTTCCACCCTCCCTCTTAATGTCACAAATCATTCTTTTTCATACGCTTTTATTAGATTTTAACGAGTATATGTTACACATGTGCTATTGAAATGCTAGTAGAAAGTTATTTTTGGAAAATAGCGGAGTAATTTTTGTCTGTTACCTTGAAAAAAGAATATTTCCATTAGTTGCATTGCACATACCGTTGGTCATTATTTCCACTCGTTTTTCCTAAAAAATTACATTAACGGCAACAAGAATCGTTTGGTAATTTTTTTCTCAGGAAAAAAAAAAATGTGTCACTTTCTTTAAGTGGACTTTTTTAGTGTTGTGATGTTCAGGGGGGAGGGGGAATGATGAGACCTTGAAAAGTTCATTCAACGTATAATAATATTTTGTAGCTATTTTTAGTGGTTAAGTATGTATGAAATTTGTATACTATTTTTTCAAGTTGTTTAAAATAAAGGGCCATTTGAAGGTGTTTTCTACTTGCTTTAACCCTAGATATTGTTGTCCTAATAAACTTTTATTGGATATTTTTTTTCTTTTAATATTAATGGTTTTTTTGGTAAGTGTAATTATTTGGTCTTTATTTGTGTCGAATCAACTATTTTTTTACACCCAAAAACTGTGGATGAACTGTAATTGTTCATGAATTGGGAAGAAAAACCACTCTCTACCTATTCTATGAAAGATGGAATTTCGATGTATTTAGTTTTTATGTCAAGTTTTCTTCTTTAATTAAACTCTTCTAGTTGCAAAAAAAAAAGATATTTTTAACCATTATTAACAGTAAATATTTTCGAAAATTGACCTGTGCTACAAATTATTTCCTATATTTTTTTAAAAAACCTTTCGATTATAAAGGGAGAAATATATTTTCTAGATTTTATGTACTTATATGAATCTGCTATTAATTATCTATATAATAATCTATTGAATACGATTAATGATTCATTTATTTCTGAGAAAGAATCTGCACAAAGCACAAAATGTACTATTGTACATAATGCAATGAAATACTTATACATAAAAGTATATTTTAAAAATATTATCTATAGAGAAAGTTTTTTAGAACTATTCACTTGAATCAAGGAAGAGCTTTGATTATATGTTTAAATATTTTTTGAATAATTTAAAGATTTCTTTTCAATAATTTGAAATCAATTTGAAAGTTTCATAAAATTATTGCTACTAAATAGTGTTAAAAATTTTAGTCCACATTTTTTTAAACCTCTCCCAAAAACTGGGCTACATGAATCAGGGAAAAGACTGATAAAAACCGAAATATTAGGAATACAATAACTTTCATTTCACGGGGGGGGTTACAAAAAAATTGTAAAAAAACAGTAATACAACCCACATATTTCAAATTTGTGTATTTTTTTTTTAAATTAAGCAATTACGACACAATAGATGTAAGTATCATCTATTGTGTTTGAAACCTTTTAGGTGTACAATTAAAAAGTAAGGGAAAAAATAGTCAACATATTTTCGTTTTTGTACGAAAACCATAAATGGGCTGGTATAAAAATTAAACATAAATTTTCAAAGTATATTATAAAGAAAGAATTATTTTGGAATTGCTTAAAGTAAAATGACAAATGTCTTAAAATTATTCTTAAAATAATTAGATGAAGCATTAAAATGGAAATTTTAGCTTTCAGGCATAAGAGTAATAAAAGAAATAGTAATAGCAAACCTTTCAGTATAAATTGCTTTAACGCGAACTGATGAATGATGGAGAGAGGACGACGTTAGAAAGAGAGATATCGAGTTGTCTGTCTCAAAACAAGGTGTTTCGTATTGTAAATTATTTATTTATAATAAAATTTATTTTCTTTATTTTTAAAATTTTAAATTGTAGAGTAGTTATATATTATTTAGATTGAAAATTCTCTTCCATATTTTTATCGTCTGCTTTAATTCAATACATAATTGGTGGGCCCCTAACTTTTCCCGAATTAAAAATCTATTTTAATATATAAAAAACCTTTGTTGTTTTTAAATTTTTGCTTAAAATTTTGGGATCTTTTTTAAATTCTTCTAAAAAACGTTTTTTTTATGCCAAAACATTTTTTAAACAAATATGTTTTTAAATTTTTTTATTTTTGATTTTCCCTTTATTTGGGGATTTTTGGGTTTTTTTTTATTTAAATTTTCCTCCCCCACTGTACTAACTATTTACTCTTGTTTTTTAAAAAATTAACGAAATTTTTCGTTTTAAGATTTGGCCGGGGAAAACCCCGCAGCTTCGTGCGGCGAGAACCTCTCCTGGCTAGAGACAGAACAGCAACAAAACCCCATTTTAAAATTTTAATTTTTAAAATTAAAACAAACGAAACGTTGCCATTGCGAAAAGGCTTAATACAGCCGATGGCGTTGGTAAGAAGCACGAGAATAAAACTATTTTACAGAACATACATATAAAATATAAATTGTAAATAACACTAATAATTGAATAGAAATAAAATATATCATATAAATGAACATACAAAGCACATTAATAACAAACGTACAGTTTGAATAATAATAAAAATACAGAATAATATTAAATACAATTCCACCAAACAATAAGAATAAAAGGGATCCCTGGAATAAACTTTGGCTGCTATTAATCACACAGTATTTGAAAAAGAACAAAATAAAAGTTCTGGTAAATGCGTTTTAAAATTAAAAGATGAAAATGACTATTCGTTAGTAATTAATATTTCGAATACATCATTTTTTAGGCCGATCATTGTTTAAAACGAAATTTGTGAGAATACTCCTAATGTACACTTAATTGTTATACAATTGTGAGCAAGTTTCTGATAACAAATTGTGAGAAAATCCGCAGAGAACTCGTTCTTCGGAAGATTTTGTTTTTCTGCTTCTTCCGAAATATTTTCTTTAATTGTCAACAAATTGTTCTGAAACTCGTTTTGTGGAAATTGCTTTCATTTCCGTAGCAAAAAGGCAGAAGGTATACTGTTTTTTTGCAACCAGAAAGTGAAATTCCTCTTCCTTTCCAGTTTTCTTGAATAAAAATACAAGGAAATATACGAAAAATATAATTCACTTACAAATGTATTGTTATACCCATTATTTATCTTAAAATTAATTTAAAGGAAAATTGAATTCAATTTCATTACATTAAAATATTGTTATTTCAAATGCAAACAATGAAATAAATGCTATAATCTGTGTGTAGGAAACATGGAAACAGATTATTAAGCACCGAAAAGCATTTTCTCACGTTCTTAATCTTTAAAGTTAAGCTTTTTTAAATCGGAAAGGAAACTATGTTTTTAAAAGCTTTAAAATGATACCATGTCTGTTTATTATCTATTTCTCTTCCGTCATTATTATAAAAGCTGTTGATAATATGGGATTTAACTCTTTTTACCATAAAATGCTAAATGTTTAACAACAGTTTTATGAATTACTAAATAGCTTAAGGTATCCGACTACTTGCGACAGCCCTTTTCTAAAAAAATGGTGATATGGAGATATTTTTGTGGCTTTTATATTTATTTAGTATATTTTAAGAAAAAAAGGCTAAAATTAAGAAGAGAAAAATAAATTATTACTACTAAAATGGGAAAAATGGGTAAAAATTGACAAAAATTACATAAACGGGGCCCACTCTGTACAAATAGTAAAAGAACAAATTCTCAGTTTTTCAATTGTGATATGTTACTTTGCTACTCTTCTTTTGAAATGACTTAACATAAGATATAGTTTAATTTTTACAAATCTAGAGCACTTTATCTTGGTTATTATATGAAATTGCTTAAAAAACAGTGATTATATTCACATAAGAGACTGTAAATTTTGTAATAAAAGAGTGATTAATAAATCTGAAGGTTAAAACGCTTCTACTGTTATACAGAACATACACAAAAAACTTCAGCAAATTATTTTAAAAACTTTTTGAGCAAACGCTTTCCCCGTTTGAACTTTTCGAAAAAAACACACATTTCGAGTAAAAGCATTTTAAAGTTTGACATCTTATGTAAAGTTATGGCATCTGCTTTTATACTAAAACACTTGTCGTTATTGTTTTAGCGAATGGAAAATAAAAAACTTGCTCTCTTTATAAAGCTAATAAAATAGCCTATAAAATAAAATCATAAAAAAATTGTCAATTTTTTTAAAAATTATGATTTTAGGGCAGTCGAATATCTTAAGAAACAGTTCAATGTTATATTTAATGTGTTTTGAATAAAATTTTATTTTAACAAATAAAATATATTATTTTTACTTTTTAAGGTCTGAAATCTTGGAATTACTGTCTCATAATTCATGCAACGGCTTATTGATTCTGGCCTTCAAAACTTTCCTTCAAAACCAAAGCAACAAAAAAAG
Organism: Trichonephila inaurata madagascariensis; assembly: GCA_019973955.1. Classification (NCBI taxonomy): domain Eukaryota; kingdom Metazoa; phylum Arthropoda; class Arachnida; order Araneae; family Nephilidae; genus Trichonephila; species Trichonephila inaurata. The sequence continues at coordinate 217,230 of BMAV01004396.1, read as the reverse complement.
ACTTTCCTGATCCTGAACTCCACACCATATCAGGTACGTTGAATCGTTGACTCAAGAATCGTCAAATGTCAGTTTGCTACTTTGTTTTTTGTAATTATCGTTTTTAAAGCACACTTTTCATATACTATTTTCTCTTCTTATCTGCAAATTGAAGTTTTCTAAAAGATAAAGAGAAAATTAAAAATAACTCATGCAAATGAATGAGCGGATCATTTTGTTTTCGCATTGTAAAACACAAGAATAATAACAATGAATTTGCTTCAATTATATAGAACTATATCCACTTAAAAAGATTACTCTTAATGGCATTTCTTTGTTTTTTCACATAATTTACATACGTTATTTGTTGCGGCAGTTTGCTATAATATTACGCTGTGCAAATGGGTTACATTTATTAGAACGTGATGGAACAAATTCACTACAATCGCTTCGTCTTATGTGAAGCTAAGGATAATTCCACCTGGGAAAACAGGAACAGAAAACTCAGAAAATGCTACGATATAATCAAAAATTAGGAAGTAATATTATTTTTAATATGATACAGGAAATACTTAATTAGCAGAGTAGATAACATGAATTTCCGAGACAAATATCAACCTTATTTTCTTTCTCCAAACAATAGGGTTAAGATAAAAGATATTTTAATTTATGTTCTTTCATGTAAATATTAATTATAAGCTTATCTGTGCCTTTCGATGATAAGAACAAATAGAAACTCAAAGTGAAATTTATATTGTTTCCGTGCGTTTTAATTGTTTTTTTTTTTTCATTTCACTATATTTGTTTAATTTCAGTTTTTTAAAAATTTAATGGGCTTAATTCATGAAGTCACATGATAAAAACAAACACGTGTTTTCCATTGAATTAAAAACAAACATTAAACTAATTGTACCTGTTCTATTTGTAAAACTCAGATAAAATTTCAAATTTCATATTTGGGTAAAGATGTTTAAATTTGTTAGGGGAAAAAAATTTCTTCAAAAAGATTTTTTTAATTAAAAAAAAAGTTGTATTTTATGCTTATACTTTTAAATAAAATGCATTTTGTATACATATGTACTTTTTAAGAGAAAGTTTCCGCAAAGAGCAAAACTTGGCAACACCGGAGAGCGTAAACTGATTAGTTGGAAACACAAGATAGTTTTTATAGTGTGACTATGACGTCACATGAGTTTTTGAATTGATTGGCTAGAATCACGTGACTTTCACTATCATGTGACTATGACGTCACATGAATTAACCTCATTACCTTAGAGCTTACAGTTAAAGAGTCTCGTGCGAATTTATTACAACACGAGATTTCACACGTTTTATTTGATAGGAAATGAATGTTGTAAAAATATATATTGTTATATTGATCGGGGTTCGAGGATTTTTTATGTAAATCAATCGCAAAGAACAAGGCAGTTCTTTAGAAGCGATGAAAATTTATTGTCGGTAAAACAATCCTTGAAATACAGGATTCAACAGTAATATTCGCAGAATAAATCTCAGAAGGTCTTTACACCTTCAACAGCACTCAGATACAATTATCAGCATCTAAAATACATGTATGTAAAAGATTATTCACAAGCACCGCTCGTCGAGCTAATTGGTAATCACGGTCAAGGTAAGTTTACTAATACTTACAATACTAATACAATATTAATACAAAACAATACTAACTAATCGCTGGTCAAAACCACAGTGACTCGTTTCGGCGAGGATCTCTCAATTTATAGGATCGGCGAGGATCCCTCTATCTATATTTTATCCTTCGAGAAAGATCCACTTGCGTCATAGATCGTGAAATTAGTGGGTTTCTCCACTAATTTCTAGAAGAATCCATAAGGTCCTGAACTCGCCAACATGGTCGCCAAGTCGACAACTTGATCGCCAAAAATTATGTCAACTTGGCTGTATCGCCAAGATTTTGCCACGTTCCCATTGAATCACCATTATAACGTAAGACATTGCTTGCAAATATTACAATTTTTACATAAAATAAATATAACATGGAGCAATATAAATGCATTACACATCCAAATACAAATTATTTACACTGTTTTACACAAAATTCGTAATACTATTTTTAAAATTCAAGAGAAAAAAAGTTGACTTATTGTATGAAAATGCAAATATTTTAACAAAGTATTCGTATATTGTTTAAGGAAGTATAAAGTTTTCAATTAAATGTGTTGTGTTAATAATATCAATATAAGCTCCAGTAACTTTTCTACTTACAGATTTCTACCCGTACAAATTCATTAAATCAGTTTTAACCTGTTCGACTGTGTATTACAAAATAATTACTAAAGGTATCTTTTTTTCTGCTTCATTGAAGAAGCAAGGAGAGTTTTAATGGAAAGTACGGTAAACTTACCGTAAAATCCACCGTATAACGCGCACCTATACTTTCAAGCAGCAATTTTTAATTTTTAAGTACATTCGCCGTACAACGTGCATCCCCCCCCCCTCCCCATCCTTTTCAGGAAGAAACTTGAAATGTACGTGCGCAATGCTCTTATCTTTTGAAGCCATTTATTCGAGGTATTTTTCCAAGTTTTAGAAAAAAAAAATAGTATATTTTTAAAACTACCCTTTATAAGTTCATAAGTTTTTTCAAGTAAATAATAATTCGATATATTTAGAAGTCTAATTTTTTCCCCTATGCTCATCATTTTTATTTATTTATTTATTATTATTATTATTTTGTTGTTGTTATTTTTGAAGGTCTTGTTTTTATACCCGGATTATAACGCACACCCGTAAATTTCGACCATACTTTCTGTGTTAAAAATGCTCGTTATAAGCTGGAATTTACGGTAGTTATAAAATGCAATTTTAATTACCGTTAAATCCGGCGTATAACGCGCGCCTATGTTTTCAAGCTGCATTTTTTAATTTTAAGGTATATTTAATAAGGTTTAATTTTAAGGTATATAACGCGCACCCCCTTTTTTACGAAGGAATCTGCAATGTACGTTAGCAATACTATTGTGTTTCAAAGACATTTATTCGAGGTATTGTCCTAGGATTTTTTAAAAAAATAGTACCTTTCAACCCTTTAAGTTCATAAGGGATGTCATTTCTTTTAAATAAACAGTATTTTGATCTATGTAGAAGTCTAATGTTCTTTATGTTCATCTTTTTTTATTTTATTTTTAAAGCTATCATTTTTATACCTTGTATATAACGCGCACCCGTAAATTTCGATCTAATTTTTTGGGTTAAAAGGGCGCGTTACATACGGATTTTACGGTACTAAAAATCCTATCAAATAATTAATTCAAGATTTATATTTAAATTAGTTCTGATTTTTCGTATAGTAATTTAAACCAAGTAACTCTAAATGTGGAGATATTTGTGTGTGAATGTAATTTTACGCCTCGATTAAACTGTGCATATTTTAATGAAACTGCACTATATATAGCGAAGAAAACAAAAACAAACAAACAAAAATTTTGTTATCCAGCAGATGGGTAATAAAAGTATCTAACCACAAATGCAGAAAATTCAGCTCAAAATTAAGGTAAAAATATAAGCATTATTTGTTCTTTAATGTTGTTGTGTACACTAATAAATGAGTTCTTATGAAATGTTCGATGGATACAAGAACTTTGAAGCATTTAAAACTTTTAATTTTTTTAAAAAAATATTTGAAGCTCAGTTAATTTTCGACAGGCCACAGAGGGAGAGAATAAAATTTCTTAACAATTACATGTCTGCATCTGGGAATTTCAATTCACTATGAATCAACAGTTTGAATTTTAAGAGGATTGTTGTCGATAAACCTCGTATTCCTTTCATCACACATCAATTTTTCAAGATTACATATTTATATTAAGTTCTGTATTATTTTATATACGACGGTGAGTCAGAAAATAAGTTTCCTCTGTCGACTGTGGTCAGAGTTGTATATGAAAGTCAAAAGTAGAATGCGACATTAAACATAAGACATAGCTTTATTTTTCCACGTAAGTACATTGAGACATTTGTCATACCGCTTTATAAGCTTCAAAAATCCCTCCAGAAAAAATTCAGGGCTTTGTATATGAAAAAAGCGCTTATTTTTGAATGGACTTTTTGTAGGTTGAAACCGTCAATGATACGCATTACTGTTTCGAAATTGAAGGAGGCGATTCAGAAAAAGTTGCCTGGGCTTCTCAAATCTGGTTTTCTGTTGTTGGATGACAATGACCACACTAGGCGAGAGCAATGCAAAACTATATTGCAACTCTTGGTTGGGAGCGCCTGATCCACAGTCCTGATCTCGCACCAAGTGACTTTCATCTGTTTCCAACTTCGAAGAAGAATCTCACCTGAAGGCGCTTTGGAAGCAATGCTGAAGTCAAAAAAGCCGTTAAACGCTTCTTCCTAATGCAAAGCGAATTTTTCCTGAAGGGCTTTTTAAAGCTTATGAATCATTATGACAAATGTCTCAATGTACTTTGTACTTATGTGGAAAAATAAAGAGTTATGCTTTATCTTTAATGTCTCATTCTGTGTTTTTACTTTCATACACAACTCTGACCACAGTCGAGAGAGGAAACTTATTTTCCGACTCACCCTCGTACTATTCAGAAGGAAGAGGTGAGTATGATTACATATTTCCCTAATTTCCACAGCACAATAAGACTTAAATGTCAAGTTAAATTAGGGTGCAACAAACCACCATTATTCCTGATGATGCTTTTCGGAAATTACTACTCGAATTAAGCTCTCGCTGAATACAAAACTTGCAACTTTACTCTGTGGATAACCAATGTCTCTTATTTAAAGAAAAAACTTGATTGAGAACACCTGAATTCGTTTTCAAAACTCATAAAAACCATTAAATTACATGCTTTTACCTTAATTCTACATCTAGTCAATGATTTTATTTTTACTGTGCTTTCTATCATCAATGGCTTTGCAACTTTTATACTAACTTTGTCCCTTATAACTTTAATTTGCTTTTTTCTCCATCTTGATACTAAAGACTTTGGGTGAGTGAGTGAATATTAAGTCAAGTGACGTGTCCATAGTCAAGTGACGTGGACGACACCTGAGCTGGCCCCCCTTCTCCTAACTACCACATCACACCAACAGGAGGACACGTGAGCTCTCGACAGATTTAAAGTGCCTAGCTCCCCTACACGGCGAGTCTTTAGTGGTACTGGGCTCGAACTCATGACATGCCTGCCATGATTCGATATCTTAACCACTGGGTTACCGCAGCCCCCTTAAAGACTTTGGGACCCAGTGATCACGATTGCGAAATAAAGATTGTTTTTATCGTATGTCAAAAAGCATAAATTATATTTAAAACAGATTGACAGGTATGGATATATTCTTATACATATACAATCGAGCCTCTGTTTTACTAACCTCCATTTAACGATTTTCTTCATTTTACGAACTTTTTTTCTGGAACCAAGAACATTTTACGATTTTCTTCATAAAATAGCCTCCAAATAGCGAAGTTAATTTTCTATTTCGATTTTTTTCTCCCTATTTTTAAAATATTTCTGGGCCTTCATATGGTGGAATAACAAAATCATTTGAAACAATTCGACGTGGATTACAGTGTAGAGAAAATACGCCTGAAGGGCGTTTTGGTGCATTACGAAGTTACAAAACACGTCATAAAAATACATTTTTCAAAAAAAAAAAAATCTCAAACAAAATTAACAGACCTTAAATTTTTAAACGCCTGTGGTAATATGGGCTTAAAATTACTGATCATAAAAATGTGTTTAAAATTACTTGTAGGCTTAAAATTAGAAAATGTCATTAAAAATCAATAATTTTAACATAAAATTATTTTTGATTATTATTTATTTTGAATTATTATTTATTTTGAATTATTATTATTATTATTTTTTTGTGTGTGGATGATTCAAGAGGTTTCATCACAAATGGCGAAATGAGAGAATATTAACGTCGCACTGTTCAGCTACACGAGGGCTTTTGGCGACGGACTTTATAATTTTGAACCATGGTCAAGTGACCAGGACGACGCCTATAAACTGGCACCCTCCTCTCCTAACTACCACACCAAAGGGAGGACGTTTGAGTTCTCGAAAGATTTAACGTGCATAGCGCCCCTACACGGCGGCTCTTCAGTGGTACTGGGCTCGAACTCATGACACGCCGGCCACGAGTCCGTTATTTTGACCACTAGGCCTCCACAAACGGCGGAAGGGCAAAGGGAACGGCAAAGAGCGTTATGCCAATAACGAAAAAAAAAAAAAAAGAAAGTGAATAAATAGCAACAAACTAAAATAGTAGTCCAGCACCATATATAGAAAGGAAAAAAATGGAAAGGCAAGGAAATTCGCTTTCTATTTTTCCACTTGATATTGTGTGCTTCTGTCATATGTATATACATATTTATATTACCGTAAAATCCATCGTATAGCGAGCACCGGCGTTTAACGCTCACCCATACTTTCAAGCCGCATTTTTTAATTTTTAGGTATATTCGCCGTGAACCGCGCACCCCCTTTTTTACGAAATAACAAGAAGTGTGCGTGTACAATGCTGGTATGTGTTTTAAGCCATATACAGTCGGATCCTCTATATAACGAAGAAGCAAAATCTCGTAAAAAAAGTTCGTTATATGGAAAATTCATTATATAGAGGTTCATCTTTCAATATACATTATAAACCACGTAAAACAAATTTTAATTTCATAAACACTACATATTCTAAAAAGTAATTATTTACACCTTTTTATAAATTAATATCTATTTATTTTATGTATCTTATTCATCAAAAAATTAAGAAAAAAAAAAGAACAACTGCAAGGAAAACAAGAAAAAAAGAATATCGAGGAACAAACTATGTTTTCAACATTTAGCAAAAAAAGTTATATTAAAATTAATGAATTTTAAGGACATTTTCTAATTTAAAGCATACAAGTAATTTTAAACATGCATTATTTTCTAAATGGAAATTGATGTTTGACTGTTTAAGGACAGGACACAACTCCACTGAGGGTGAAAGGGGAAATAGAAGATGTTTCTTGTGAACTGGATAATGGGGGTTAAGGGTTGCATGGATGAAACCACCAGAATTCTATTGTTCTCGGTGAGTTAGCCACCAAAGTGCAAGATTTATGACCACTATAAAATGTTTTAAAAGAGAGAATAACTTGAAACGTCCAGAAATACTTTAAAAATAGGGAGAAAAATAATTGAATCACGAGAGAAAAAGTTCGTTATATAGAAAATGAACTTCGCTATCGGGAGGTTATTTTACGAAGAAAATCGTGAAATGTTCTTGGTTCCAGGAAGAAATTCGTTACATAGAGATTCGGCTGTATTCGAGGTATTATCGCAGAATTTTGAAAAAAACAGTATACTTTTAGAATCAGAATCCCTTAATTTCATTAGGTATGTCATTCCTTTCGAATAAACACTATTCGATATATGTAGAAGGCTAATTTTTCTTATGCTAATCTCTTTTTTTTTATTTTTGAAGCTATCATTTTTCATACCCAGCGTATAACACGCGCCCTTAAATTTAAATTTTATTGTTTGTATTAAATGTGCGCGTTGTACCTGGATTTTACGGTATATGTAATTTTTTTATAAACAGTAACTAAAATAAAAAAGTAGTAAGAAAGTAGGATTTATTAATTTTTTTTTTATATTACTTGTTCATAGAGGGGCACAGGGCTTTAAGAAGTGTTGAGACATCACTGCCAGGGATATATCCAAAAGTTTAGAACAAGTGAGTTCCACACAAAAATCTTCAGGGAAATGTGTTACAGTTTAATACAAAGATACCAATAAGTTGTTTAGAGGCATTTTCTCGTAAGTATTAAAAATAAAATCATTTTAAAATTTAATTAATGATGTGAGAGACGAATCTGACACAAAACTAAAATTGCTTTGGTATGTCAAATATTTTGTCTTTCAAACGATTTTGAATTAATTATATGTTTCTCCTATATCGACGACATATTTCAATTGAAAACTTTTTTGTAGTGTATATCTTTTTGATTAAATACAAATAACAGAGGTTAATTTGTATAGCTAATTTATTTTTAACATTATCTAGAACATCAGAAAATTATGCATCCAGGAAAATACAAAAACGAATACTTTAAAAAGATTTCCAATCTTATTAAAAACAGTTATTCCTTAAGGTTTAAATTTTTTTTAAAAAAAACTAATGTTACGATTCTAAAGTTAATGTCCATTTCTAAAATTATTAACCCTAATTAAATTTCGTTTACAATATTGAAGCATTTTTTTAAAAAAATCTCTATGTAGTACAAAAGTAAAAAATTTCGAAACAATAAAATATTCAAAACTAAGCAACTTTATTTAGAAATATATATCTTTTTTTAAAACAAAACAAAAAAATCCCGAAACCCTTTTTAATTAAAAAATTATTTTTGATGATTATAAGATTAAAAATCCACGTCTTTGATTTTGAAATGTTTTCTTTTAATTTAAAAAAAAAAAATTCTTCAAAATATCCCCATTTAAGTACTGCTACCTCCCACATTTTATACGTCCTACTCAATCACTGCCAAAAAAAAGAAAAAAAAAAACCTATTAATCACCAAGCTCTTCCGCGAAATTCAATTTCCCCTTTAACAATGTAAATCAGGTTTCTCCCCTAGACATATCATTTCTGCAGTGAAAACAATCAACCAGCGCAACTTTCGATCCGCCTGAAATCTACAACAATTATTTTTCAAGTAGAACATTATAACATAATCGAATAGGAAAAATGCTTCTTTCCTCTCCGCACCCCTTCTTATCCTTTATTATGATGCGGTCATGGCGTGCTTTAGCAGGTCAGAGATCTCCCTGCCAGTTGGGGGCCCCTGATTGGACACCACCATTTTTCAGGTACAGGTAGTCCACTGAGAGAGTGGCGCATGCGCGGAACCACCTGCTTGCTTCAGATCAAGTTGGTTGATACAGTAAATGCTGTATCATTGCGCATGTTCGTGGTCTTCGAAAAAATATTCTCTTGCAAATCCAACGGGATATTTAATTTTTTTTTTAATATTTATTGCCTTTGTGAAGAGTCTTTGCCATTTATTGAACGGAGCATTATATTCTTTTATGCGTTTAAATCTGATCTTGCATTGCATTAAAGGATTATTCATTTTTGAAATAAATGTTAATAAAAAAATTAAATAAATTACTTCCAGTAATTCTGAAATATTTAGAGACAGAGCATGCATTTTTTTTAGATGCAAATTAAATTGTTAGAAATTTAGTACTGATAATGAAAAAAAAACAAGGCTCCAATACGAATTTCCAGCATCGGATGATCTCTGAGCACGCGCAGTTATCCAACTTTTACTGTCCCCATCCACTCACTCGAAGGCCAATTCATCTCATGGATTCTCTCTTTCTGTTGTGTGCTTATAACCCATTCATCCCCATAGAGAGTTCCCGCTACCGCAAAAGAGGAAATATATAACAAACGGGATTGGATTGGTTTTTTTTACCCGTGCAAAACAGGTAGCTCTCTCTCTGCATTTTTCTCAAGAAAAATATTTCGTTAATTTAAATAATTTTTGTCCCAGACGAAATTTTTCCGCGGTGAATAAATCGATGTTGCGTGTGTGTGTGTATTGGGTATACTTATCCTCAAAGGATTGACCAGTCGAGTGACGGCGATTTTGATACAAAGTTTCGTTTTCTGATTAGTGTGTATAAACGGTTGTTCTTCAAGATTCTGTATTATCTTTTAATGCAGCTTTTGGCGTAAGTGTTTTTTTTTTTAAGTTTCCACAGAGTGCAAGTTTGATATGATAGTTGTTTTTTTTCTTGCTCATATATTAAGATAATTTTTCTGGTTTTTTTTTTTTTTCTTTTGCTAAAAGTGTATCATCAAGTAAATTCTTTTTAAAAAATCCTATAAACAGCATTCATATAAAATCTAAATGTTGCATTCATACTTTTAAAAATGCAAAAGTAAAAATAATAATAATAATTTAAAGTTCAGCTGAAATTAAATTAAAAAGTAGCCTGTAACTGGTTATGTTTAAAGAAAAAATATTTTATTGTTTGTGCAACTTATTTCATTTACATACAAAAGGTATTTTTTGTTCTGAAATATACTATTCTGTAAAAATCTGTCTTTGCAGTACGGTTAAAAAATTGCTTGTGCTGGTTTTGATGTTTGGCTTGAAATAATTCTTGTATTAAGGGAAATGAAATATTCGAATTACTAACCACATTGTAAATAGATCTTTATCTTATATTAAAGGATATACACCCTTTTCTAAAGCTGCTTAATATTTGAAACATATAACCGTTATTGATTCTGTTTGTAGTTCAAATTTGCAGTATTCAAAACTATGAAACAATTATTGATAAATATTGATTTTATGGCTCGAAGTTAACGAAAATTTAAGTCCTAATGAATTAATTTAAATAAAAATTATATTTTTAAAGATTAATTCTAATTTTTTTTTATTTTAATAATTGTTTATATATTTAGTTTATCTTCCCTCAAGAAAGGTAGTAAAAATCATGTGTAACTTAACATTATTGGAATAAGGATCAATATTAATTTGTAGTAATTCACACACTCATATGTTCGAATTTTATTAATATTATTACATTTTATAATAAATCTGTTGTTTAAAGCTACGGTGAGTACAATTTATGACTTTTTCAGTTAAAAATGTTTCTTTGTGTTTTTTTGTTAAAACATATTAATTATATCTCGTATACATATATACAGTTATATTATTGCAAACATTATATTTTCATTTCCTTTCTTAATTTTAAAACACTCTTATCGAATATAAATTATGCTTAAGTTATGTCAAGCTATTTTGTTGATAAATATACAATCAAAAATGATCTTAGAAACGCAAATGTATTATCGCTTTATTTCATTTTCTTTCATGATTACTGGGACATCCTTATCAAATATTAACTAGGTTTTAAATTAGAAAATTATTTCATAAAAAAATCATGAAAATACAAATATTAAGTAATATTGAAATAAAAATTCGGTTTTCTTAAAAAATGATTTAAGAAAAGATATATCTAAAAATGTAATAATTTGAATAATTTTTGGTTCAAAAACTAACTAATTTTTTTTATCGTAGTCTTTCAGAATTCAAACTATAATCCTTCAGCTAAACTAGATATTGACTCAAATTACGCTAAGGGATTGATATGTATTGTACTTTCATTCTTCTTCTTCATTAACAATACTAAAAATGATTATAATGTTTACCAACACATTTCCAAAACTTTTCTAATACTATTCAATAATCGTTAAAAATAAACATTAGTGGCCCTGTAATACATTACAAAAGATGAATTTCATGACTGAGATATTACAAGACCAATGCAAATTTTTGATTCAAGTTTCGCTAAGTGACTGATATGTATTGTACTTTCATTATTCTTCTTCAATAACAATACTAAAAAGGATTATAATATTTACCAACACATTTCCAAAACTTTTCTAATACTATTCAATAATCGTTGAAAATAAACATTAATGACCCTGTAATACATTACAAAAGATGAATTTCATGACTGAGATATTACAAGACCAATGCAAAATTTTTAAACTTCTACATATGGATTTTGAAATAATATTCTGTTGACAACTCCTCTTTAATTTCCATTCATTCAAGATTATTATGACAGGTTTTAAAACCTCATGCATCATTTTCTAGTTTTTATATTAAGACCAATGCTGCGCTGGAGGAAGAAATTGTATAATCGAGTTATTTACGAGATGGTGAAGCAATGATCCGAAACGGTTGGACTCAGAATATTGCCACGCGACGATTAAATGAGTTTTTTGTCCACTATTTCGGGTCACTAAGTCGTTCAAAGTTCAAGGAGGTACAGCTGAATGATAACAGAGGAAGGATCGATGATTCAACATGCACCAAAAAAAAGAAGAAAAGAAATACAACATTTTATTTTAAGAAATAATTTCATAATTTATTTAAGAACATAGGAATGGGCTATTTTTTGTTTTATCTGCAGGTCCTGCAGGTCCCCCCTCCCTCGAATTTCTGTTTCTGCCTCTCTCTATCTCTCTGCCTCTCTCTTTCTATCTCTCTCTCTCTGTATATTTAGAAATTCAAACCTATTTCAATGTTCGGTTCATTCTGCTTCTTTTAGAAATAACTACAAAATATTTCTGCTTTTATTATTTTAAAAAATTTATGAGAAAATTAACTTTTCATTCGGGTTTTTCAACAAAATGATATAAACAAGCAAACGTCTGGCATCGGATATATCCATTGCTAGGTAATAATTTACGTAATTTTAGTTATATTTTTCTTCTTATTTTCTTTTACGAAGAATTTTAAGTTACAATTAGTCTAAAATCTTTGTCATAAATTAGATTTTTATTTACAGTGACGTTTTAGAAGCAGGCTATTCAAAATAAAATGCATCGTGAAGGAATTTTTTTCAAAAAATGCGTCAGAATCGATTTTTAAATAAAACTATATCTTTTATTCAATCATATTTGAATTAGTGTACGATCTATCTTACTGACTTGATTAAAATTTATTGATTATATATTTTCAAGAATCGTAAGTTAGTTAGCTATCATAAAGTATGAAAAATATTTTTCATTGAAGAATTTTCTGATTTTAAATAATTTTATCCGGTTAATTTACCAGTAATTTATTTAATTCATTTAATTTACAGTATTTTAGAAGATATCTTTTTCTTAAAAATTTATATAATAAAATACATAATACAACAAGATAAATATGAAATTTTCTTTTTTAAAGAAAAATCATATGTTATCTATAATGTTTTTACTAATTTGCTTTCATTTTATCTTTCATTTAAATAAAGTATAAGTGGAGAAAATATTTATAGAAAAGCAATATCAATTATTTTGTTAATGTTAATTATGGAATCGGAATTTGATTAGCCTTTCGGTGGTAAAAAAAACTTATGAGAAAACATTTCATTGTTATGTTTTCAATGGATTTTAATGCTCCATGTATTAAAATTATGTTAAATGAGCTTCTCAAAACCTTTAAAATTAACATTATTACGAATATAACAAAGATATAACAGTAAATTTTTTGCTATCTTTTGAACCAGTTTCGAGTTGTCATGATTCACTTTAATTTAAGAGGTCTCAGTTTTATAATTTTTCGCTACATTAAATACTTCCCACTCGTAGAAATTCTGCTGCATGTGAAAAATGATCTCAACGGCATTTCTCAAAAATAAAATCGGTAAAATTATGTAAAACTATCTTGTTTTTAATCTCAATGATGCTATCTTTTTTAAATATATTTACACATGCAACCATATTTTATTTAATAAATTTTATTTTAATTCAAATTCAATAAAAAAAATTTTTTTTTTTTATTTTCAAAATTTTTTTTGATTAAAACAAGAACTTGTTTTTACCATCTGATTAATGTCAAAGAATTTACCAAAGATGTCAAATATTTTTGATTTTAATGATATTATTCATAACAATTTTATTTCTATGTCTTTACCGAGTATTAATGTAAATATAAATTTTCCTTTTACAAAAATTTGTTTTATTCACTTTATTTCTTCTTAATCCTAAGCGCATCATTAAAATTATGTTTTTTTTAAATTTAGAATATATAAAAACTTATTACTTATTATTATACCGACACACGCTGACATTTATTAAACTAGACATCTGATATATTTGATGGGGTTTTTTTTCTAGCCACCTTATAAAATTCTTCGCTAGCTTTAGCAATATTATTCTTATTCTATTTTATGCGGGTTTTTAGCGAAAACGATTTATTTTCCTCATTTAAAAAATACTTTACATTTTACTCATTCTTTCGTATTAGCCAATCCGAAATGTATTGCAAAAAGTGTATTTTTCACAAAGATCATCCCACAGCAAATATAAAAAAAAGAACCTAATAAAATCTAAAAATCAGTACCAAATTCCACCGAAAGAGATAACTCCTGGATTTACGACTGTTCTGCTCTCACCCCACGTATTGTTACGGCATCTTATGGAGAATTTTTTTTATATCACATAATTCGAGGAGATTCTTGCGATTCTAACGAGTTCTAAGAGAGAGAAAGATTCCCTTGTTTGAGCCCCAACGTACGTGGGTGTGACAGTCACCGAGGCACGTCCATTTAGGGGAATTCTATCTTTGCTTTAACAATGGGTGGTTTGCCTAGACAAAACAAGAAGTATTTACTTCGAACAGGCTTGGTTCAACCAAGTTCATGCCAAGTGTCTTCTTGGGAAAATGCTTAACAAATAGATGTGGGGGAAAGTATTTCATTTCTTCCTATTCTTTTTTACATCTTAGATTTGGGGGGCGGAGAATACTTGGAGAAGGTGGTTTGATAAAGAAAAATCGCTTTTACTCCTCTTCTCTGTGCATATGCTTGTGAATATATAATGTACAACTAAAACAAATAATATAAAAAATAAGTCAATTCCTACTTAGATCAACAAAGAAAATTTTTATTTTAGCTACTTTTTATTAAATTGTTACAATTAAGATAAATATGTATATACACAGGACAGAATCACAACATTAAGGGGTAATTAATTGTTATTAATTATCATTAATGTATCGTATTGTCATCCAAAACAATCGTGTATATAAAATTTCAATTCAACTGAATGCTTTAAATCGTGAGAAAAAACTTTTTCAAGTTTCGACACAAGTCGCCAAAATGGTCACTAAGTCGCCAAGGTGGCTGTATTTGTGATTCTTTAAATAATTAGTTTTAATCAATTAATTTTTATTAATTATAATTATTGTATTGTCATCCAAAATAATCAAGTATATAAAATTTCAGCTCAATTGAGCGCTTTAAAATTTATTTTATTAACGATTGAAAATTCCACCAAGATAAATAAATAAATAAATATATAGAGAGTGTGAGTTAATAGTAGGAATTGAAGAAAAAGAAACAGCTTTCCAATGTAATAAAGTTACTTGTATTTAAGAAATACATAACTATCTGTTCTTATCTTAGCTCTCATTTACCAGGTAAAATTTCCACCAATTATTCCTTTATTTTATTCACCCTGTAATGTTTTAAAGATTTTTTGCTAAAATAAGATTAAATTTCTTTCAAAAAGAGTAATTTTTTTCTTTTTAATATTTTTTAAAATCCATTTTCAATAAGACACACAATTGCTGTTATTATTATTTCTATATTTATTAATCACACACACAGTGTAAAACCATTTTATATGTTCATATTACAATATTTACTATCTTTAATTTTTGTAAATTGATTAATCTATAATATTAGAATTCATGGACTACTCTTTTTTTCAGATAACATTTATTTATTTAAAATTATTTTAAAGAACGTAAGTAATTGCTAAATATTTTAATTTTAGATAACATTTCTACATAAAGTACATATTTTAGTATTTTTTATTAAAAAGACAAATTTTTCAAAACATTGCTTTTGAGGAATATTTAAACACTTTATTTAAGATAAATATTTTGTAGTAATTAAAAGTCATTAAAATATGTATTTTCATATATCACATGCCTGTAATGTAATTATAATGTAATAATGTGAATGTTGTGTCTTCGATTCTACAAATTAACTAAAACGAAATTTTTTAAAAGTTTGCAATCGTTAAAAAAAGCTTAAAACTTATTAATGCTGTGTTAAAAAAACAGAAAGCACGTATCATTAGAAAAATGTTTGAGATTAATTATTATTATTATTTTTGCAATACCTTCTTTATAACATTTTAAGAAAAAATTAAATAAAAATTTATTTGACGTCTTAAAAATGTTCATCTCATTCTCTTCTTAAGATGGATTGTTCATTATTATATTAAAAGGAGAAAAAAGCATTAAATTAACCCAATTAGATTTTGTCACTCTATTATAATACAAAGTATTTTAATTATTTGTCTCACTTAAACACACTTCAAAGTTTTTACCCTATCTCAATATCTCTTGCATTTTTATTTGACCAAAAATGAACTAGATATATCATTTCTTGAAAGTAATAGTACTAAGAGCGTTCATTTCCTGTTTTAAAACATTATTTTTAACATGGGAAAAAAAAAGAAACTGTAATTTCAAGGTCTCTTGAGTATTTCTGTGGGAACCTGAATGTAAGTTTTCAGCTGGTTTTGAACAGGTAAAATTTTTTAACGATGCTGTTATTTCCCCCTTAGTTAATTTTTTTTACTTTTCTAGTAAAATTCTTAAGATAATTTTTTTTTTAAATGTGAAAGTTAAAAAATAAATTTTGCAATTTTTAGTGCATAATGAGGAATTCAGAAGAACAGAGAGAGTGGAACAGGAAAGGATATATGTTAAGTGCGTTTTCACATTACAAAACTTTAAAAAAGGTGTTTTTTTTTTAAAATTTTGCGTTAATTATTTACTAACAATATTTTTAACAATAGTTCCTTCACCTGTTTTTATTTGAATATATTTTCAAAAAGTATGTCATTAGCTTTATAATTAAATTATTAAATGTATAAAAAAACCCCAATTTTTTCGGACTCCTAAATGTGCTATTATAATTTCTTTCTAATGCTCAATATGGAAATGAAACGTAATAAAATATTTTAGTGAGATCTTTCAAAGATTATATCTAGAAAGAATTCCTCGCAGATTTGAAACATTTCGTTTACATAATTTGAATTCCATATACAATATTTTGACTTTTTTCAACTTCATGATTTCCCACCAAATATGTAAGTTCTGAGTAAACAAATTACTGAAAAAGGATGCTGTGATTATGCTAGATTATGTGAGCTTTTCAATGTATTTGAATTAATATATATTTAAGTTTAAAAAAATTCGTTTTATTTATTAATTCATATAATAAAAAACATTTTATGAAACTACCCCCTCTCTTTTAGAATAGTTTCCTTACTTATATGTTTTGCTCTATATAAATAATCTCAATTTTACTACTTTTATTAAAATATTATACTGTTGTTTCATATACCATTAAAAAAAATTTTAGCCTATCGAAATAAGTTTAAAAAATTAAGCACACACTTCTCAGAACACCATCACTTAAACATCTTTATTATCCTCTTCTTAGATTTTGAAGTCAGATATGCAAATATTTCCTTTTTAAATATCACTATATATATATAGTTATGCATAATATGCATCCATTCCCCAAACTGTAACTTCTAGCATTTTTAATTATTCCACCTCTTTATAATGTCTTAAAAGTTATTTGTTTTTTCTTTAATGAAAACGAGTATAGTACTGTATTTATTAATAATTTTAATCTAACTTTAATATAATTTACTCATTATAATATGAATTTGTGATCCAAGTGTCGCCTATTCTTTCATTATATTGAGTAACCGGGATATGTGCTTACATTTTTTTTTTAACAGAAACTATCGCAGTCTAGGTTTATTGAAGCTATCTGCTGTTGCATTTCATATTCTACATTGTTTTTGTAGACACTCACACACACTGAGAAATATTTTTCACTTACATATATTGTTCTGATGGGCATTTAAATGTTTACACATATGTGTGCGAAATCCTGTGTATTTTGCATAAAAATTTGCAACCTAAAATTTAGGAGGTGTTTTTGATTTACTAGGAGCTAAATTTAGATTTTAGCATTGAATCTGTTGATACCCCGATAAATTGTTCCTTTTCCTTCAGAACATAGTTTTTTTCCCTACAAATGAAAAAAAGTGCATTTTCCATTAGAAAACTATTTATTTTTGTAAAACATTATACTAACAAAAGTGAAAATTATTTTGTGAAACCTGGTATTGTAATTAATAGAATACTTTTTTTCTAGTAGGCAGTACATATGAAAAAAAAATGTTTAAATTCTTTTTTATTATATTATAATAAAAGTTTAAAAAGTATTGCAAAATAAAAGTTTTGCATTTTATTCACGCAGTCATTAAAATTTTCAGTTTTAATGACTGGAGTGAGCTTTAGAAACTTGTTGTTATATAAACTTCATAGAGAACGTGAATCCATTTTGTATGTACATTTAAAATTTTCTTTTCGGATTTTAATTGATGTTTCATCAAAACCCAGGATTCCGTATAACACATCTTGAAGACCACTGGTATAGAAGAATTTCTTATGAAAGGAGAATGTTATGAAAATTTGTCATTCTTTGTTCCAAAATTACATTTAAATAATTTTTTCTTGTGTGTGTTAAAGTATTCATAAAACTCTATTATATATATATATACGCCATATATATATATATATATATATATATATATATATATATATATATCGTGATTCAAGTGACAGTAAATATCAAAACAATGATCCATTCTATATGTTTTTTTAAGGGGGTTTACCCATGTAATAAGTTCAAAAAATAAAAAATATATATATTATTATTATTATTTTCATAAATTGCTTTCGTAGCATGTCTAGAATATGGTGGTAAAGTGATTTTTTAAAATTCGAAGTCGTTATAAAGAAGCAGATGTTAGAAGAGCAGCTGTTTCGTAGTGCTAAGATTTTTATTGTTTTAATCGACTTGAAACTTAAACTAACAACTTGAAACTTAAAACGCGTTTTCCTCAAAACTGTGTTTTTCAAACTTTCCTCCATCATATCTCAAGAATGGTTTGACCGAATGACTTCAAATTTATAGGGTAGACTCATCACATATGTACGCACTAAATGAACTACAATTATTCCAAAATTCAAAATATTTCTACTTTTTATAACAAAAACATAACAAAAAAACTCCATGAAATTCGAAACTTTTTCTTCGGAGGTCTACCAAAAATCTAATTTTTAATATTTTCAATTGAGTGTTGTTCATTCGGTGCATTTAAGCTTATAGATTAAAACGCCGATAATTATTTTTATTTCTGATAAGCCAATCAGCCGGAATCGTGGAGGAGTGAGCGTCCATTTTTTCGAGGCGGGTGTGTTCGGAGCGCTATAACTCACGTTCTATCGGATATTTTTAGCTAAAAATTTATATACATACATTTAAAATACATATAAATAAATGATGAAAAAACTTCCAAGTTCTATCTTTTTACTGGTCGTCGAAAAAAATTTCTTAATAATGCTTAAAAAACAGGCCGTCACATGGGTGAACCTCCTTAAGGAACCGAATCATTTAAGTATCTTCGAAGAAATCTCAACGATTCATTGACGTTCGCAGGTGCCTATCTAACCCTCACTCACACCTTTATCCATCCTAATACGGGTCAATTTCCTGGGTACCTCTCCACTAGCAAGCGCGAAAGTCATTCAAGGTGAGATACAACGCACCGAACCGTTAAATATGCCAGGAGGGGAGGAAAAGCATCCCTCACGCGGCGAATTGTTTTTATTTTCGGGTTGCCCCCTCTTGGTTCATTGTTTCCCTTTCACTGATTCATCAAAGTGGAAATCTGCAGCTGAACGAACAATAACTATCTGTGACTTCTAGGATTTCCACTTACTGAAGACAGTGTTTCCTTTTTGTGGAACTTTTTTTTTGCATGGGCTGTTAGAAGATTTGCCGAGACCTTGCAGTCGAAACATTAGTTACTTTTTACTATTATTTTCCTTCTGCTGGTTTTCCTATGTTTTGTAGTAAAGTTAAGTTTTCGGTCCACTAACTTTTGTCTTGGTTACATACCGAGAGCGGATAAAACCAAGCTCTGTAATTACTGTAACGTGAATGATAGTTTAAATAGGAAGATATCGGAAACGGATATTAACCGGTTGAATTACCACGCTGTTTATGATAAGTCAAGATTTAAAGAGCTAATCATAGCTTTTAATAATGAAGTACTATGAATATTAATTATTAAATGCTTATAATGAAAAAATTAAATACTTTTTAATCCATGATAATATATTAATGTTTTTATATATTTCCCATAATGAATTATATATATATATATATATATATATATATATATATATATATATATTGTTCTTTCTGACTGACAAATGATTTCCTTGAGGTACTGAAAATGTGTTACGTTAAATTATTGCAGTCATACACTAACCTAGTGTATAGGATTACGAGCTTCATTATTATTGATAATGAAAATTATGCAAAAACGAAATGTTTTGTGTCGAGTTAATGCTCTGATTTCAATAAAGATTCGTCTTTTCTGTGGTTAAACATTAAATGTGATGTTAAAATTCTTTGACCTAACTCGGTTATTGTGGTGTGGAAGCCAATCATGTCTTGAGGCCCTTGGCCCCTATGTTAAAGTAGGCTTCACCTGCGACCCTTTTATCGAATTTGGGTGTATATACATGCAATCTTAAGTAAAATAAAGTTTTATTAAAAATTACTTTTTCTTCATTTAAAATTCGCAAATTTTACGTTACATTTTAATACCTTTTAAATTCGCTGTCTTGTTACTGTTGCTAATCGATATATCCATTCCTTTTGGAAAATATGTCCCGGAATATCATTTGACGATTAAAATTATTCGAATAAAGACCTTACTGAGGCCGAGTCGAGAACGAAATGAGGCTCCTTTCCGAAGCGGAGGCTCTGGGTACGGGCCCGTTGATCTATGCCAGGGATACTCAACCTTTTTTCCGCTGGGCCACATACACATGATAGATATTTCAAGCGGGTCACATACGCATCACATGTATTTCTCGCAGGCCGCAACAAGAGGGTAATGGAAAAAACGTATTATAAGACCCAAAGCAACATTGGACAAAGCAAAATTGATTAAAATATAAAAACTCATTTTTGGCTTTAATTTTAATACTGTATTAACCTTTCAATCAAACACAAAGCACACACAAAAATATTTACTTTTATGCCTTTTCTACCGAGTCGGGATAGTTGTTTATTGATAGAATTTCCCGCTAAATTGAATAAATGATAATTATTCAATAATCTAATAATAAAATCGAATAATAGAATTTCTAAGTGCAATTGACCATTATTATATTATACTTTTTCCTTAAAGGAAAAAAAAAAACACCCTTTAAAACTATTAACGGTTTTTTCCCTTTTTCGTAAGTAGGAAGTCCCCAAATCCCAAATTTACTTTAGATTTATGGGATATAGGTATGATTCCGAGTTTTTTTTATAATTAGCATTATATAAATATTTCTTTCAAATATTTATATATATTTGTAATTTTTGAAATTATTCTGTTTACACAAAAAATATGAATTATTTTATTTTTATTTTAAGCATATTTTTGCATTAACTCTTAGAAGAGTTTTAAAAGAAAAGTGTTTCAGCTCTTAATTCAACACAGATTTTTAAATCACTCTTCTAACAAAGAGAAATTGTATAATTCGTCAAGTGTTTTCGTTTCTGTTGTTTTATGCATTTGAGAAACATGAATACCGTGTAAAATATATTTACGCTGAAAGTTGATATACATCTAAATTATTCTGCTCTTGATTTTCCTGTACTTCTTTTGGTATTCTTGAAATTTCCTTTCAGAATAAATTTATTTTACTTTACATTTCAAAGATTCTTATTTATCAGCAGATGACATCTTAGCGTAATCTTTTATCTCATGAAAAACATAATTTTAGTGTCTATTTTCGTAAGAATCTTGGAAGGCATCTTTTATACACTAGAGTGACTGATTATGCTTTTTGCAGTTATGACAAGTAAATAAAAGCTCAGGATTTCTTGGTAAGATTTCCAAGGACGGTGGATTCTTTCACGGTTTTGTGGAAATCATTCGTAAACAAATTTTCCCTGTTCTCCTCACCCCAGCCCCAAATACATTAACTCAGTTATGGCATTTGATGTTTGCACTCTTTCTCAGACACGCCAATTTTGACTGTCACAGCAATTCTGCTACTTCAAGCAAGAAATGCACTCTTTACGTCAGAAGATTTGCTTGCATTAATATTTTTCTTGACATTTGAATACATACACAGCAGATTTAAGTTTTTTATTGCAACGAAAACTATCAGAGGTTGAAAGAAGTAAGAATGGCAGATGTATCAACAGTATTTATAGAATTCGTGCATTGAAACGATGTTGGGCAAGTGACGAGTAAAAGGAACAATTTTCTGCCTCAAAATCTCACAGAATAATCTGAATATTTATTTGAATCTCTACTTGTTGACGTTGAACATTTTTGTTTTGATGGTTTTTGCTTAACGCATGTATTGTGACGCCTTTAATGGTAAAATTCTATTTGAGGAAATTCATCGATTTGAAATATGCATGGGTTAAAAATTTGTCACGATATTTTTAGGTAAAAATTTCCTTTTTCGTAATGATTTAATATATTTTAAAGCTTCTTGATGTTACAAAAAACTGTAATTTTTAAATAATATAATTATGTTTCATTTCCAATCTGTAGATAATAATGACGGTAAGCGAAAATTTTTAAAACGTTTCTGTGCAGAGTGGCTTAAAGGAGATTATAAGTGCCCATCTGCTAAGTCAAGTTTTGTGTCTCAAGCTGGATTTTACAAAGGATTGTGTACCTAGCGCGTCAGTCAGGCTTTGGGCCCCCTAAAATCCTGTCCCCTCCCCCCGCGATGTGTGTGTGGTGTGTGGTGGTGGTGGTGAGTGTGTGTGTGCTGGGGTATACGGTACACCACTGTTTCTATGGGAACCATGTATTGATTGATTCCAGAGTGTAAAATTTGTTTTAATAAACACAGCATTTTTCTTTCTATCTCTTCCAGTGTTACCTCTTTACATATGGCATAACATATATTTCTGTTTTCCTGTTTATTATTTTCCCTATATATTATATTTTCTAGAATAAATATTAAATCAATTACTACGATATTGAAATATATATCTTGCTTTAAATATTATGTGCTTTTTTTGTGTTTACAGTCTTTACTTTATAAATAGTTTTTATTTTATAATTAAATTAATTTAGGTGATTCTTATAAATTTCATAGGGAAAATGAAACTTAAAAAATTCGATACTCAAAACTTTTAATAATCATATGTATATTTTCGTGTTCACATTTATATAGTTTAATTTAGTTTGTATAGATTTTAAATTACAATTTTGTAATAAAACAAAAAAATGCTTATATATATATTAAAATATTGCATATCTTAAAGTTGCGAAATGTTTACCTTCTGAATTTAACAATATTTATTTTTGAGTAGATGTTTTCTAAAAGTAATTTTAAACTAATGTATTTAGAAGTTATATGGCTATTTTTAACTAAATATGTTGCATTAACTCTAAAAAATTGATTATTTATTAATCAGTTGTAACTGAAAATAAGAGATGGTGCAGAATTTTACCACGTAAAGCGTTTTCTTAAAACTAGTGTCTTAACATACACCCCCGCTACCCCTCACCTCTAGGGGACCAAAACCTGACTTTGAAGGGGGGCCTAACGTTCTCCATTACGCCACTGCTAAAAACTATCTCTGATTTTTGAGTAATTCTTTCTTGAATGAAGGCTCATTGTGTATTTATTAAATTTGAAAGGAATGACACAAAATATGAACACTTGCAAAACGACCTTTATCATTTATTAACTAGTCAACAGATGATACGTTAAAAAGAAACCACGTTCATACTTCATTCTTCTGATATATGCATTTCAATTTCATACATAATTCAGTTATTTTGATTCACATTCAAATCATATACAGAATTCAGTTATTTCTGTTCACATTCATGTTATATACAGAATAAGCTACTTTTTTTTTATTTCACCCTCAAATTATGCATAGAATTCAATCGTGCACCAAGTATTTTATGTCATAAAAAGATTCGTATTATATTGACCTATTTTAAAAGCAATGACCGCATACAATAACTCTCTAACATAATGTGACTGATTTTGTTTCATGAATGCATCGAGTGAAATACATCATAAATTATTTGACTCGAGTATCCTAATATTATTTATAATAGTTCTTTCAAGACTGCTAAAAATTCATACCACAAATGCTGTGAAGTTTGAAGGTAAAGTTATATATATTTTTTTTTATTTGGGTTAAACTTCAATCTGCATCAGAAGAATCCACAATTTTCTTTTGTCCACTCTGGAGAACGGGACAACCAGCTTAAAGAATAAATAAAAAAGAAATATTAAAATAAAATACTCAGCGTCAAGAATATAACTTTTTCGTTTATTTTATTATTCGTCTTTGAAAAGAATTCCATTGTAGTCGCTGGAAGACATCTCTTTCACGTTCCGGGTTAAAAAATAAATCTTTTTACGGCCTAGATAATGTCATTGTGAAATGGAGGAAGTGCAAACATTGACCATAAGCTGCTATTTAAGAATGCTTTCTTGAAGGAAAATTGGTTCTACATTCAGTAAGTAATTGAAGCTTCTTGTGGATTTGCTGACAGTGACGAACATATGATCTTTATTCAATTTATCATTAATTTATCCCGTAATAGTGATTGTAATAAAAGGAAGATTTGAAAACAAACTTTATCATAAAATAATGATAAGGTATCCAACTAGTTACGGAGACCAATTTTTTGAAAATTGATTTTCAGAAGAATCTTATTATTTTAAAGAACCTAAATAGGCTTAAAAAAGTCATAATTATTAAATAAATAACATGTATCACCCTTTGTTTTTGAAAAAAAATTTATTTTTTTGAAATTTTTGCAAAATTTTTCGAAATTAAAAAAACGCCATAAATAAAAATAAGTTGTACATAATGCAATTTTAATTTCATTGATATGCTTCTTGATCCATCTGAAGTGTTACAAACCGCAGGATAAAAAATATTTTAAGGAATAAATATTTTATAAGCATTTAAATTTTATGTTAATGATTTTTCGACAGAATTACTGTATGTTCTAAGCTAAAAATAGCTGTAAAATGTGATTAATTATAACTTTCTTAAAACCTACGGTTTGTTATACTTTTGAAGAACTCATATCATATATGTTATAAATTTCATTAAATTTTATTGGATTGTTTTGGAGATATCCCGTTTTTCGTGAACAAATTATCGTAAAAATTTCATTCAAAAAACGCGTTAAAAATATTCTTATAAATTAAATAAAGTAAATGCTATAAAACAACTTAAAAAACTCTCTAGTTTCATGTATTAGTCCTTCTTCCTCAATAATTATATTTCTTTTTTTCCTAGTAGCCCAAACAACCATCAAACACCAAAAAAGCACTTATTCAACCTAGTCGGATAAAAGATGTAAAAACATAGTTTTTGCATTTGTCGAAAAAATTCTGAAAAACGGTTGAAAATAGCTTTAGAAATGTTATCTTTATGCTAATATTAAATACAATTACACAGAATTATTTTAGAACGTACGTCATACATTTTTTATGTTGTTAGGGTTAAGCAGCATGTAGGGAAAAATTTAATCGATAGTTATTCTATGTATTATAAAAATTTTACCCTCATGTTATCTTCATGTGAATTATTAAAAGATAAACAAATAAGTTACTCTAAAGTAAATAAGCTTATTGTTTGACCTTTTCAACGTTTCATTACTTTTTTTACTTAGCTAATTTAATGGTACCTTCATTGTTATATTTATGTGACTAAATATTTATTATTTGTAAAAGAATTAATTGTAATTCTTTTGTTTCATTATTCTAAATTTAACCTTTCAATGTAATGTTTAATCTCATTGTTTCTATAAATATACTTTTCTTTTCACTGCCATTCCATGTGAATTCTAAAATTATTTTAATTAATTATTTAGGTAATGTATTTTATCGTACCTATGTTTCTTTAAAGTTGAGATAAGCATTTTAAATTCCGAATTTCACAAAAAAGTTAGGCTAATAGGTGTTTAGAAAAAGAAAAAGAAGCAACTTAATTTATTTTCTAACAAATTAAGTAGTCACTGCTCTCTTGAAGAAAAATACATACTAGTAATTGAGAGCTATTTATTATTAATTATCTTGATATATTTAGATATGAAAGTATAATATTTTGAAATAATATAATAACGAAAATCATATAACACATTGAAAAGAAAATAACAAATATATGTAAGACGTCATCTCATCACTTGTTAATTTATATATTGATTTTAATACTTAAAATTGATTTTTAAGTAAATGGAGTTAATAATTAAATTAATAATTATTAAAACTGATGAAAATTCCAAAATATTAGTTTATTGATTATTCCTTTGAGGAAAGACATCGATGGAGGATTTGTTCTTATTTAAATATATTTATTAAAATGTTTCAATACACAAGCTTAATGTGTTCTTGCATTATAAAAATTAAGGATTAATGATAACATAGCACTCTCTCTTCTGAAAGACAGAAGCGTTTGGTACCTTTACCATAATCAATTTGAATTCAGATTAATTTATACTAATGAATGATTGCCTTAGGAATTGTTAGTTCTAAGAGATTTATTGTTTGAATTTATTTTTATATTTGTAGATTTGGATTTTGAGCACGTTAAACGTTATGTGAATGTTCGATTACACCTTCTGAACTGGTTTCTGTTGACAAGGATTAGGTTGCTTAAAATATCCAACAAACACTTTAGCGTTAATCACACTGTGTTTCAAAATTTAAAAGTCAGTAAAAATATTTAATTTTAGCAATTTATTTACATTTATGCTTTATCCATTTATTCTTTTTCAATTCCTACTATTAGTTCACACTCTCTATATATTGATCTTGTCCAAATTTTCAGTCGTTAATAAATTACATTTTAAAACGCTCAATTGAGCTGAAATTTTATATACATGATTATTTTGGTTGATAATACAGCAATCTAACTATAATTTATAAAAAATTAATTGATTAAAACTAATTATTCAAAGAATTACAAATACAGCCACGTTGGCATCATTTTTGGCGACTTGTGTCAAAACTTTCAAAGGTTTTCCCTCACATTTTAAAGCGCTAATTTGAGCTGAAATTTTCTATACACTATTGTTTTGGGTGACAAAACGGTAATTTAATTATAATTAATTAAAATTAATTGACTGAAACTAATTATTTAAAGAATTACAGATACAGTCACATTGGCTTCATTTTTAGCGACTTGGGTCAAAACTTTAAAAGATTTTTTTCTCACGTTTTAAAGCATTCAGTTGAACTGAAATTTATGTACATGATTGTTTTGGATGACAATACGGTACTTTAATGATAATTAATAAAAATTAATTGCCAATTAATGTTGTGATTCTATCAATTGTATATACATATTTATATTAATTGTAACTATTCAATAAAAAGTAACTATAAAAAATTTTTTCTTTGCTGATTGAAGTAGGAATTGACTTAATTTTTTTTTATATTACTTGTTTCATCATTATTATTTATGAAATTTCAAAAAAATACAATTATTTATTTTATCTTTTATCCACTTGTGTATCATCTATTTACTATCTCTGCCATAATAAATAGTGAAAATTTTTAAATTCTCGTGTTCGTTTTTCACAACATTTTAACACTTAATGGATTTTTAAATGGCAGCAACCAGTTTCATGTTGCCACTCACTAGGAAAACATTGGATCCTTATCAAGGCTCATACAAATTGACGATTTCATTTCCTTACAATAAAAGACGATCAATAAATAAATTTGTAAAATCATTTTCTCATGTCCTCATTTCGTTCAGCAGGTTGGTCTCTTTGCGGGTTTTTGAGCAGTAAAACTCGATCCATGTTAGTTTTCCTTGACATACTTTTTACACTCGTGGTTGTTCGATTTTAAACTAGTCTCCGGTAGACTATGTGTTAATTTCATGACTTTAATTTACTCAATGTAAAGAATCTTATTTGTACTTTTAAGTAACAGTCACATAAAACATTATTTTCTTTGCTCCAGACTGTGGTTGACCCAGTCATTAAATATAATGGATTGTACATTAGATTGAATGTTTGCTTAAAGCTTTAATTTTGAAAAAAATTGTACTTTTTATTATTTTTTTTACCTTTTTTTTTTATATTTAATATCAGTTTCCGTGATAGAAGAAAATTGTTTTTGTAGATAATAATTATACACGCGTGAAGACTTTTTCCTAACTTGTGAATGACCGAATGTGATACTAGTTTCCGCTAGCAAGTTAATAAATGATTCTATATCCATTATTTCTTGCAATAAGCCAAACTATTTTAACACAAGGGTTAATAGAAAGTGATGTAAAAGCTACTAAATGTGTGTGTAATTGTTATCGTTTATTATTTGAGGTTACGTAACACAATCTAAATATATTCCTTCATCTTACATCTTTCTTGAAAATCCTTATTATCCGAATAATATAAAGAAATATTATTAAGAGAAGTAGTTTTTTAAGAGGTTTAGGTATTTAAATGTTTGTTAAGTTCAAAATCTGTAATGAAACGCATTTTTTTCATGTTCATTGGATAAAAATCAAATCGAAATTAAATTGATTCTTTGAAAAAAATAATTGCTCATTTAGTACTATTGATAAAGAGTTCCAGATTAAAGAAATACGTAAATATTGTATCGGAATAATTTCATAATTTTTTAAGATTGTTATCGTGTGTGAAGAGTTACTTTTATGTTATCAGTTATTATTAAGTGTATTAATTTTTAAATCGCATTTGTTGGAACAACTTTTACAAGTTTTGTTTTAAACTGTTAAGCTATAATAGCTAAGCTTATTAGCAATACTATATATTATAACAAATTTTTAACTATCGAACAATAGTACAAGTTTTTGAATCCTAGCTACCTAATTGAAAAATACATCGATGAATTAAATTCTGTGATTTGTAGTTCTTTATCATCAATAAAAACCACATCTAAAAAAAGACGCTACTTTCATTGGCTAAATGTATTGCTTTGCAGTGTATATTTTTCCTATGTTGATATGTGAGAAGCATACAAGGAAGGAAAGAAAATTTGTCTTTTTACAATATTATTAATCAGCCCTTTTCAATTTTACAATAAATTATAGACACTAAACACCGAAGAAGAAAAGATAAATCATTAATATCAACCTACAGTCTCATATTTGCACAAACTCACATTTTTTAGACATTTTAATTTTTACTTTCTAATTTATTATGACAGTTTTCCTTGTTATGAGTGTCCGAATCGGACACTTATGATTGCTTTTTTATTGTTATTGGGACGTGAGTCTATCAAAAGGAAAAGGGAAAAAAATTTTTGAAAGGATGTAGCGTTATAATCAAAATGATAAATAATCGATGAATATTCGTTAATGTAATACTCTACCGTCTCTGATTTTATCTTATTACATTGTGCTTGCTTTCACAACTATCAAATCATAGTTTTTTTTTTATTGTAATTTTTTTTTATCGTCTGATCATCCAAATTTATACTTTTTATCGAAATAAAAATAAACGTTATCGAGTTATTTCAAGCTCATTTTTTTGACAATGAAAGAGTTTATTTGGACATTTTCGACTTAATATGTTCTTACTTTGTTCTTTCTCGTCTCTAATATTAACTGTATGAGGAAATTTCAAATGTAAAGTTATTTTTTTCTAGCCACAGAACTTCTGAGATCGATATTTATGCAACTGTTTAGATAATGTTTCCCTGTTTCATATGTATGTACAGTGGGTGATCGGTTAACGAACACTTTCATGAAAGATTTTTGTGTTCAGATAACGAACACTTTCATGAAAGATTTTTGTGTTCAGATAACGAACACTTATTCGGATAACGAACACTTTCAAGAAAGATTTTTGTGTTCGGATAACGAACACTTCAAGAAAGATTTTTGTGTTTCTGCTCTCAAATAATGTAACTTCTTTAATATTAATCATGTAGTCTGGGTTAACTTTTTCACGTTCGATTGATAAGCAAGCATCATAGAATAGCTCAAAATCAGAATAGCATTTAAAAAATAGTTTAAAAAAATATTTCATGCTTTTCCATCCAAAGCAATTCTTGTTTTGTGTTGTGCATCGGTGGCGGATGCAGTTTAAATGCTGATCCAGAAGAAAACACATGACTGACGCCAGTGAAATTTCTTTCGAAACGTGATATTGGGAAAAGATAGAGAAAACGACTGTTTAAAAAAATTGGTTAAACTAGAAGTTCAAATCATATTTCTATTTCTATTTCTATTTATTTTTTTAGCTTGTCTTTAGTTTAATTATTTTTTTAAAAACTTTTCAGCTACCTGTATTATTAAAATAGTATTCGCTGACTTTTTATTACATAAAAAAGAGAGAAATCTTATATAAAACCAATTTTCATAAAAATGAAAATCTAAAATTCAATTATTCTTAATTCTTATGATGTTTTCAGCAAATTCTTTAACATTTTCAGTGGAAGATACTCACCTAACATTAAAAAAAATATATATGAGTAAATTTTAAAATATTTTAGATTTTTTTTTCCATCATAATAAAATAAGTGTTTTCACTACGTTTAAAAATTTCAAAGGCTTGTTATATTTCTTTTTAATATTATTCCACTATGGAAAAAGGATTTCCACAGTCAACCTATTTAAATATCTGAAGAAAGTTATGAAGAAAAAAATTACATTAAAAAATCAAGGTTGTCAAGATTTCTTATTATGAAATATTATTAAAAAGAAATGTGAAAGCTGAAAATTAATACCAATATTTGAATATAAAATACTAAAATCTCAAACTACTTAATTAATTTTTTAAATTGTTTTTAGTGGTAAAAGTGAATATGTAAAATATATTAGTTGATATTTAAATACAGTTCAAATAATTTCAATTATTTCGAAATATTATAAATAAATATTGAAATTTAACACTGTATATTTTTAATGAATAAACTTTGTGGAGAAGTTAATGGTTTATTATTTGTTTTTTACTTCTAGGTTTGGTTCTCAACATTAACTTTATTTTAAATTTGATACTGTAGCTAAATTCTATAATATTATTATAACTATATTACTTTTTAAATTATGCGTCTAATAAAGATATTTTCTATCAGTTGTATTAAATTATTTTGATTTTAATGTGTCTGTAAAGATAAGGAAACAAAATTTACCAAATATACCACAGAATAAATCTAATTTTCAAATGCCTTTATTTTTATTGATTATAAATGGATTTATTAAAATCACCATCCCATATGTGTGTGCCTTCTTTGAATTTTGGAAATCGTCATTTTCTGCGTAAACAATAATATCTCTTAAGGCTGTCTTCGGTTAATGTTAAAGAATAGAACACGAATTTGGAACATTTTTTAGATATAAAAAAAAAGAATGAAAAATTACTATGATATTCTGGCTTCACTATCCTTTAGAGAGCAGCATTTTTTATCTTACTTCCCATTTTTAACCAATTTGATTCATTTTTACGGTATAAAATGTGTTTCACTTATTTTCTCCTATACTGTTATGTTATATGGGCTATGCCTTCACGTATTAAAACGAAAAAGAAAGTATACATGGAATATTTTGAAATTTTTAAAAACACTTTATTGTTAACAGAGGTGTGAGTTATAATTTTGCAAATTTCCATGGAGATTGAGGCATTTTTTCTGTCTGAAAATGTGCTTCGCGTTTAGTTCAAGCTCTCTTACTTTTACCGAAGACAGCCTTAAAAATGCAATTTGCAAAATTTTAATTTAAAATTTAAACACTTAAAACAAAATTAAACCGACTTATTGTTAAAAATTAATCGTAGACTTTACCTCAAAAAGTATTTTACGAAATACTCTGTAATCCAATATATTTCTCTAAATATGATTTTCTCTTTTCCTCAGCAACCATAAGACAATAAGTTTGGGGGTAGAAAAAAAGTCAAAATTTGTTTTTCGGATTAGCCTCTAAGTCAATTTTTCTCCGTGCTTGCAATGCATTATGAGCTTTTCTGCTTGCTTAACGATTTTGTTGTCAGTTCTCATTAATCTTTTTTGCGGAATCGTATTCAAATCCCACTATAAAAGGATTTGGCATTGTGAGTTTGAAATTACGAACACTTTACTCGAGTCGAGGGCTGTAATCTGAATCGCTCTTCCTGCTCTTTGCCTTTAATCGCATTTGAATGACATTCAAATGAGCATTTCGGAATCACCGTTCCGGAACGCATTGGATTTCTTTAAGTGAAAGTTAAAAGGATATCCAGTGGTTTCAGGAGGGGTTTTTCTCCTAAAGAGTCGTTTCGAATCGATTGGAAAGATATTTGCTCAATTAAAATTACCAATAAAAAGTTTGAAATGTGTTTTTTTATCATGTTTTTATTAACTCGCTTTCTTGTATGTCCGCCCGGGTGGAATTTTGTAATTGATTTTAAACTAACCTTCCCGATGAGCTAGAGATTTGAAATTAGGACCATAGCTCAGAAGTGGATGACAGTTCATGAAAATATAAAAATTACCATATTTTTATGAACTTGGTTTCTTGTATGTCTGCCTGGGTTGAATTTGGTAATTGATTTTAAACTAACTTCCCGATGAGCTAAAGACTTGAAATTTGGACCATAGCTCAGAAGTGGATGACAATTCTTGAAAATATAAAAATTACCATGTTTTTATGAACTTGGTTTCTTGTATGTCTGCCCGGGTGGAATTTTGTAATTGATTTTAAGATAACTTCCCGATGAGCTAGAGACTTGAAATTTGGACCATAGCTCAGAAGTGGATGGCAATGTCTGAAAATGTGAAAAAAAGGGGGAAAAAGGGGAAAAAAAACGAAAAGGAGGAGTGGAAGATGAAGAAAGCTTTTATACTTTTTAGTCCATCATAAAAACATCGTACAAAAAAAAATTTCATAAGCTTCACTTATGCCCTTTTAAATACTTTTTTGAAATGTTTGCTCATGAACTCGTAGTATTTTATTGCAGTGTAATGTACAAGTAAAAGTCTTTTTATTAATGGAAGTATTACTTGATATAAAAAGTGTTACGTTATTCGTTTCGTATTCTTACTTCGATAGCGTATAGAAAATAAAACAATTGAATGCACTTCTCGTTTCTGTATTTAATAATTTTTCTCTTTAATGTTAAGTGCATTTATTACTTCGGTCCTTTACATTAAATTCTAAAGCTAAAAACCATCTTTGGTTCAATGAAAATGGGAGTATTAAAACAAATGCTTTTGAATTTTAAGTCTTTATAACTTAAGAATTATGTAAAAATCATACGAAATTCTAAAGTTTGGAATATTTATCCTTATCTCAAAAAAAAAAAAATTTATATGTTAACCTTAAGTGAAATGAAATCATCATTAATTTTCTTTTATTTAGAATTGTAGTAAATAGTAAATCTTTTACTATTTATTGCATAGTGTATCTGTGACATAATGTTTCTCATTATAATTAACATTTTCTTTGAAATGGGTAAATGCAACAATCCAATTTTATCAATTTTGAAATTTTTACAATCATAAATGATACAAGGAAATATGACTACACATTTCATAAAGTGGGGAAATAAACTATACTTATTCCAGTTGTTTCCATTTAATTATCAATTTATATTAATGTGAATGTGGTAAAATAAGATATTTTCTTCTTTGGGACAAATATTAATTTGGAGTTTAAATTAGGAAAAACAATTTGTTGAAATATTTTTTTTTAGGAATTAACTAAAAAATATTTAATTCACATAATCTCGGGAAGTCATTCAAATATTATTAATATTGAAATAGATACTCAAAATATTCCCTCTATTTTGGTTTAAAAAGGTTTTATTTAATTACAAAAAAAATTTTACTAACCGCTTGTGAGTGTAAGAAATGTGTGTTTACAGAAATATTGCATTCTTTCATATTCACGAATAAAATAAGCAGAGAAAGCTATAAATAAGATATGTAAAGCATCTTATAAAGTATATCTTTAATAAAACTAATGATTAAAAGTGAATACTTCATTTTTTCAATTCGATTTTTGTCATTTTTCTGCAAAATATTTCGTTGTGGTAGTTAATATATTAGTCACATATTAAATCTATGTAAAGACATTTTGCACTTTCTTCTAAGAATTTCTCTTACACAGTTACGATCTTGACAAAACAATTGAAAAAACTTGAAAATGAACTAATCAAAAATTCATTACCAAAATTTTTAAGAAAAATGAGCTTTTATTCAATTTAATGAATGCATTTTAATGTACAAAATCGTGTTATTATATCTTAAAAATTAATTTAAAGTTATATTATTTCTTCAAAATATTGTAAAATTTCTTTAATGTATATTCTGCCTATGCTTTCAAGATTACCCTCCCAATTATAATAAATTAATTATTTTAGTTTGTTTTTATTTTACTCAGAGTAAGCTATGAAACAATTTTTTTTAAAAATTTTGCAATGGAGTTATTATTTATCTATTTTTATTCTTTTATTATTTTTTTTAACACTTCTTTTATAGACACTTTTCATAGCACAATTAATTCGAATTAATAAATTATTCATATTATCTGAAATTGTCTTTCTGTAAGATGTGTTATACATATAAATACACCTAGGATTTATCTAGCTGATTTTTAAATTTTATAATACATTATAATTTTGTTTTTAATTCTCTAGATATAAAACTCTCTTCTAAACATAGAAACTTTGGCATAGGGTAATAAAAAAAATAAAAGAAAGAATTATTTAAAGATTTAAAATGTTTATAAATACACTAATAACACAAACTTAATAAATTATAAATTTTAATCCATTAAAAATTATTCCGACTACAAGTTCAATACACATTTTATTCTTTTTTTACAAAATAAGTTATGAGTTTCCAGAAAAAATATCAAAGTTGATATTTACTTTTCGGTCATTTTGAATTGAGTAATTTTTTTAAAAATAAAATAAGTTGTTGTTATGTTCAATTGTCACATCCGCAAAAATCATTATTTCACTTCTCAACGCGTTAAAAAACTGTAATATGTTTACTTGTTTATAAAAAATTATCTCCTTAAATTTCTTTTTTTTAATCGTATAGTCACTCAGATGTTTTTAACAATCAGATTACCAAATACAGTTAATTTTAAGCGTAGGTTTATACCATGTAGAAATAGTACCTTATCTAAAAATTTAAAATTCCTGTCACTTCTGAACAGTTTTTTATTTTCCACTTAGCGACTTCTTATCTTTCAAAAACAGAAGGTCAATTATACTAGTTTTTTACACGCTTTTAAATATATATTAAAAAATAAAGCCAAAATCGAAACTCTATTTCCGCTTTTGAGAATGTATCTTCGTTTGATGCAGTTATGCAGTAGTGGGATTTGTATTTTAATTCGTATGGTAATTTTATGTCTTCATTATTTATGTTTTCATAAATTTTCTTAATAATTAAACTAAAGCTTTAAGGCTGTTAATCGCGAAATTAATTTGTTTATGATTAGTTATTATTCTTTTTATTTTAAAACATTTTTTTTAATTAATCATTCCGTGATACTGATTTTACAGTAAAAGAAATCATTTTCAATAAACAATGAAAGTAAATCACGATTATAATGCAAACGATAAAGTTTGGTGAATTTGTTATTAATACAAAAATAAAATAATTGAAGATAAATTAAAACTTTTGATATAATTTTGTTTGTTTAATATTCCTTTCCTCGCGTATCATTTATGTAAACAAATTTTAATTTTATTTCTTTATGCTTTATAAAAATTGTTATTTAATAGTATATTTTACTTAATATATTGTTAAATTGGCAATATGAATAAGTTTGCAGGCCAATTTTTGTTTCATATATGAGTGTATTGGAAATTATAAAAAAAGTGATAAAAATCGACTTTAGAAAAATAATTTATTGTTAATTTTTTTGCTCATTTTGTAAAAAGGAAGAAAGAAAGGCAGTTTAACGAATTTTAATGTAAATAAACAATAGGAAATGTCTAAAAATTGTTTTTGAATATTTTTTTAAACCATTGGAAATATGATTGGAATTATTGATGAAAATTTCCATTCTTGAAAAAATATGTACGTGTTTTGATCAAAATCTAAAAGTGATTTGGGTAGGCGCGGGTCATAAAGGCGTACAATCCACCTTTCTGTAGGTGAATGCTCCTCTAAGAAGTTGATTGACCAGTGTAGGCCTAGTAGTTAGTGGAATCGCATTGTGATTCTTTTTATGAGCAGTTTTTTAGTGTGTAATAAATACACAAGCGGAATTCGATTGCGACTCAACGAGGCATTCGAAAAGGTGAGAGAGTAAAATAAAAATATTGTTGTAAAATTTTTATTTTCCAACTTTAAGATTTACTCGTTGGGTCATATAAGAAATCCAGTTATGAGTATATTTGAATAATGAATTCATTTTTGAAAAAAAAAAGAATGTTTTTAAAATTAAATGGAGATAACATGAGTTAGTTGGAACTAAAACAAGTAATATAAAAAAATTGTCAATTCCTACTTAGATTAACAAAGAAATATTTTATTTTAGCTGCTTTTTATTAAATAGTTACAATCAATATAAATCCGTTTTTTCATGTGGCAGAATCACAACATTAAGTGGTCATTAATTTTTATTAATTATCATTAAAGTATCATATTGTCATCCAAAACAATCGTGTATATAAAATTTCAGTTCAACTGAATGCTTTAAAACGTGAGAAAAAAACCCTTTTCAAGTTTTGACACGTCGCCAAAATGGTCACTAAGTCGCCAAAATTGTCGCTAAGTCGCCCAAAAGGATGCCAACGTGACTGTATTTGTAATTCTTTAAATAATTAGTTATAATTAATAAAAATTAATTGATTAAAATTAAATTATTGTATTGTCATCCAAAATAATCATGTATATAAAATTTCAGCTCAATTGAGAGCTTTAAAATGTATTTTATTAACGATTGAAAATTCCACTAAAATAAATAAATAAATTTATAGAGTATGAGCTAATAGTGTGTAGGAATTGCAATACGATTTGAATTTGAATTTTTCCTTTTTCAATTATCTATTTATTTCCTGTTTTTAAATATTAAATGAATTTTCAGATAATTTTCATTGTAAGAGTAAAAGTACGTCTGAAAGGATTCGATTATAATGGATTAATTTTCATTAATTTTCCTCATTATCATTTTGTGATTTTTCAATGGATTGAATACCTCATTAATACTATAACTAATTTGAGTCCTATTAGTTATCTTGTTAATTTTTTCCTTGATGAATTCATTCCATTTGAATTCCTGAATATTTTTGTTATTTTTTTTTTACACAAAGGATAAGAATATTATTAGTTCATAAATCATCTGAATAATAGTCGTGTGTACTAATTCTGAGATTTAATTATTTAAAGCGTAATGATTTTAAGAAATAAGTTCCTTCGGTTAATGCATAATTATTAATAAACTTAAAAATAATTCCCAAAAAATTTGTTTAATTCAATGTCGAATTATTATTGTATTTTAATTGAAAGCTACATGAAAGCTGTATGAAGTATCTGTGTTCTGTTTTCCTATTTTCTCTTTTTTTTAATTTAAAATTAACATCTTTTGCATTATTTTTGCATAAATGTTTTTAAATAATTTTTTGCATGGAGAAAAGTAAAGTATAATGATTGATACCACAAAACATACCTATATAAGAATATATGGATTATTTGATTTATAGAAATATTCGCGTTTGTTTTAATAAACAGGAGTTTAAGAATGAAAATAATATACGTGTGAAATTCTTTTAAACACTTATTTTTATTGGAGAGTTATATAAAGAAAATTGACTCAGTTAACATTTCCTTTTTGGTTACAATTTCGTACTGGAATAACTTTTAAAGTGCAATTGCAATCAAATTGTGTTACGCGAATCTTAGGTATATATACTTATGTATGCATGCATTTATGTATGTATTAGAATTATGAAAATTTTTAAGAAAATTAAAAACACATTAGTGAATTCTGGGCTAAAAAGTTAAATATTCTAACAACATTTCTCAGGTTTTAAAAATCAGATAATCACGTTTCTTTCATTTCAGACTCATTTACATGTATTCTTTTTAAAAAAACAATACCTATTATCTTACATTTGGAGCGTAGTGATAAATATGAGAACCATCTTATATAGAAACAGCGAAGGCAATTGTAATAAACTTCAGAACTTTTTTCCTCTTCTTGAAACAAGGATGTTGGGCTTCAACTGTTCGCAAAAATGATTGCCAGGTTTAAAAGTATATCAAGTCGTTATTCGGTAGCAAATTCACAACCAACTCCAGTTGTAGTCATTTTCTTTTGGAGTTCATTCTCGTGATTTACTAATTTAAAAAGCTCCGGCCGTGAAACGGTTTTCCAGTGACAAACCAGCGAAGTTGCGAATCACATCTGATAAACAGAATTGACTATAACGCGAACAATAGCAATTGTAAGAAAAATAAATAAAAAGTAATAACGGGGTTCCATACGATACTGGGAAAAGCAAAAATGGCTTGGTGATAGAACAGCCATTCGAATTTAGGTTTACGCCCGTATCACTGACAAAACGATTTTAAAGGTCGTGTCATGACTCACGATGCTCCTTAAAAGAAGAGAAGTGAAGAAAAACGTCAATAGAAGGACTTTGCCAGAACAGCAAACCATTTACAGTCACGAATTTGTTTTTTGGGATATTTGTTTCTTTAGAGCGCTATATATAAATATATATATTCGCGATTTCTTACTGTCAGACTTTTATCGAATTCCGTTTCGAATTTTAAAGAATTTGGCTCATAATAAATCCTGAATTCTACTTTCATAATTTTTTTTTTTCATTTTTTAATGGTTTCAGATGATGAAAGCATATATTTTTTTAATGCATTGCTGGTGCTAATTTCAGAAATAAACAATTGGCCGTCTAGAAAGTAAAAATGGACGTTTTATAAAATATTTTTGTATTAATATATGATCAGTATTAAGGTATCCGACTACGTTCGGAACCGTGATTTTGCAAAAGCGTATAAATGGATAATATTTATGATATTTAGTGTCACTTAGATTAGAAAATGTATATAAAATTGTTTTCAGAATAGGATTACAATAAAAAATTATTTAAGTACAATATTTTGACAAAAAATTAACATAGAATGACCCATTTTCAAAATATTCTCCTTTTGTGAAAAATGCTTCTAATATACTAATAGTTTGCCTGCATGTAGCTCAGACCTCTGTACAGAGGCTCAACTAGAATTTTTGAAATATATAATTTAGAAGTGGGTTTATCCATGTTTTACGACAACAGAGGGAGAAATTTTAAGAAAAAAACGCCGATAATTATTTCAATTGGTTATAACTCTGAAAGTAATGTGAATTTTTCAAAAATCATAGTGGAGCCTCTGGACAGAGGTCTGAGCTATATACAGGCAAAATATTATTATAATAGAAGCATTTTTCACAAAAGGAGAACATTTTGAAAAAAGGTTATTCTAAGTTAATTTTTTGCCGAGATATTGTATTTAAATAATTTTTTTTGTCAAAATGTCCTTAAAATAATTTTATGCATGTATTCAAATCTAAGTGACACTAAATATCATGAAAATTATCCAATTATGTGCTTTTTCGTAGTCGGATACCTTAAAATGGATTTAGGTTATTAAAATATATTATTAAAATGTACCTATATACCATATGTTCTAATTGTTCTTTTATTACTATTTTTTTTAAATGAAATTTCATCAAATTAAATCAAGTAATTTGATGCACAGAAAAGAATGTAGAATCGTAAAAATTTCTGGATAAAATTGTCTGAGTGCATACATACTTATATATATGCACCTCTATATATATTTATAAATTATTTTTCATTTCATCACCTTTATAATTTGAGTGATGAATTTATATATTTTAACTTGTTGCTTTTATTTAAAAATACTTATTTATTTATTAAAAAATTCTGATGTTCTTTATTTAAATGAATTATTTAAATATTGTATTCCTTAAATCTGTATAATGCATAAGCATAGCAGTCATATTCGTAAAATTAAGTATATGTTAATAGCACAAGCCCACAGAAATTATTTTTAACTTAAATTTAAACGTCATTTTATTTTTTTAAATTCTTTTTATTTTAATATTTGCGGGAAACTTCCATCTTATTAACTGATAATGACATATTTGTATTGACCCTAATCTACATTTAATTTTACATTACATATTGAATACAGTTTAAAAATAATAAATGATTATTATGTTTCCTGGTTAATAAAGAATTGAGAGAATAATCTCTCAGAATTTATCAGCTGAATATTTTTTAAATCCATAATTACAGTTTTATAATCAGTTATACACTTGGAAGAAATCCGGTATTAAGCATTTATTATTGAAAATTATCGTAATACAGAAGGCTTTGCTTTGTTTTCCTCTATTTCTTTAACTTCCTTTATCAGATGGAAGCTTCCCCTTTCCCCCGTTCCATTGTATGTGAAATTTTTATTTTTATTTCAATAAATGATTTTGATGCCTTATTTAGCAGATTAAATTTGAGAAACTGACGAAAATAGTTCTAAAGCTGTTTCTTTTAATTTTTTTTTTCTCTTATTTTAAAAAATCTATTCGTAATTTAGAAGGATTATTGAATGCATTATTGATATCAATTGGTTTTCGGAAATAGGAATTGCCATTAAAGAGTATTTTCTTTAAATGTAATTTGAGGTTTGTGAACTTTTTAAACCGTTAGTTGTGTTGCGCGACATATTGCGATAATCTGGCTATCATTAAAGATATTTACAAACGTGGGAAAATAAAATATAAATATTTATTGCGCGTGTGTGTGCAAAGGTTAAAATGAATTAATGCTCACTCATTTTTATTGTATTATAACTGTATGTGCTTATTGCAAATATAATTCCTTTCGGAAATAAGAAATATTGGTCAAAAATAAAAATAAACGTGTCCAATCAAACATGTGAAGTACCAACAAACGTAAAACCTTTATATAACTTTATTAGATAAATAACATGTTTCCAATTTAAAATCTTTGCGTTTTTCATACATTTTTACATATTGTATATTACATATTTTTATAATATAACGCGTGACATATTTCATTATGCTTGCATTGATTATTCACTAATATTTTTTATATTTATACGAAACTATTACATTTTGGAGGTTTAGTCTTAGTTTGAATATTGTACATAGTTCCAGGATTATTAGGACTGACTCACTCAAAACAAAGTAAGAACAAAAATAATTTCTTTTAAGTAAAGAAATTCACAGACGCTCAACTTGAGAAGTAAAACTAAAGTAAGAGTTGGAGATAAAAAGAATAATATAACAACGTATAAAACGGGGTTAACGTTAAATGTAATGGGATGAATAGCGAAACAAGAAATTATGCTCAGCTGTATTCCAAATTAAATCTGTTACGCAGTTACAGTGATAATTGCTCGCTCATTTTTTTTTTTTGAAGTAAACAATTAAAAACATCAATCTCTTCTTTTAACTACGTCCAAGAATGCCATTATATATTAATCAAGAAAATGTAGTTCATTTCATATCTTTGCATGTTTGCTTGAACAAATTTGGGAAATGAACATAAACTCGCCGGGAGTAGTAGAATTGACTCAAAAAATAAAATCATGCAAAATAAAACAACAAAAATAAGCCTCCTATTCTTCCAAAAAAAAAATTCTTTCTGCCTACAGCTGTATATTTAACAAGCATGTGTTTTTAAAAAAACTTCCCTCTCCCTCTTTAAACTTTTGGATTAACTAATCCGAAAATTATCTGTAGAAGAACAATTTTACAATACATTTCTTACATCTTAAGTAGAATTTTTTAAAAAACCATAATTTGATTTTAATTTAAATAAAAAGATTCAAATATTTTTCAAATTGCTTTTAATTTTATGAATAGAGTATATGCACACCACTAACCTTTATGGTGATGGAAGTAATGCAGTAGATTTTAAAACCTCAAAATCTAGAAAAAATCAGTATTCCTTTAATATATATATATATATAATATATATATAAAGACTAACAATAATTGAAATTAAAAAAATTTTATGTGATGAAATATTCGGTAGTTATTATAAAAATAATTTATGCAACGCTATAGGAAATATATATATGTATATAATACTTTTAATTAAATTTCCTTTACATATTTTCTGTAAATGAAATATTTAGTAGTACATATTTTTAATTCATTCAAAATCCTCAAATACCTAAATATGTTCTAAATCACGCTTACTTTCTGTCACCCATAAAAAATACATTTGTATTTACCACAATCATCAATACACACCCATCACAGGATTCACTCTCATTTACCAAGTACATAAAATAATAAAAAAAAATCATGAACAACGTTATTTTTCTTCCGCAGAAAAAGTGATTTCGAATTCAAGAAGAAGCGCGTGGGATAAAATGGCGGACAACGCGTTTATTTATATTCGTTGTTCTCAGCAAAGAGGGGAGGGTATCCAAGTCTTCCCGTTTAGACAACCTTCGAGCGTGGGACAGCATCCTGAAGGTCGTTAGTGGTGGGTTCTTTTTTTCCGTCTTCGACACCCTGCTTCCACAATACCGTGATCCCACATATAACCCTGAGGGGAGTCACCGAATCGTAGGTGTTAAGATGATTTTCGTTTCGTCACCTGTTGGCGTTTTTTCTTCTGGAGGATGAGTCAGGAAGACACCCAGTGATGAGTTTAGAATGACGGAGAAAAAAGTATAAGTTTTATGCAAATTGGCGTGGAGAGAGTGAAAATTATTCCATATTGCTCTTATTGTATGTGTGTGATAGTCTGCTCTGAATTTGAAACAAATGGTATATAATGGTAGATATGCGTATATAATTCACAAAAACATGTAAACGTTTTCACAAATTTTTCAATTTCTACTATTACTTTACGCTATCACTATATATATATTTACTTATATATCTTGTTCAACTTTCAATCGTTAATAAAATACTTTTTATTCATCCACTCAAGTTCAAATACATTTTTTAAACTTGTAGTGGATGGATAACACAGTTTTTTCAGATATTAAATCATTAATTCTATTTAATTAATGAATAAATGGTAACAAAATGGTGGGATCGAATCTCACCCGGGATGGCTTGATTTCTGATAATGTGATTTCTTTTTACTATACTATTTTAATAGAATAATTAAATTTAATTCATGAATAAATAGTAACAAACAAAACAAA
This sequence comes from Trichonephila inaurata madagascariensis, assembly GCA_019973955.1. Classification (NCBI taxonomy): domain Eukaryota; kingdom Metazoa; phylum Arthropoda; class Arachnida; order Araneae; family Nephilidae; genus Trichonephila; species Trichonephila inaurata. The sequence continues at coordinate 174,440 of BMAV01004396.1, read as the reverse complement.
AGAGTCCGACACATATGTAGAAAGGAAAATGGCAAATTGTAAGTAAATCGCTTTCTATTTTGTCACTTAATATTGTGATTCTTTCATATATATACGCATATTTATATTAATTGTAACTATTTAATAAAAAGTAGCTAAAATAAAAATTTTCTTTGTTGACCTAAGTAGGAATTGACTTGATTTTTTTTTATGTTACTTGTTTATAAAAGTATCTCACACTTTTAAATAGATTTACTATGCAAAAAAAAAGCTAAGAAAGTATTCCTTATGTGATCCAAAGACACACGAGAATTTCTTTAATTCCTTAAGGGTTTTTACTAATAAGGCCTTCAAGTATAATTTTAAAATGGAAGCTGGGAGACATCGGTCAAGAACTGGGCAATCTTGAACAAGAACCTGTCCTGGGGGCTCCTAGAAAAGCTGCTGTAGCTCATTTTAGACTTTTGACAGGGCTTGACTGACTGAGATCTCTCTGGACTGTACTCTGTGTGACTCTAGTCAGCCTATGACCTCTGAACATTTGGTCGTGTGCCCTGTACTAATTAATCCTACTGTCGAAAAATATCGGAGAGCACGTGCACTAATGGCATAGGTGCTATTGTAGTATGTGGCATTTGTAAAATAAATTTTTAAAAAAATTATGCACAAAAATATGTTTAAGTATAAGGAAATTGCATGCTTCGTTGGAGTCTAAATCTTATAAGATCAGAAAATTTCCCAATATTTTCTAAGGTCAGAGATAATTTATTTAGATTGTTGTTTGTTTATCAATCTGATTTAAATGCTTGTCATATTATCCGAACAACATAGCCTAGATGTACTCTAATGCCGAGATAATAAAGATATATCTTGCGAACATTGTAATTGACCTCGCACAAGGCTTGCATGTATAAACATTTATAAACAAGCAGAGGTGGACATTTTCCATTTCACCGTTATCTAAAGTTCTCACTCCTTGCGGGAAGTTAAATAAATTAGCACTTATAATAATGTTCTGTGCAGAATAATATAAAACTTTTTATTCGCTTTTATTAAATAATCATTGATAAAACTCTTATTTCAATGAAGATTGCAATTATCTTAAAGTATTGGCCGCGATGTCGAATGGTCATGGTCCTGAATTAGTGAATTCGAATCATAGAGTAGAGGCTTAAATTAATCACGTTTATGTAGTATGGAAGTTTGGAGATTAGGGGTTGCCAACTTAAGCGTCGTCCTCATCACTTGACCGGAGTTCAAAACTATGAGTTCCATCACCCATAGCCACCAATGTTACATTCGTAATACATCTTTAACAAACAATCAATCAAGTATCCTTGTTATAATGAAAAAAATTATGTCAAATATTGCATTTAACTTTTTGTTACTCTTCAGATTTAATAAAAAATGTTTGTTAAACACTTACATTTATTTTTTTTATAGCCTATGCTTCTTTAAGACATTTCAAATATTCAGAACAAGGTTATTAAAGCTATCGTTTCACATTCAGCCTTTATGTCTACTTGAGAATATTAGAAACTTTTATTTTTATAAAAATTCTGTTCATCTTAAAAGTAATTATTAAATAACTTAGCAACATGTTCAAACTATTTTGTTGAAACAATTATAAATTTTTTAGATTGCATAAATAAAAAAGTCATATTAGGTATAAAGTATATAATCAAAGTACATCAGAAATTTGACATGTGTACATGTTAAATAAAAATTTTAAAAAAAAAGCTAATCTAGTTGTTTTTAATAAATTATCTAAACATTTTTGAAATAGCCTTTTCATTTAAAAAACACAATTTTCTTTAAAAAAAATCCAGTCGTAAAAATGAAAAAAAGATATTTTTAACATATTAGTAATATTGTTTATTGAATTTTTTTATACATTACTAAATTTTATATTATTCGTTCATTACTGACTAGTGTACCAATTTAATACTTATTTCAACTTTTTGCAAACATTTAATATTTATTATATAAATAATTCTTATTTTATTGCATATTTAGCAAATAAATAAATATAGTTAAGTTTAAAAAAATATAATAATTAATAAAAGCTATAAATAGTTTAAAAATAATTCCAATCGTTTTTAAAGAATCAATCTTAATGGAATTTTAATTGAGGAAAACATTTCTTATATATTAATAAATATTCTGCAAAATAATCGATTTTCACGTATAAAGAGTTTTTTGAAAAAAATATCGTTTGGTATCTTGGAAGAAACTTTTAATTACAAAAAATCTGCTTGAATAAAAAGAAATGAAGTAAACTCTCAGCAGTCAAAAGAAATGGAAGTGAAAGGTTTATCTGCGTCCATATTTTTTAAGCTATAAATAGTTAAAAAAGAATTCCAATCGTTTTTAAAGAATCTAAACATTTTCGAATTTTAATTGAGGAAAACATTTCTTGTGTATATATTACTAAAAATATTCTACAAAATAATCGATTCACGTACACGGAATTTTTTTAAGAAATATCGTTTGGTATCTTGGAAGAAACTTTTAATTACAAAAAATCTGTTTGAATAATAATAATAATAATAAAACCGACGTAAACTCGCAGCAGTCAAAAGAAATGGAAGCGAAAGGTTTATCGGCGTTCATATTTTTTCTCATTTCAGGAAGTCGTTCTTCCGTTTCGTTAGATATAAGCGAAGTACCGCATTCCAATACTAACCTTACCCGAAAGTCAGTCTAATTAGTATGCTAAGATCGTCACAATTTTCTCGAAGGTTCTGTCCTATTTATCCCCGAGCACTTTTGACTGATCGATTGCATTACTACTACCGTCTTGATAGACAGCCTTATGGCACACTAAACGTAATGGAACGTTGAAGAGTTTAACGTTGAGATAAAAAAGCTACTTAGTTAACTATATTAATTGTATGCGGGGTTTATTAGCAGCGTTTCAACCGTTCTCTCATTAGCTTTTTGACTTTGGTTGAGCCTCATTTCTTAATGTTTGAAACTCATTTAAAAACAAAATATCAAGAAGGCAAGATTATATCATAATATTTTACATACAAGAATTATTTTGTAGTAAAGTAGATCTCATTGCTGCATACTTGTCTCGTCCATGTTTTAAATAAATAAAGACCGCAATAAATTTCGTGGGCCTTGATCTGCTGTTACTGTCAATCAGGTGGCATAAGTAACAACAAGTAAATAAAGACGAATCAATTAAATTTCTATGTTATAGTCTATGTTTTTATAGATATTTTGAGATTCAAAAGGTAAGAAAATGTGATTGGACTATTTATTAGTTATTTTCTGTTTCTGATTTTGTATGTATTACTTAAATTAGTATAAATTATTTCGACTGATTCAAAGTAGAAAACATTAAAATGTTTCGAAAATGTATTTTGGTTTTTTATTATGTGATATGCAAAGAAAAAAGAAACGGAGCATAAAAAGTACATTGCTGTTTCAAACGGTTTTATTGTTATCATTATTTATTTGTTGGATTTTAATATAACTGATTCGGTTAATTAAATGAGTTGCAAAAATGTAAGAAAACATTTTTTCTAAAAATATAGTTTTTAAATTGCTTTTTTTAAAAATAAAAAATGAACTTTGAAAAAAATAACAGGTTATTTCTCATATGTTCTCCAAACAAAAAGATATATATATATATTTTATTTTGGATACTTTTTTAGTTCATTAATTTTGTATAGTTTCAGAAATGCAGTTTTCTCTTTATAACTAAATTATTGTTAAAAAAGAATAATACAAAGTGCAATAATTATTTTATACATTGTCATATCTTTCTTGTTTCATTACAATAAAGTTCTGCTAAGGAATTTATTTAGCAGTCTCAAGTTTCATAGATGTAGTTATTTCTTATTTATTAATTTGCATTATTGTTAACATTATGTGTATAGATAGTTATTAGCTAAGAAATTAAATTTCTTCGTATGAATGGCATAATGGTTACCAGTATATACTACTTTTATTCATCTTCCCGTTGAAACTCTTCTCTAGGTTTTAAAAATTACTTCATTTGTGTAAATTATATTTGGGGCAATTATATTAGCTTGCAATTACTATTGGTTAACTGTTTTACTTTTATTAATTTGCTTAAAAATTTGATTCATTAATGAACGAGAAGATGGCGTCTTTTCATGTATAATTAATGTCTTTTTTGTGTTTTTTCAAAGAAAAATACATATTTCAATAGAATTTTTTATTAAATTTTTTTAACATATTTCTTATTATTTGATTCAGTAAGTCTGTCGAATGTTCATTATTTTTGTATCAAAATCATTATTAAAAATTTCTTTCAAGAAATAGGCATGGCAATTTACAAAAAATGTTTACAGTTGAAATTTTATTTATTTATGAATTAAACCTTAAAAATATACTATAATTACGAACATTCATTTTATATTTGCATGTATTTAAAATTTCATATATATTTCGCTTTTTAACTCCACTCATAAATAATAATTACCACAATCATTATAATTCATGAACTCCATATCTCTTTTTAAAATGCTTTTAAAATTCCGTTATAACTACTGCATCTCACTTTTAAGATCTTTTTTTAAATAAAAATATTCAACTTCATACCTGTCATTAAGTATTTTCAAAGCTCTCACCTTATTTGAATTATTTTCATTCCAAAATAACCGTTCTCGTCATCTTATTTTTTTTCCCCTTTGAATAAAATTTCCCTTTTTTTGGCGTGATAGATTAACTAAGCACCGTTCCAAAACTTCGTGCTGCTAAAGAAAATGATAATAAAAGTTATGCATACCAGGTCTCTGGCATATTATAAAATGCGCATTCGTTACAGCATAATGTGAGAAAAAACCCGGAGTTGTATAGGAGCTACAAAGCATTTCTGATATTTTTATACTTCATCTAGATGGCAACACCTAAGAAAATTTTTTCATTCGAACAATAGAAAATCGTGATTCGCTTTTCCATCAACTGGTTCAGTCCGTCCAGTTGATGTATTTCGAATCGAAATTTGCATACTCGTCTATGAGTAATATGAAACGAAACGGGTGACCGATTTCTTGAAGATTTGATTCTTATCGCCTTTTGAATAAGTAGTATGGGTTTTAGGTTACCAACTTAATACCAACTTTCGTTTCAGATCAAAGAGTTGCGTTTTTATGATCAAGTTGGAAAGGTGATTTTATTCTAGAGTTTATATGACTTTTTTGGGGAAAGATAAGAATAATAACGAGAAAAGAATGTTCTGTTTTGTTAGTAGATTTTGGGGGATTCGCACATTGATATTTCAGCTTCAGAAAGTGATAGACATTTTTTTGCATCGCGCCAAAGTATTTATTTTGAGAATGTACTTTGCATTTGTGAATCTCAAAGATCCGTTAGCAAAGACATTTGTTTCAGAATTTTGGTTTTCTGAAATCTTTTTCATTAGTTGTTATTTCTGTAGTCGAAAATTGTGGTGGGACTAATCCCCATCTGGTCTAGGGAAACTAGACCAGATCCATGAGCCCAGAAATCTGTACAAAGTCGAAGAACAGCTGGGGGAGCAACAATTCCTTACAGGAAAACCCCAGATCTGGCAGAATGTGTTGAGGGAAAAAAGGACTGACGTTACATTTGGTGCAAATTGGGAAGCTTCTTTTGCCACCTACAAAATTCATGCATCTCTGGTGACAAATCGAAAATCACGAGAATGGCATCTGATAAGATCTGGAACCTTTGAATGTTGTAGCGGATCCATCGTGTCTTTGAAAGTACCATGGGTGTACAATAGGGACAACCCAGGTTCTACATATTAATTCTTTAACCCTGGAGTAGATTTCGGTCGGCATAAGGACCATGTAGTCTTCCGGAAATTGTTATTATATAGATAAAAGTTCCATTGCTTCATAGGTACACAGAAACATTTTTCAATTGTTATTAAGAAAAATATTTTAATTTCACTGTTGAAAGAAGGGATATTTTAGAAAATTACTTTAATAGTAATTGTGCTTGAGTATGGGAGAAAGGGGGAGGGGAATAATTGTGCAAGTTAAGTGTAAAATATTTAAAGTTGTAACAAAATAAATCTTAACTTAAAAAATATATTCTCAAATGCATATTTTATATAATTTGATATTACATAATTTTAATTGTTTTTAAATTTAATAATTATACTATTTTAAGCTTTTAATTTCCAGTAATTTAGTTTGTGAATTTTAAAATTCTATTCATACATTCATAAAATTAATTTTTAAAAATTCTATTCATACATTCATAAAATTAATTTTTAAAAATTCTATTCATACATTCATAAAATTAATTTTAAAATAAATTTTGAAAAATGGCATAGTAAAATAAAGGAATTAAAAGGATTTAAAAAAAAAATTATGTAATTTTTTTTGACAATAATAAAATTTTTTACTTTAAATAATAAATTTCAAAAATATTCACATTAGTAATGAGATGATATACTTATTCTAAAAAATTTATTTGATTTACTATTTGAAATTTAGGATGATTAATGAAATTTAAGCAAATATTTTTCATTGTATTTTTCAATCGGTTGGGGACATTGATAAATAAATGTAACTGGAACTTTTGTTTTTTATATCTTAAAACACTTTGTTGAAGGTGATAAAACAAAATTAAATTTTTAATAAATGACAACTATTAATGTTTATAAATTGTTGTGTAAATTAAAACAAAAGAATTATTAAAACTATTTTTCTTAACTTTTGAATTTATAAAATTTGATCCGTTAAAAAAAATTTTACGCTTTCTTATACTAATATTAATGGAACAAGCTTGCACAATTTTATGCTATAATAACTTTTATCGGTACCTTTTTATTACTTAGAAATGTAAAATATTTAAAAACTGAGCCAAGTAAACAAAATTATATATATATTCTTTCATTACCTGTCCTAAATTAAATGTAACAAGTAGTAAAAAAAAAAAAATTTGAAATCAATTCTCACCTCAGGTCAACAAAGCAAAAGTTTTATTTTAGGTTACTTTTTATTAAATAATTACAATTCATATAAACATGTATATACATATGACGGAATCAGAATATTAAATAGCAAAATAGAAAGTGATTTTCCTTTCTTTTCTATATAGAGGTGTTGAAAGGACTATTATTTTTTTGTTTGTTGCTATTTATTCCATAATTAAATTTAATTATTCCAATCAAATAGTATAGTAAAAAGAAATCCCATTCTCAGAAATTATGTTATCCCAGGTGGGATTCGAACCCACGGCCTTTGGGTTAGAAGTACAACACGCTATCCATTGCGCTACAGAGACACAGCGAGCGATTTTCCTTTTTATATATGGTGTTGAACTATTATTTTTGCTACTATTTATTCATTAGTTAAATTTAATTAATGAATTAATATTTGAAAAAACTGCATTTCCATCGAGTGTCATCCACTACAAGTTTCAAAAAATGTATTTCAACTTGAGTGGATGAATAAATGGAATTTTATTAACGATTGAAAATTTGAACAAGATATATATATAAATAAATAACTGAAAGGAGAGTGTTAACTGATAGTAGGAATTGAAAAAATCATTAAAAAATAAAGCAATATACATGTAAATTACCTTCAATGTGAACGATATTGGTTGATAAATTAATCATTCTTTGTATTCCATATTACTTTTCATTAAGCTATAAAAATAAATATTTCTTCTCTTGAACTATCTTTCATACTTTCATTTGCCTGACTGGGTTCAATTTGAGGTTCCCAGCATGCGAACTCAATTATGAGAAAGAGAGTGTTTCGTGTAACGCAAAATGAAACGAAATTAATTTTCGTGCGAATGTTGAAAGTATATATCAAGAAACTCTACATGTTTTGTTTTTTTACAAATGAAATCTTTAGAAAAGTCACTGAGGAGTTGGTATAAAATTCAAAAATAGTTTTACTATAATACCATTGAATTTACACATAATAATATTATTTTTTTTTCAAAAAGTTTTTAAATTAAAAAGGACTTGAACTCTAAAGGAGTTGAAAAACCTTTTGTGATTGAACTCATATATATATATTTTTAATATACTTTAAAATCCGGCGTATAATGTGCACCTATACTTTCAATCTACGTTTATTTTTATTTTGAGGTACATACGCCGTATAATGCGCTCTTCCTTTTTTTACGAATAAACCTGAAATGTAGGCGCACAATACTGTGATATTTTGAAGTCATTTATTCGAGGTATTATCCCATGCTCTAGATAAAAATACTATACTTCTAGAGCTACAACCATGTAAGTTCATAGGAAATGTCATTTTTTTCAAATAAACAGTATTTTGATATAAATATATATTAAAGTAGAATTTTTTATAGTCTAATTCCTTAATGCTCGTCTCTTTTTTTTTTTTATCTTTGAACGCTCTCAATTTTATACCCGGAGTATAACGCGCACCTATAAATTTTGAACTTATTTTTTGTGTTAAAAATGTGCGTTGTACGCCGGATTTTATGGAATATAAAATGAAAAATATATGCATCGAAAAATTTGTATCTTTATATATTTTGTTCTCCATAATTTTTTTCTACCGTAGATAATTTTTGTAATGATTCATTTCAACCAATGGATTTTAGCAGTAAACAAATTATAAAATTCTTCAAATTTTTTTACTTTTTCTTTGTCAGCTTTCTTATTTCAATTGTAAATAATTATACATATCTGGGGCTTTTTAAATCACAAAACATTAAATCAATTAAATAACATGACTACATTAAAAAATATATATTGTTTCTCGTTTTAATACAGGCTACATGACTATAGACGTGTTGCATTTTCACATCAAGAATCATGTTTTCACTGTTCGGCAAAATTTGACTTCTCAATTTTAAGTACGCCGATATTTTTTTTTCTAAACTCTTGTGAGTTCTTATTTTAGACTTCTAAATGATACATTGTATATTTAGGTACTGTATCTACTTAATTCTTTAGGTAGATTTCCGGACATATATTCTCAACATGTGGTCACATAAAATACATTTAAAATTTCTTCATGAAACTTAATTTCTTTTTTTTCTGTCACAATGGACTGTAATATTCATTACTCGTTTCAGCCAACTGTAAAAATAATCGGAATGAGAGGGCTCTACGGAGAACATAGACTCTTAATGATATGTTACACCTCGTTGCTCTGTAGTTTCCAGTTCATGTCATCTGAAAAGAGGATCATGATATTCATCATTAAAACTTACCGACATAATGTAATTAAGAACTTGCGACCCTACATCTGTATCCATTCCACAACCAGGGGAAATATATTTTTTTTTATGATAAAAAACTGATGCTGGGTTCAGAGGCCAAATCGGTTAGCTTTATTATTATTGTCAAAAGTTTCGATTGACTTAACATTTTTTGGATTTGAAATTGGCTTACTCGTTAGGGAGCTTAAAACGATGGAAAAGAAAAAGTACATATTCTCCTAAAAGCAGGGAATTTCAAACTGCTAGTCAACTGGCAAAAATGATAAGACTGTATTATTATGTGATGACCGTTGTCCATGTCTAGGCCTAATACCATAAACAATCATTCAACTCATTTAGTCGAAATGCCGCCATCGTTCAGGTAGGGCCTACTTTTGCAAAGGGGCCCAGGGCCTCAAAGTGTCTTAAGACGTCCCTGTTTAAGTATGCATCCATGATATTGGTTTGATAAGAATATGCATCAATGTATACTACTGATATCACACACATATGTCACATTGTATTTCATAGGTATAATGTATGAATGATACATCAATGCTTATGTATGCTATTGATATGAAATAAATATCAATCAGTGAAAATATAAATACAAGTATGCATCAATGTCAGTAGCACACACAGGAATTTTTCAAGGGGGGATTCGGGGTCGAAAGTTCACCATTCTTGTATCATGCTTCTTTTGATTTTGTCGATTTTCGGGAACAAGACACAGTAAAAAACTAATTATTGAATAAATAATCAGCATTAATCAATACAATTAATCATTAATAACAAATAGTTAAATTTTACGTACTATATACTTAGAATTATAATCAATCGGAAAAAAATCAAGGGCTTTTGGGAGGCGAGTCAAGACCCCCAGGACCCCCTCCCTTGTGTGCGCCACTGATCAATGTATACTACTCTTATATCATATTTCACATTGTATTTTATAGGTATAATGTATGAATGATACATCAATGCTTATGTATGCTATTGATATGAAATAAACATCAATCAATGAAAACATTTGATAAAATACAAGTATGCATCAATGTATATTAATGTTCATTGTAACATGTATTCATCAATGTATACTAATTGTTTCTAGTTTTATGTATGCTTCAGTGTGTATTAGTGTTTTATGATTTTATATTATATATCAACTTGAATTAAATATCGCTATATTAACTATTTCTTTGTTTTTTTTTATGTTGTAGTATAAGCCAATTTGTTTAATGTAGTTCGACTGTTACTCCTCTATCTATTAATTTTACAAACAAAAGTATTAAATTATTTCATTAGTTTAAGTAAAAATTAATTTATTCATACTGAAATTTTTATCTGAAACTTTTTTGATATTACTGTTGATGGAAAGTTAAATTTTTCTGAAAATTAACTGGAATTTTAAGATTATTTTCTGCGGGAATTTTTTTTTTAAATCCACGAATTTCAAGAACGTCTTATGTGTGTAATTGAAAAATTTGGTGTACATTTTCACATAATGAACAGCATTCATCTCAATTTTTAATGTAGGCAAGAAAAGATTATGTAACTATTTTCGTGGAAAAAAAATTTTTAATTTCTGGAACATAATTCATATTTTTTAAAATCCCTTTGTAAATTTTTTTTCAACTCACCTGAAAGAAAGATATTTTACTGGTTTTGTTCTTTAAAAAAGAATATTGAAAAATGAATAAATCGCTTTTACAAAAATAATATAAAATTAGTAAAATTTTAATGTTTGTATAAGGTTTAGTGAGACGTTTCGATATTTTTTATGGATGCAAAAAATTCCAGTATTTTACGAATGCATTATATACAGTGGCGCACACAAGGGGGGGAGGGTCCTGGGGGTCTGCCCCTCAAAGCCCTTAATTTTTTTCAGATTGATTATAATTCTAAGTATATAATACGTAAAATTTAACTAAATATTTGTTATTAATGATTAATTTTATTAATTAATGCTAATTATTTATTCAATAATTAGTTTTTTGCTGTGTTTTGTTCTGAAAATCGACAAAATCAAAAATAGCATGATACAAGAATGGTGAACTTTCAACCCCGGACCCCCTTGAAAAATTTCTGTGTGCGCTACTGATTATATATAATTATTATCGATGATATATATCGATTAAAACATTTATAGGTATTATTAAAAAGTAATAACAGAAGAAAGCAATAATTTTCTTTTCTTTTTTTCTGACACTTTGCTCTATTACAAAAGGCAGAAGTGATTCTTGAATTCCATTCTTTTTTTGGAACACACACGTCTAATTACTGCCATGTATTGTCAATAACTTGTCAGAAAAAAATGTCAGAAGATGATTATAATTTTCTTACTGACCTGTCCTAACCTTCTATTTTTATAAATAACAAAAAATAATAAATAAGGTACTGATATTGATTTATATACGTATGTGTGTAAAAAATAAAACAAAAAATAAATAAAAACAGCAAAAAAAAGTCTAACATTGTGTTCTAAACCATCTTGTTTTGATTTCCTCCCGCAGACTGGCTCCTTCATCAAATGCTGACGACACGAGGCAGTCAACTAACAACTCTACTCAACCCACTCTCCGACGATGATTATTGGTCGCCTACGGCAAGGATCGCGGAATGCTCTTCGCACAGTTTGGAACAGAACAACCACTGCCAGTGAAGCAGCAACTGGACGAACAACCGGTCTCGGAGTTGCAAGAACTCGAAACTAGAAAACGAGGACTCGCTGTGAGTTCTGTTTTCTGCCTCTGGGTTTTCAGAGGTCCGACCGAAATGCGGTAACTACTTAAAAACGGCGCTTTAATCTTCTATATGCTCGTGAATTTTCTGTCATCAATGATATTATATCATCACTGATTTGAGTTTGTGAAATATTAAGCCAACACATCCAGAAAGGCGTCAGACATCTTCTCCAGTTGCTAATTATACTGCCATGTTTGTATTTTAGAATATCTCAACTCGTGTGCTATTTTACAAAGGATTCCATCGCATATTTCTCAACCGGTGATTAAGTCAACAAGAAGTGAATAATTTGTTTTACTTTTGTGTGTACTGATATTGAATCGCCCTGAAATTTTAAAGCCCATTCGAAAATATCCTGCCAAATTCGAGCTTAAGGGGGAAAAAAAAATCCAGAATCGATCTGGACCGATTGAATGTCATACGCATTTCCTTTCAGTGTACGATTGGTAAAAAAAAGCATTTAAAAGAAACAAATCTTGCCTATGGGATTTTCTACTTTTTGTTAATTACAACCTTGCTACAGCCAACCGGGATTAATTTATTTTGTTTTGTTTCTTCCTGAAGTAATCATCACCTTCTTTGGAATTTTATAACTTTCTATTACGTGAACAACAAATTGTGGTGCTTCTATAAATCTTTGGATATTGCTTAACTCATCTATATTAGTTAAATCTGCTGTTCGACAATGTGTTGTACCAGTGAAACAACTCACGCTCTCTGATTTTTAGTTTATATTCTAATTCTAAAGATTCCCTGAGAGAAAAACAAAATTTTCCAAAATGGCTTTTCGTGGAGGGAAGCGAAAAGATGTAAAGAAGCAATCCTATTATTTATGGTTTCTTGGTGCTAAAGAGAGCAAAGGCCTAAGAGGAGAAGAATATATAAGGCCTGTTCTCAGACACTTGGTGGACAAGGAACGTGAATTAGAACCTATGAAAGTGACGTTGCAGGTGAGTACCAAGGGTATAAAGATTATTCAAAACGTTCCAAGAAAGAACAACAAAGGAAAGACGGAACAGATCAAGCATTTCATACCACACCACGCCATCACGTGTGTAATGCAGGAGTCCAAACCTAATGAAGATGTAGTGTGCTGTATCTTGCTCATTTATAATCCACTCACAAAGTGTCCTGTCCATGTGCACGCGTACCGATGTGATTCCGTAGAGACAGCAAGTACTTTAAGGTCTCAGCTGCAAATTTTGATCGACCGACCTGAGAATCAGAAAAAATTCAGGGAAATTGAAAATCGATTGGCAGCTAAAGGTTTACTGCCATCGAGATGTCTCAATTCGGATGGTAGATCGACAAGAACTGATGGATCTGACAGAACTGAGGATTCATCGGGAGGTATGTAGATATTTTTAGTTTATTGTCTTTTCATTTTGTTTTTTTAAAGACTTATAATAGTTTTATTTTTGATGAAAGAATTAGTGTAGAAATAGAAAAGTGTCTCTAATTTGTCTTTCAGTTATTCGCTATAGAATATGTAATAAAATTTTGAGCAAAAATATGGATTGGAATTTAAAATAAAATATATCTTTAACGTTTCACAATTTTTTTTTTGATAAAACAATTTAATTAAAAAAGCAATAAACGATTCTGGATCGTTTTCCTTAATGCGAAACAATATGGGAGAAAATATCTAATCTTCTTTTGCTGTGTTTATTGAAAAGTTGCACATAATAACCAAAAATATAAATTGATATGACAGAAGACATAAAACCGTATTTTATCTCATAGCATTAATTTATATCACTTAGTTTTTGGTATGACTATGACTCTTTTTATTGTCTTAGTTTTTCTTAAATATGAATAATAAGTATCTGAAAATACCTACAATGTGCAAATTGCAAATTCCATTAATTAATTCTGTAAAAAGTTACATATCATTCTATTATTTAATTTTACGATTTTAAATTACTAAAATTAACCCAATGAATGCAATAGCTTGCGTGTTAGTTTTATGGATAAGACTGCCAAAAAACAAAACCGAAACTTACATAACAAAAGAACCTTTAATACATTCAAATATAGTTCTCAAAAGAAAAGGATTTCTCAATAAAAATGTATCTATTTCAAGTTGCATGCTCGTTTCCTTTGTTACTGCCCTTAACAAGAAGCTCAGCTATTCAGTTTTTCTTTCTCATTACGTCATAATTTCAAAAAGTAGGAACGGGAAGTGTCTAAAGGATTGTAACAACTGCATTGTCTGGAGGAGTTTAAGCTGAATAATGATATTATGCCCATTGTTTTTCAAGGTTAATTTCGAAAAGATTTGAGAGAACAAATGTTATCCTGGCAACTAATGATAGACACAACTTAAAATATTCATAAAAATTAAAAATAATTTTAGAGGCTCATTATCTAACTCGCATTATCTTGGCTTTGTTCAATTTGAAACAGTGAAGAGCGAAAATAATTCTAGCATCGAGCAAAGTTTAAGGGACATTTTTAAATACAGGAAAAAAGAAGACATTTTGGTTTAGAATACACAAAAATTACGCCTATAATTTTGATTTAAAAAAAAGTTCATGAAGTATTTGGGTGCTGAGAATAATGTTTTTTGAAATGAAATTTAAATTAAAGTTAAGATGAATGGATTTTTTGTTGCTTTTAAACTTTTTTAAATTTAAATATGAGATTTCGAAGGATTTTATACGAGGATTACACAATTTATTATTTTTTTATTAGAGGTTAAACTCAAACGCAGCCAATCTTAAAACTAAAAGTATCAATTAAGAATTTAGAACTTTTAAGTTACATTTCATTCGTACTGTTGGAAAATTGCTAAAGCACATAATTTTGACTAAAAATATTTATATATCATTTTAAACTTCATTTTTTTTTTATTTGCTCGAAATTATTGTAAATCATTTAAAAAGGACTGAATTTTCTTTCTTTTGAACTCCTCAAAATATTCAGAAAGAAAATAAGAGATATTCAGAAAGGGAAAAACTACAACTACATAGGTCGCTAGTTCATGACCTTGTTACGTAGTACTTTTATTGTCAAATCGCCTTTTCATGATAAAATTATTGATTCTACTTAAATAATCTCTCTATGTATGAAAAAGTTTTCATGATGATATAATAAATTTATTTATTTATCTCACACACGAGAATAATAATAAAAAGGCACAGTAAATCCTTTTCATTATTATAGTTACAAATTATGGACAATTGTATGCGGCTCTGTCAAGGTGCAGGAATGAAGATGGAAAAAAAATTCAGTGCAATTTAGGGGGAAAGGTGATTAGAAACGTTGTTTTTGAGGAGGCACTAAATTGGAATACAAATTAAAATGCGGAGTTGAAGACGAAATTTATTTTTTTCCCTGCTTACAATATATTGAAGAAAAAAATAGAACTACATAATACATGTAAATTACAGTTTTACAATTTCAGCAATGAAAATGTACAGTTGTATAATTTGTAGGGGTTGTGCCGCCGTTAAGTGGACAGGGGTTATATATATATACCCCCTAGTATTATTAATTGATAATTGTAGGATATAATGAATTATATAATACACATATTTGCTTAAGGGTTATTTTTATTCTTGATGATGATAATCATTAAAACATGTATCTTTGTAATTTTTCCGAATTTTTACAAGATGCTAACTATTTTGTTTTTTTTTAAATTTTCGTTTTATTCAATTTATTTTTACGAGTTAAGAATCTATTAAAATTAAGATAAATTTTTAAATGTGAATAAATATTTTAGTTCTAATAAATAAGGATTTTAAAGATGAATTTGTATATAAATAATGATACAAATATAATTATTTGATCTAAATAGAAAAATGTGTATTGCCATTTACTGAAATTAATTTCATCAATATGTAGTATATTTTTATTAAAATTTTTAGTTCGCTGTAAACGCAATTAAAACTTTAAAAGTACAAAATTACTGTTTCTCTTCTGTTTTTTCAAATAAACTTTATTAAATTAAAAGCAACTATTTTGATTTACGACAGAATTCTCCATCGCAAAATGCATCAAAAGAGTAATAGTAAGAAACGAGGATTTAAACGAGCTTATTCTGGAATAAAAAGAGTAGACTTTAAATTTGGTAATTAATTCAAGACTTAATAATCATTTTTGTTGGAATATGTAGTTCATGATTTTTAAAATTTTAGTCATCTTTCGCCATTTAATATTAATTAGTTTTGGACATTTGAACAAATAGTATTTTTTAGCATTATAAATAACAGAAAATACTTTAAAGGCTTAGAAATTATTAAAATTCTAAAAAGATCAGAAATTACAATTTTCGTAACTCAGTGTTATGAATCAAAGAAAACTAGACTAAAACTTGCAAGTTTCAACCAAGCATTTCGAAATAATTTAACACTACTTCTGTAATAAAGCATAGTAGTTAATAAAAATAAAGATTTAAATCAGAGGTTTCTATTTACGTTTCTTTAAAAAAAAAATGCAGGAAAGAGAAAGGGAAAAAAAATTTTTTAACCTATATATTTTTTAAAGAATTGTGTTGATTGAGATTGAATTGGAAGGAATATTAAGGTATCCGACTACGTTCGGAACCGTGATTTTGCAAAAGCGTGTAAATGGATAATATTTATGATATTTAGCGTCACTTAGATTAGACAATGTATATAAAATTGGGTTAAGAATAGTATTATAATAAAAAATTATTAAGTACAATATTTTGACAAAAAATTAACAGAATAACCTTTTTTCCAAATGTTCTCCTTTTGTAAAAAATGCTTCTATTGTATTAATATTTTGCCTGTATATAGCTCACACCTCTGTACAGAGGCTCAACCAGAATTTTTGAAACGCATAACTTGGAAGTCCATGTTTATCCATGTGTTTTATTAAAACAGAAGGGAGAAATTTTAAGAAAATACTCCGATAATTATTTCAAATGGTTGTAACTCTGAAAATAATGTGGATTTTTCAAAAATCATATTTGAGCCTCTGAACAGAGGTCTGAGCTATATAAAGGCAAAATATTAATACAATAGAAGCATTTCTTACTAAAGGAGAACATTTTGGAAAAAAGGTTATTCTAAGTTAATTTTTTGCCAAAATATTGTATTTAAATAATTTTTTTTTGTCATAATGTCCTTAAAACAATTTTATACATGTATTCTAATCTAAGTGACACTAAATATCATGAAAATTATCCATTTATGCTCTTTTTTAAAAGCATGGTTCCGAACGTAGTCGGATACCTTAAGCAAACATAAATATTATATCTCAAGAACTGCTTTAAATGAATAAAAACTTATACGATGTGTATGATAATGATTTGGTTTACTTCATAACTAAAATTTTCATATTGTTTATTTATTTACTGAATGGCTGTGACCGTCTGTTTCTGCTTGACTTTATTCGTAAATTTAATCCACGTTTTAGTGGCGCACACAGAAATTTTTCAAGAAGGTAGGGTCCTGGGTCGAAAGTCCACCATCCTCGTATAATGCTCCAATACGCCGCCCAACATATTCTTTTGATTTTGTCGATTTTGGGAACAAAATAGTGTGAAAAATTGATTATTGAATAAGTAATTAGCATTAATTAATAAAATTAATTAATATTAACAAATACATAAGATTATAATCAATCGGGGAAAAAATCAAGGGCTTTGGGGAAGGGGAAGGTCAGACCCTGGAACACCCCTTTGTGTGCCCCACTGTGGTCAGCACAGGAATCCGCTCGCTACATTTACGCCATACTAAAGAGAGGACTGACTCAGACTTATTTATAAATGCATCCGTCTTAGTATAACTGTTTGGATTTATAAGCCCCTAATCTCCGCTACCAATCCTAGTATGTCTGTTATTCAACCCCAATCCAGCAATATTTTCTCCCTCTTTTGAAACCACCACAAGCATCAATTGATTATCCCATGGAGATAACAGATTCTCGTATCCATCGTTCAGTTTAGTTTCCCCCTTTCTTTTCAAGAATGACGTCATTTAACAGTCGAGCGGTTCCATCTTCATAAAAAAGTTTCCGGCTGTGCTTGAAAATTTTTGCCAGTCACCAAGAGAGTTCAACTTCCGATTTGATCTAATTGCCGTGTGTCAAGCACCAATAGGCCTTCAAACAATGCCGGGATTTAAATTTAGTGCCTTCACCACGCTACACTGACCACCTTGCGCGAGCACTGCCGACAGCGTAACTGATTAGTCTTACAAGGCAGTGTCCGCCGATTCATTGCATCTAAATATGGGATGAATAGCTTCCTCGCGCTTGCAGCCAAGAGTGACTGCTAACTTTACCTCGAAGCTAAGTCTCCAGATACTTATCTGTCTGTTTTGCAAGTGCGACACTCGGGGAAGTCAGTGGAACCCCGTGGATTATTATATGCCATAACAAAATGCCATACGTTTCGAAAACTATTACTTTGGCTTACGGCGCTAGCTTGTACATTTTCAGCACTGTGTTTTTGGAAAGGATAAACCCATGCTAAAAGGTTGCAATATAATTCAGCCACAAACGAAATTTAGATTTTTTTTTATAAAAAAATAAACTTTATATTATAGTAATGGTTTGCCTGAAATATTGCAATATCTGCTTTCAAACAATGGAAAATGCTTCCATTTTATCGGTATTAATGGTCAATACGTAAAAGCTTAAAAATATTTACATGGTGGTTGATCCAAAAGGCAAGCAAAATGACCACCCTCAAAATCTTTATATAATGAACACTTGCTCATGGTAAACATAGTGTTCTTTGCACTGTATTATAAATGGAGGAACTTGTAATTTGTATGTTAATTTCAACTCGAAGAATAACTGATTATGAATGCTGGATATCTTATAATCATTATTCTGTAACCTCACATTTGTATGTATATATATATTTAATATTCCAATTCTATTCTATTGCTGTTATATTAACCCACGTGGCTTTTGGGCTTTTGCCTTGGTTTATCTCCTGTGCTATTATGTTGAAAATTTCCGCTGTAGGGGAAGGTTGAGATCTCACAAAACACTGTTTAACCCTGTTTCACTGTCCTAAACCAGTGACAGCTCGGGAAATCGTAATAGTTTTTCCACTCTAGCTAAATTTCTCATTTTTGGTTTGTCATGGTTCCATGTTCTTGGTTCTTTCGGTTTGATCTTAAGATGCTTTAGGATTTATTAGTCTTCTTTTTAATTTATTTACTGCTTTATATTTATATATATAAATTGATGAAATTTGTTTGAAGCTTTCTAATGAATTAAATAATAATATAATGAATTATAGTTCGTTTAAATAAATATTTTTTTTTACCCAAACTAGCGATGCGTTATTTTAATTAATATTTTAACAGAGATAAAAAAGATCGATACTTTTCACGATTAAATTGCTTAGATTTTGTTTTTAAGTATATGTTGTATCGTCATTTATAATTGGCGATCCTCAAACCATTTCTTAACGACTTGGCTACCTTCTTGGCTTTTTAGACATGAAATACGCCAAACAGTTTTGATATTGCCCGACATTGGCCTTTTTATTTTTTTCGTTACTCTTGGTTTTTTCGAAATCATTGCTTAATATTAAATATGAGACAGATTCGAACTTGTTTCAAATAACTTTTTGTCATAATCTATAATTTTTTTTTGGATTAAAAAATTTTGTGGATTTAAAGAAAAATAAACAAACAAAAAAAACAGCTACTGACAGTTTGAAAAAAAAATGCATAATGGCACAAACTCAATCCGAACTGAATAACAATAATAAAAAAATAATAATTTAATGAATATTAATTTAATTTAGTTTTATCCAAATCATTGTAGAATTTCATCTTTGATTAAAACGAAAAATCTTGTGTTTTAAAATCACAGTCAGATATTGAGACAAACGTTTAGGAACTCTATAATCCATTTCTCCATCGTACGATCGGTATTTGCCCCGGTATAGAATTATGATGCCCATGGTCAACAGTTAAATCCAGAACGATATTTATGTATGTACTTTCTTTCACAAATAGTCCTTGTGTTTCTTTACAGTACGAATCACTCACAATCAAAGTTCTCAGCCTACAATTACACGTTTTATCAACCAGCTAAGCAAACGCTTAGTTGGTTGCCAACAATACCCAAAATCCTACAATACTCAAAACTAAGTTTCCTTACATTTTAGGCTTAGTTTTGAATTTCCCCTTCATTCGTGGAAATATTTCCAATTCTTTTTGTTCCGTTTATACACTTCCATGGGTATAATGTCATTTGTAATATTCTATTTTCATTTATTATTTCATGCAGTTTTTATATATATATTCTAGTTAGATACTTTTTATAACATTTCATTACTTATTTAAAAAAAATTGTATGTTATTAAACTCTAAGAGAGTAAGTGTTTTCTCGTCCTTTCAGGTACCCCCTTAAATTAATTTTTTTTCCTTTTTCTTTTTTTCTTTCTTTTTTTTTTTTTTTTTTTCAAAAGAGACAGAAATATATATGACATTTTAGGATAATGGTTATTCTGTAATCTTGATTTTAAACTCTTTTTTTTTTAAAAAAAATTAATACGAAGTGGGGCGTTTTTACACACACAGTACATAAAAACTGTATAGAAGATTTTATAGTTATTAAAATATCGCGTAGAAAGATGAAACAAAAAAAAACTTTTTCCTGCATTTTTACTTTTTATAAATGTTATTTTTCCAAGCTCGGAATTATTGTCATTATTATCATGTTTTCTCTTAAAGAGATTTACATGAGTTGAATTTAAAAATTTACACAGATGTGAATTTATATAGCATACACAATCATGCTCATATTTTGAATAAACTTAATTAGAATATGAATATCAAAAAGTAATTTAATAAGTATTTCATGCTGTATCATATGCTAGAGGTAAAATAATGTTCAGTTGAATAACTAAATTGTGTATTAACGTCGCACTTTGAAACAACACCAAGGCTATTGGCGACGGAACATCACTGACGTAACTTACACCCCCGCATGAACATGTCCAGTTGACCATACTCTTAACCTAAAACAGATAATGATCCTCACGTAAGAAATATAATAGTAAATTATTAAATAAAATTTACCGATTAAAAGGATTTTTTTTTTTTTGAAAAAAATAGATGTTAATGGATTAGTACGTTTGAATTTTTTAAATATTTGTAATTTCTGTATAGTTAGAATAGCTTAAGAACATTTAAGAGGGCAGAACTCAAACTGAAAATAATTTTCAGACAGGAATATATCCCAATATCAATATCGTGTTTTGACATCTCTCAAATATATTTGACTGTAAATATAATATATTGCTATATTATTTTCATTTTATTATGAATCCATTCGTTTTTTCCTGTTTTATATTTTGCATTTTTATTTTTTAAAGATATATAAGGGACGCAGTGGCGCACACAGGAATTTTTCACGAGGGGGGGGGGGGGGGAGAATCGAAAGTCCTCCGTTCTCGTATCATACACTAATACGCCACCAATCATATTCTTTTGATTTTGTCGATTGCCAGGTACAATAAACAGTAAAAATACATTACTGATTAAATAATTGGCATTAATAAAATAAATTACTAATAAAAATATTTTATTAAATTTTACGTACTATATACGTAGGATTATAATCAATCGAAAAGAAAATCAAGGGAGATGGGTGGGGTCCAGACCCGGAGACCCCTCCCCCCTCTTGTGTGCGTCACTGAAGGGGCGTTCATCTTTATTACTAAATTTACTAAAATTTCAGCTCCCTTTTTTTTTCTACTAAAAATATTATAATACTAATAATGTAATTTGACTTTACTCTCTCTTGCATACAATAAAATATGCTGTCAAAGAACAGATATTTTATTGTATGAATTTTTTCTAGTTAAATGTATTCATTTTTTCCTGTAAAAATGTATACCCGTTTCGTCTTCCATATAATAATGATAAATTTATATTAAAGTGAAAAATTGCATGTTTGTGGAGTGTTCCAAAATTTTAATGACTCAGTTAACTATAACGATAGTTATAGTTCAGTTAACGATAACTATAAGCGATTATATGCGCTTTATAGTTTTATCAAGTTTTTTTTTTAAAAACTGAGACATTTTTCTTTCCGAAAATATGTGCCCCGAATCAAGATATCGTGTTTTTATCTTGTATTGTTGTAAGAAGTCACAACGAAAGAAAAATGTTTTCATATGAGAGAAAAGCTATTTTTTGTTAATAATTATAAAACTTATTTTCAAATAGAAGTTTTATATTTTTAAAAATATATATGACCTGAATCTTTAATTGAAAATATTCAGAAATGGTATTATTGTTAAGACTGATTAGTAGGCCAGGTAAAAAAGAAAAGATTAAAAAGTTTTGTTACATTCCACACCTGTGGTAATAGTATAATTTCCTTACCATTAGCTAAGAGGAATTAAAACAGAATCAGTGCGTAACTTTGAAATTTAAAACAAATTTCTGAGTTTTTAAAAATAAAAACGATTTTAAAATAAGTATGTTTTTAAGAGTAAGTTTAGAGATATTTTTCTGAACAGAATATAGTACGAGAGGTCGAGCTTTAAAAAGCTATCCTAAATATAGATATTATGACATATTTAAAATGAAGGTTACAAAGTAATAGATATTTTGTAAAATGGAAACCTGTCTTTCAGATAATTTAGCTTTATTATTTATCTGCAATTTATATATTTGAGTGATTCATCAATTTCAATCGGTTTAAATTATTTGAAAAAAAAATTCCGTCCCCCTTAATGATCATTGTTCTATTTTTGGAAGTTAATTGTTACAGTAATAAGGTCGTAATTTTTTTTAACTTCAAATGTTTCTTTTTCAGGGAAAAAACACTTCGTTAGAAAATTAAAACAATTCAACGCATTAACAATGCGAATATTAGTGATTGTCAGTTGCTTCATATCTAAAATATTTATTCAAATGAAATAATTTCCTCGTAATTTATGTAAACAATTTTAAATATAAAAAAAAGCTTTTACAAAACTCCAAAGAATTAAGCTGCTTCACTCACACATACACTACTACTTCTACTTTTTTAAAAAACCACTAATATAAAAACTTGATAAAATCATTTATCCTCTTATAAAACATTGTTAAATATTCTGACTTTTCTTTTAGTCAATGAACAATTAACAAGCAATCAATCTGAGTAGCAATTCCCTATTTCATTTATAGTAGGAGAGAGATACTGTGTAAAAACCATAGTATATACTTCTATGAAAAAAACTGTTAAGAACATTGTACTGCTCATAAACGTTTTAAAAAAGCTGTTGGACTTTGAAATATTGCCATACTGCTATAAAGTATTGAAAAACTCTTACGTGGTAATATAAAAATGCTATAAAATAATATTTCTAGAAAAAAAGAACAGTAAAAATATTTCAGCTTAATAAATTACATTAAAACAATAAATATTCTGGTTCAATTAATAAAATGTATAATGCTATAATATATGTCTTTTAACAAAATGTGTCATGTAACATCTGTCATTAAGTCATTAAAGAAAGGTTGACAGCTTAACAACAGCTGATTTCTCTTCAAACATAGAAGTTGCCAAAAGTACGAAACAAAACAACTTCCTTATTGCCTGATACAACTCTTACGTTATATTGACACCCCTTATTAACGTACGACTTCAAGGATGACTGTCAACCCGACATCAACACAATAATTGTCAGAGAAAGGGGAAGCATAAAAAAATGTACTCACGATGTTGAATTTTACACTTCCTGCCTCTAACCCTTTTAAAATACAATTTTCCCATTCAAGTGTCAGCAAAACAGCCTTCGTGCCATGGGGGGACGGTGTTTTATTGCTCGGACCAGAAAGAAAAAAAAGGGGTTGGTTGACCCAGTCTACGAAATCTTGAGTGGCTATTTCGATTCAACTAGGTTTCGAATGACCGCATTGTGATGACTACAGTTTTGCGTCAGAGAATTACCATACAAGTTCCGCTGCTTCAAGAACTGAAATGAGAAGTTTTGGAACTGGCTGTTGTATGATTTTATTTGCTTGCTTATGTATTTCTGTTCTTTAGAACAGGTCTTGTGACAAATGTTGAAAAGTGAAAAAAAGATATCTCAAAGAAATTACCAGTTAATCTACTAAAAGTTGGTTTTAGAATCGAACAAAAAGCTATAATTTCTCTGGATTAGAAGTATCATGTACAAAGAAAGATCTAAAATAATTTTTCACTAAAATAATTTTAAGTCGTATTATTAATGTTAATTTTGTTTTGGAGAATGTTTTGAAAATTTCAAAAGGTTTTTGCGATTTTATTTCAAATAATAATTATAATAGTAGTAATAATTCAAGTGGTAAAAACAGGAAATATTGTAACAGAATAATAGAAAAGGGATTTTATCACCAGAAATATAACTTTTTATGGAACTATATCGAATAACTTTTTATGGATTACTGTTGTATTTTTCATTCAAATGTTTCATAATATATTTATCTGTAAGTTTTAATCCTCGATGTAAGCGGAGCTTAGTATGTGATTGTTTTTACAATGTAACTAATTTTAAATAAAAAATATTAGTGAAAATAGAATTCTTATTTTGGCTACCTAATTAAAATTCATCATAAAATAATCTTTTAAGTTCACTTAAAAGCCACATTCATGTTCATATTATTTTTGTAATTGCTGAAGTCAAACATGTTCATTAGTTACAAGAATAACAAATTAATAAATAAATGCAATTTTATTGCTGGAAAAGGAAATTTCTATTGTGAATCATAATTATTACATCTAATTGAAATCATTGTGAAGATATTTTTCAATATCCAAGGTATCATATACCGAAATTAGTCCTCTAATGAATGTTGAAACAGTAACACTTTCTTTCTCTTTATTCTGTATATATTCACAGTATTCTCAGAACTAGTATGAAATATCTTATTAAATATTTTTAGAAAGTTTTCTATGATGTCTAATGAAATTAAAGTTAATTTTTGTGGAATGAAATTTTAATCCTTTTAATGAAATTTATTTAATCTATTGATTTTTCTCTGTATAAATAAAATGTATCTATAATAGAGATTTGTACATTTTTTGTTGTTGTTGTTGAATGTAAACAAAAAATTGTATTATTATTCTGAAGTTATGGAAATGTAGCGACAGCAGAGAGAAATTTTAATCAACAATTTGTGAAAGCTATTAATTAGTAAAAAAACATTTAACTAAAACCTGATATTATTAATCAATTTATTATAAAGCTTGTAATCAAATGATATTATTTTTGAAAAATTAAAAAAAAAAGAAAAATTCTATAAAATTTTAAAAATACAATTTAAAAATACATTCAGAATATGTGTATGTTCCAAATAATACTTTTTGAAAACATCTAAACATTATTTTCATAAATTCTGTAGAAAATTATTTTTCGTAAGGTATTACTTTCAGACAGTTATTTATAAAAGTAAATGATTACCTAAATTATTTTTCTTGAATGCTCAATTTAGATAATTAAAATTTTAAATGCCAATTTTTACCTTTACTTTGCTTTACTTAAGGAAAATTTTATCGTATTGCGTTTTAATAAATTTGCTTATGTATTTAATTCTGAATATTTTTAGCTGCTCCTTTTTCTCTTTTCCCTTGTTGATTTACAGTTGTTTCCATTGTAAATATGTGCTGAAGTTATATTGAGTACAAGGCTCTGTGAACTGTGAAAAATACGTTTTTTTTTTCCTTTCACATTATTGTGCTGTATTTAAATGAAGCACTTGTCATTTTCTTTAGCATTGTTGATACTAAAATAATTAATTATTTGTATATTCATTAATTATTTCTTATATTATTATTAAAAGTTAAAAACAAAAAATATTGAATGGTTCTAATTTAAAACCATTAAATATTTTATGTGTCCAAAATCAGTTCAAGCTTAACACAGAATGGTACTCGATCATGGATGCAAAAAAAAAAAAAACATTAATTTTCCGTGTTATAAGAACTTTTTATTAAATACTAATAATTTACGCACGATGATTAAAATGGGAAAAGATCGGAACGACTAAAAATCTTTAAACTTTTATTCGATGCAAGATGATTTTTGATAAAAAAAAATATTTGTCTGATAAAAAAAATTCCTTAAAAATATTATTTGCTTATATAGAATAAGATTTCAATGTTTTGATTTTTAGTTTTAATTTTGTGTATTTATAGCTTTTTTTAGCTTTTATCGAATTATTCCAATTGAAACCTTTAAATTATACTAATTAATTAATTGACTACCACATAATTTTAATGGAATTAAAGTAACTTCGTCTGTATCAATATCTACATTAATCACGTTGCTAAAATATATTTTGAAGTACTAAATATTATATGAGGTCAATTTGCAAAATTTTAGTTTTAAAAGGCTTTTTCCTTTATCTTGCATATGTTTGGAATGAAATTTTATATCCTATAATTTTAAATTATCTTCATGCTGCAATGCAGCGACAATGACAGAGCATTTTAATTTATTTATATCGTATTTTTTCCCCTAAATAATACAGGTTTCAATAACTTCAATTTTCCTTCAAATACTGCAAGTGTTTAAAAAAAAACCTTATTTTTATTTCCTCATGTCGATTTAATTCGAATTATTTCTTCACAAACAGTTTCAGCGTTGGAAATATTGATTACTTATTGGCATCTAAAAGAGATACATCAGTATTGCTATAAACTGACAGTTAATATAATTCTTCTTCCTTAATTTGCATTAAAATCACTCGAATTTTTCCTGTATTTAGTAAAAAAAAACAAGAAAATTTAGAGGAATTCTAATTCGTCTCGTTTTGCTTCAGTAATTTTTATGTGAATTTTCATCGTCTTTCACATTTCTAGTATTGAGAGCGAAACATTCATTACGTGTTTGTTTGCTTCTTTTTTTCACATTCTAATAGAAGTGAAAGTTGATTCGGTTGTGTGATTTTAATGCCATTAACAACATTTTTAACACTCTTCTCCTTTTTTTACTTCCTTTATTGCTCGTCGCTTATCTCCACAAGTACTGGTGAGAATGACAGTTTGTTTATGTTTATTTAAAAGCAAAAAAATTAATGAACCTTGCTTGAAAAAAATTATCATTGAATTTATTCGTTTTCTGAACCATGCTATTGCAATTATGTGTGAACTGAAACATCATTACTTAGAAAAATCATTTTTCTAAGATTTTCCTGGATCTGTTATGATGTTTATAATTAATTTAAGCTATAATAAATTGCACTTTTAGGATAACAGACTTGAATATATTGACCTAAAAGGCTCATTTTCTATTGCTTAAATAAAATTAAATGTCATTTAATTTTTTTAATGTAGAAAGTATGACAATGCTGCAAGTGAACTTTTCAGTAATTTAATAATCCTAATTACATAAATTGCAGTTATAATATCGTTTGAAAATAATGGTGAACCAGTGGTGAAAAAATAATTTATTGATGTATGTTGCATTTGGAAATTATGAATTTTTTGTATGACACATAAATTCACTTAGATGTTTAAGATTCATCAGCTTTTTTTATTGTTCATTTTTATCTGCATTTATTTTATTAAAATTACATTCTAATTAGTTGTTTTTTTTAATTTGCAGTAAAACTTTTATTTAAAAATTTGTATTGAATTTGACATGTGCTTTACCTGGAATTTATTTTTCATATAACGTTTAGTTTCATTTCAATGTAATAATAATAACTTTAAAATTAATTTTTTTCCTTCAGTTAAAAAATAATTCGACTAAAGCGTCGAACTACTATACTTTCTATAAAAACTATATAAAAAATATTTACTATAGATAAAAATATTTAATTTATTTATTTATTTGAGAAAATATTTTTTTATATAGTTTTACTATATAAAAATATTTTCCCAATAAAATAAATAAAGTTTTACAATAATTTGAATGAATTTTGAATAAAACATTTCAGATAAAGTTCTACTTATGCTAAACATAAAAAGTTTTTTATTATAAAATAAAGTCAGTATTTATATTTTATATGAAATAATTTCTACTGTTTAATAGAAATAGATATTTACCTTAGATGTATTATTTAAAATTTATGTTTAATTTACTTTCTGATTTATTATAAAATAATCTTTAAGTAATGACACATTTATGTCCACGGAGTAATAAATCATCATTTTGCTTACTAAATACGCCATTTTTTCAGAAGAAAAAAAATATACTGTTAAAGAGCTTTAAGTGCACTGTAAAAAGTTACTTTTTAAAAATAGCATAGCATTTTGTATTTGTAACTTATAATTTTCTGTCTAAGTTCTTATTTTTAAATTTCCCATAGAAAAGAATCAGTACGCGATAGATGAATTAAAAAAATTCAATAAATGTATTCCTTTTATAAATTAGTAAGAGAAATCTGACACATCTGCCCTGTTTGAATTAATGCTAGGGTTAAAAGGCAGACCTGTTGTTTACTAATAAAAGTAGTTTTAACTAAATATATTCTGTAAAGTATTCTATAAAATAAGTACATTATTTTTTATTTTTAAAGAAATGTCGGGTTTGCTAAAATTACAAATTTAGATAAATTATAAAGATAACTTAAAAGAAATTCTGTATAATGAATGACCTTAAATTGCCATAATTTTACAATATTTCAGAATTCAGTATTTTTATAATAGTTATATTCATTGTCATTGAATTTTTTTGAGCTGAAATAAAATATTTATCCAAACAAAAGATATCGTAATAAGAACCGTTTTGTGATTGTCTAAAATTATTTGATTCTACAAAAGATATATTTCTCAAAAATAAATTTGAAATATTTACAAAATTTTTATTTAAGATATATGGAGATGGAATAGTTACAAAAATAGATAAAAAAATATTTATACGCGATGTAAATTGCATTGCATGCTGTAATAATTTGTAATTTTTCACGGAACATTTTATCATTTTTAATAATATAACCTTTTGTATTTTTTTTCCTTAAAATTACGCTTGAATTATATTTTAATCAAGAATTTTTCAAGCATACTGACAATGAAAGACTTGCATGACATTTTGCTTGTTTATTTTGATTTACGATGCGTGATAAGTTAATTTTAAAGCAACTCGACATGCAACTGACACAGAAAGGATATCAATCTTTTAAAGAAACAAGAAAAAATGAATTTAAATTTATTTATTTCGTAATCATTATTTCGTATTTTGAATATTATCTCACGATTACTGCAAAGTTTATTTCTAATCCTTAAGCCTTTGGCAAATTTTCTTGCGTACGTATAATAAATACTCAGTTCAAATACCCGGACAAGCTCTGTAAGCAAAATCGAAGCGGATGAAAAAATACGCATAGCAATTTTTTTCTTAAACATTTTTATCTACAAACCTTCACGTGCTTTTGCGACACTGCGCTAGGTCAGGGTCAAATACATGCAGGAAATCCTTAACGTTTTAAAAAGGTATTACATATTCTCAGGAGCTACAGCATGCGACCTCGGTTAATTTTATTTATTTATTTTTTTTTCCGACACTTGAGTATCACGCGATCTTTCCAATGTAGAATTAATTTCTTCCTAACAAGATGTTCAGAACCTTAATCCCTGCTTGAATTTTTGGGTTATATTTCAATGGAGCTTTGTATTTTTCTAGAATATGATGTTTGCAGACAGCGTTAGAATTTTGAATTCGATTTTCATTTTTTTAAAGAAAAGTACCTAAAAAAAGATAGAATGAATATTTATCAAACTGTTAGTTACATAGAGCAAATGTAATCAAATAGTGGAAGGAAAACTACTTCATTTTAAATATTCTCTTGGATTCTTTTTTATATAGCATAATTGCAGAAAAAATTATCTTGTGTTTCAAAAATAATAAATGTTATTTTACTAAACTATTTTACAAATATTAATTTGAATTATTTTAAATTCAGTAATACAATAATTTCCAAAACCTAATGATAAAAATCACGATATATTATTACAGTTTTTTTTTAATGAAATGTAATTATATTTGTAAACACTTGGAAAGGAAAAATATGTATAATTATCAAATTAATAAGATTTTAATTTCAAAACTATATGTATTCCGTCATTATTCATATTTTTTAAGGTTATTTATGTGGACCGTAATTTTATATATTTATTTTTCATACTATACTCTTAGAAAATACGTATAATTTTTTTGTTGCCATTATGTATTTAATGTTAGATAAATTTAGTTAATTATCTTCATTTAATTTGTGTTTGTTTATTTTTAACTGTATTATTATTATTATATGTGCAGCTACTATTTTTAAATTTTTATCCACATTACCCGTAAATTTCTATAAGTATATATATGTAACGTAGTCGAGTCCTATTTATGTTGGTTACTTATATGTATAGTCGATGATTATTTATGATGTTCTATACTGATGCGATTGATGAGGCAGTCCTTTGTGGCAGGAAATCTTGTTTATTAAACATGGTGAGACGCATAAACATTCACATCGTAAATACTAAACAGGGAATGGACGACACTTCTCATATAACAGAAGCGACATTTCACAGGACGAACACAAAGACATAAAAGAGTTAATTAAAAGAATGCTAGAAGGAATTATTACATATATATACTAGTTTTCTACTAACAATTTACTAATGATAAATTCTAATGGTATAAAGGATTTGATAAATGATGTAAAAGCTAACATTTAATGGAATGTGCTTCACAAAATGGTGTTTTTAAATTACCTATTTATTTATTTTTAATGAAATTTAAAACATTTCTTTGAATGAGGAAATTTTATGACTGTTTTATATTTCTTTAATAAATTCTAATAAATTTTGTTTTTGAAGGTCGTTTGATTTAATGAAAGTAAAATATGGCATACAAATAGTTCCTTAGCAATCATTTTGACATAACATGCAGCATATGAATATATTTTCTTTATTTTTTTTTAGTATTTAGTTTTTTTCCCATCAAAAACTTGTAATTTAAATCTTTACATATATTTTACAAAGATTTTCATTATTAGATTAAAAGCAACGAGTCAATTTTATTTTTATTATATTTATTATTTTAATACTTTTATAGCGTTAATCTTGAATAGATAATTACTGGAACAAAATTAATGCATATATTTTTTCAATTTCTAGTACGTTTTTTTTGCTTACCTTACATCACATTATAAAATATTTATTAACTTACGTTGCTACAAATTGTATTTGCTAAAAAAAAAAGAAGAAAAAAAGAAGACTGATTTTAATTTTTTATTTTTTTCAAATTTGTCAGAAAAAGCAAAATTAACATTTCAAATTTTTTTCGGAATTTCTTAATTTATGCGAGAGAAATTCAATAATTATATTATGAACAATTCACTTTTTAATATAATTAGAAATTATGCTTTATTTTTGAAAAAAGTAAATCGTGAATCTTGCAAATAATATATTACTAAAAAAAAAAGAAAAAGATAGAATGAACCAGTACATTCTAAAATTTCATATATGCTCTTAATTAATGTTTTATAACTATTTATTACGAAAGATTGATTATTTGAAATCTTTTTTGATTAATAATATTTTTTTTTCTTTTTTCTATGTTCCTGTTTGTTGGAAGAGCTTTGACAGAAATTAACAAAAGATGTCATTGAAAATTAATACTCTTTTTTTTATAAAGCATTAAAATATTTTATTTCAAGACAACTTAAGAATAAGAAACAAAAAATAACAATGAATGATGTTTTAATAAGTTCAAACTACAAGGGTGTTTTTTTCTATACTATGTTTTTCAAAATTCGGCATTAATATACTTATATCCTGAACAAGTGATATATGAGAAAATGAAAACAGGTTAAAAACCAAAACGTGCACCATTGAAAACCCATTATTTAAGCAAAAACTAAATTTATTTCAGTAATTTCGTTTCCCCACCCCCTTATTTTGTTTTTATTCTTACAATCAACAACTAAGTAAAGAACAAACATAAGTTTTTATGTTTTTTCTTCTGATAAATAAATAAGAATACTTCATCACGTTAATACTGTGATATGAATTGAAGGTTTCGGAAGTTTTCAATCACAATTCCAATTAAAATCGTTTTCTTATACAAACACATTTAAAGATTTTAAAAAATAATGAAAAGTTATAAAAATTATATTTATTGTTCGCGTATTATTTCAATATATTTTATAAGATTATACAGAAGTGATATTTCTTAGTAATTGATTAAATAAAAAAAAGCTTTTTTTCTTATTTTGAAAATGTTTTTTTGAATGAGAACTGTGGAGTAAATACCTACAAAAAATGTGCTTTGATAGATTATTTTTAGAATTGTGTTATATATGTGAAAAAGGCGTTTAATTATCAGTATAAATATGTTTTTAAGATATAATATGTGTTAAGTATAAAGAGTTAAAGTATATGTTAAGTTTTTATTCCACCATAGAAAAAAAAGCAAATGTGTTGTTTGATGGGAAATAAATAAATCGTGATTTATATTCTTTTTCTTGTCTGTTGAACAAAAATAATTACTTTAATTCCAAGCCTAAAATTTATAAATAATGAAACACATTACTGATCATAATGAAAATAATTCGCAATATTTTTAGCATGATTATTTTAGTATAAATAAACTCTATAGATATAAGAAATATAGTATACTCAAGGATCTTTGAAAAACAAGCGCTTTATGAAATCACAGATAAAACAAAATTTTACTGAATATTTAATTAATTTGTCTGTAAATAATGTTAATTCGCATTATATATTTATAACATCTCAATTTATTTACTTTTTTAACTCATGGCCTGAAAAACATTTCTCAAAATATTAGAAACTGATTAAATATCAGACATATTTATTGCGCATAAATTACTTTGATTAATATACAAAAATTGTGTATTTAAGCAATTTTAAAAATCTAAGATTCTTTTTATTGCTATCAATACAGAGAAATCTATAATTGTTGGAATAAAACATTCCATTTTGAGTTTCCAAATCATGTTTAAAATACATTTAGTTTTTAAGACTTATATTTCACATTTCTTAATATTTTATTTCTGTTAAAACATTTGCCATGTTAGCAATATAATATAGTACACATATTTTGTAGAAGCAATTTACTAGGATTTTTGAATTAAATTCTCAGTTGTTCATTCAATTGAAAAAGGTTATCTTCAATGTTAAAAAGTATATATATAAATATATATATTTACATTTCATACATACTCAACTCTCACTGCGTGAAGCACAATCTGTGATTGGATGTTACTACTCTAGAGCCAACTTTTTTGTTGGTTGCCATTTTACTTTTTGTGTGTAAAAAATCGATGAAATATCTTCAAAAAAAATTTGACTGAGTGGCTTTTTTAAATGTAGCTATTTTTAAGGTTTAATATATAAATACTATCAATTTCTGGTAAAGAACATTGCCATTTTGTAATTTTCTCTGCATTCGAAAAAAAAATTAATCTAAATTTGCAAAAGTAAAACATATTTGTGTTATAAAAGGAAATTCAGAAAATCGTTTTTGAAAAATTGCATAAGTTGACAACAAAATTGTGATAATTATTTTTGAGTCTTGAGTCTAAATTTTTGTCACGTTCAGAAATTAAACGGTTCATTGCTTACGGAATTATGAGTTATCACGGAATCAAATTGGTTTCAATAAGAAAAAAAATTAGTAATTTTCAAGAATACCGTTGGCTTCTACCCCCACACCCTCATTTGAAGAAAAATAAAAAATATTTTATGCAATATATTATATTTTTTTTTATCATTTTTAACTTTTAACAAGTATATTCAATTATTGTGCCAACTGAGCTGGAAAAGTTTAGAAAAAATAGAATTAAATACTTAAGGATTCTTAGAAGGATATTGAAATTATACTTAAAAAAAGAGCACTTAACAAAAATGCACTCGGATTATAGAGAAAAGGAAAAATATGCTTATTCGTTGATAAGTTAAAAAATCACTGAATTGAGAAGATAAGTTACGAAAAAAAGTTATTTTTGTTACGGATCTATGCCATTGTTTTTAGTACTTGGTAAGCTAATTTTAGAATATGATCCGCGAAGAATATGCATGACACTGTGGAGAAAATAAACAATTTTACTCAAACAATAAGGCTTGAATCGATATTAAAAAACTAATGTTATATTAAAAGAGATTGTTTGATTTGCTTAATTGGGCTTGAAAATATTATGCTTTAGAAACTTTTTCTCATGAAATCGCCTTTTGCTTCAAAAATAATGACTCTTTTCTAAGAATAAAATATAAGTTAGTAACTAAAGACTTAAAATGCATCTACCAAAGCATTGTTAATAGAATTCAAATAATCTTGAAAACAGAATACTATTGAATTTTTTAAGATTTTTTCCATATAAAAAAGTATGCTTATCTTTTAAAACAGAAAGCATAAAAATGAGGGAAAAAAACTGAAAATTAATGAGATCAAAATACTTTTATAATAGTAGTGCAGTTCTTTTTAACAAGAAAATAAATTCGATTGTGGTAAATCGTTCAATAATTTGAAAAAGAATTTTTGTTCAAGGCCATACGAATTATTATGTTTGATTTAATAATTTTTCATATTATTTTTTTTAAAAAAATAATTCAGTACTTTTCTTATTGTTTTTAACTTCTTATATAACATTTTCTTATAATGAAAATGAAATTTAAAGCAAGCCATGGTATCAAACATAAATTTTGTATTAAATCACTATTTAGAAAAAAAATTCAATCTGTAATTAAATTACTTATGCATCGAACCTTTATAATGATGTTAAACGAATTCATCAATTAAATTATTTAATTTTGGTTAAAATGTCTGTTTTCTAAACAAAAATATATTACTAGACATGTACTTTCTATTTTTTCAGTAAAATAGTTTGGCAATTACTTCCATTTTAAAAAAGTAGTGAAAGAAATAGGTCATTGTTAGACCCATTAATTTACATGTCATTAATATGTCTATAAAATTAATAAAAGTGCTTAAATTTTCAAATAAAAACATATTTTACACGAAAATATGTTCTAAAAATTACCTAAGAACATATTTTTTGATGTCTTTATAAATTTATTGAAGAGTATGTGTTTTACATGGCCAAAAATTAAGCTTTAATAGATATAAACTTTAAAAACATACTTTGTAGAATTTTTTTATTTCGTTATTTTTAAAACTATAATTTCAACTATCATCTATTTTTAGCCATTTTCTTTGTATCCAAATAATTATCTTTCTCTTTCGTGATTGCAATCTTTATTCCTTTCCACTTAAAAAAAGAATTTATTGCGTTGTGCACGCGTGTAAACATTTAAGAAAGAAGATTTAAACTTCGAGCTTTAATGTCGTAACAAGATGAAAAGACATAAATATAAATTCCTCTTAACGATTTAGAATGTAATGTTTTACAGAGCGAAAAAAAAAAATTCTACAAAAACTCTAGAAACCTGAATTCTGTTCTGGAATTTAGAGAGTTGAAAAAAATATCACTCATGAGGAAGACTGCGTGAAATAAAAAGAACTGTTATTGTGAAAATAACGATTTCTAATAACTGGTTTGAACTAGTTCACGATTACCGTTATTGTTCGATTTAATATTTTTAGTGTGCAAGCGTCCTCTTTTGGGTGATGAGTGACTTTTTTGCACTCAATTGCACAATTTTGAACTTTCGTATAACATGTTAAGATTCTCTCCCCCTCACAAATATAAAAAAGGAGATAGAATGGGAACTGAGGAAAAAGTTTCATGTCCTTTGTACAACCTTGAAAATATTGTTACACTTCATGCCCTCTTAAAGTTTCTTTCTTTGAAAAATTTTTTGAGGAAGTCACATTTTGTTTTAATCTGCACTCTGAAACTGGAACCCCTTATACACTATATTTTACACAAAAACATTTTTTTTTAAAGAATGTTAAAGGTTTATAAATGGGTATTTTTTATATTTTCATGTATTTCTCTATTTTCTGAGAAAAACTAGGAAAGTATCTATCCACCCACTAGCGTAGCTAGTCCTGAATGGGACCCGTATTAAAATTCTTTGAGGAGGGAGCTTTTCTAAAAATAAATAAAAAGAATCACACATTAATAAAACTATTTTGAAAGTGTGTAACATTTTTGAGACGTGTTGGGGCCCCTGTAGCTTGGAGTCCCCGTATCATTGATACGGCAGTAGCCACGCCCCTCTATCCCCACCATTGCTAAATAAAGAAAAATATATTTTTATCTTCCTAATGTGAGGTGATGAAAAAAATAGAGGATAGAAAACAAATATGTATAAACAATAATCAAGAACAACTAGTCTAGTAACTTTTCATGTAATAATATACATTAAATGAAAGAGCAATGATTCACTTTCTTCGTATTTAAATATTACGGATTTTTAAAACGCATTAGAATATTCAATTATTGAAGGCACTTCGAGTTTTTATGACTCTTATGCTTACATGTTATGTATTAGCATTATACATATGTATATATTATAAATTATTCAATTGAATTTTAATTTAATCACTAATTTTTACATTTAAAATTACATTTAATAATTCTTACACATAATTTTCAAATTGAATCTACAATTTTATTCTTTTTAGAAGAAAATTTACAAATGATCTGCGTAAAACATTCTAACTAGAGCAGTCGCACATTTGACTTTTCTTACACAATTTGGGGATAACGCTATGATCAAGTTGTTAATAATTCTTAAAGATATTTAAGCATCCGGGTGACCTCAAATATATTTTCTTTTATTTTGAAAGAGTATATTAAGTATAAGAGCATATTCATACCAGTATTTTTAAGAGTGTTTGTCTTACATTTTGTTAATACAATCCTTGTAAATACTGAATAAAAATATATTGCACGATTTTATGCAAAATATATTTAAAAAATCGTCTGTGGTTATTAGGATAATCTTCAATATTTTAAAAGTTTATGTGCCATGATTTCGATAATGAGTCAGTAATTAAAAAGTTTGACAAATTAATAAAACGTTGCCTAGTTTGTCAATAAATATTTGAAAAGGAAATAAAAACTTCTGAACAGAGTTCTGCCTTCATAAAATGGAAATCTTTTATTTTTGGTATTGTTCTGAGAATTTTTAGTTTTTTTATACATTCTGGTTCAGTGAAAATTCTGGAAAAATAATGACGCGAGTAAATAAAATGCACTTTATTGCTCTTTCAGTGTTCGAAATTCTCGGGTTTAAGAAATAATTCCATTTAATGAAAATAAAACTGTTAACAGTTTAATTTTACTGTCAACTAGGATCGTTACTTAAGTTTTAAGCATTAGTGAATGTAAGTTATGTTTGAAACTTCATTTTACTCGCTAAAGAATTATTTTATTCTAATTGGGTATTCTAATGGTTTGCTGGTACTCTACAAATTTTTAACAGTCACTGTTTTTACAAAGGATGTGAAATGAATCCCTTTTTTTTTTTTTTCTACCTTGAATAAGCATTGTATTATAATAAAAGACCAGGTCTGTTTACTAAGTGCAATTTCAGAAATGTCAACGGAGTAGAAAGATATTTGATAATATTATCAAGTCAAATGACTTGCAAATTTTAACCTCATGAATGCCTATGATAATAGTTAAATTTATTCATTTATCCCTTAACTTTTTTCTTCTCAGTGGATATATCATGTAAATTTTGGGGCATAATATGAATTTTAAAAAATACCAATATTGATTTTATCAATATTAGAGGCCTTTTTTTTCTCTATTGCAAGTAGAAAACAAAAAGTAAACTAAAAATGATAAAATCAATATTGTTATTTTGTAATATTCATAATCAGCCCCAATAATCAAATATATATATATATATATATATATATTGTTTAAGGGATCTAATATACTATATTAACAAAAATCAGTCAAAAAATCAAATCATTTTTTTTAACATAAGTTATTTTTAATATATTTTTCTGTAATCTCACAAAATTTGAAAGTTTCGAATTAAAAACACCCAGAATTATGATAACTTTTATGTTCTTTTTTTACTCACATTTCAATTGCAAATAAAAAATTTCAAACTGTTTTATCTCAGAAAGTAGAAGTAATTAGTTTTTCTTCATTTCAAATGCTGTTTTTTTTACTGTGCAAAATGCTTTGATATTTTTTCTATCTATTGCTGCTATTAGGTGCAATAAAAGTTTACTCGCATTTTTGAATCAGAGCAATGCTTATTTTTTAAAAATAGTTGAATTTAGAGTTTATACATTTCTTAATGAATTTTCAATACCATACAATAAAGCATGTTACGAACATTAATCAAGTTATCACAAAACCCAAACCAACTTTGGTTATACATAGTTTGACGTACTTCTAAATCAAATTTCATGTGATTTCTTCAATTATTGTACGAGGAGTAACATTTTAAAATTACTTCACGGATTTTTAAATTTTTCTTTAAAAAATTAAATAGTTAGCTTTTTGTTTTATTTTGAGCACGAAAATTATTTCACATAATATATTTACATTAAGAACAACCCAAAATTTGAGAAAATCATTAAAGCAAAGATTTTCTCGTACCACGTCCCTTAAACTTTTTTTATACAAATAAATTAAAACAAAAGATAACTTTTTTTAAAGAAGAATTTTAATATAAGCTGTATTCTTATTATTTTTTGTATTTTAAAATATATTTTCCTCTAATGTTGGACTACACCGTATCTCGTATAAAAAATCATATGTGTGTATTGATACTGAAATGCGATTGCTGCCATATAAAGAGTGTCAGTTCTTTGTTATTATGAAACTCATTTGATGCCATCCACTGTGATCCCTTCAATTAGATACCTATCTTACTTGAGCAGTCTTTTCTGCGGTTTGAAATTTCTTTATCAAAATTATGGACTGTGTTGAAATCTGATGGCGAAACGGCTTTTGCCGGGTTCTTTTTTCCTTCGAACTCAATTGAAATTGGGTCGAAAGAAGACAGTGAAAAAACAGCAATTATTGGAATGCCAGTAGAATGTGTGTTTGGAGGATATTATCTGGCAAAAATAAGAAGAATGAAAGAAAAAAAAATCAAGTGGCCGAAAGTAGGTCTTCTAGCAAATCTGTGAAGTTCATATGTACTCGCCTCTTCTTCGACAAACAGGACAGCACATTGTCATTGACCGCCTATCAACATCGAAAATATTGCCGTTTTTGACCTAAATAGGGGCAATATATAAATGTGTTTTTTTTTCGGATAAAATTTCGGAGGAAATCGTGGGAAAGGTTCCCATTTTTTTCAACTTCGGATAGGTAAATATATTTTGGAGATGGCAGAAAAACACACAATCTTTACTTTAGGATATTTTATTAAGACTTTTTCCAAGAACCATTAACTGATAAATGAGGAATATTAATAGGTACATGAAAAAGACTCAT
Source organism: Trichonephila inaurata madagascariensis (assembly GCA_019973955.1). Lineage (NCBI taxonomy): Eukaryota > Metazoa > Arthropoda > Arachnida > Araneae > Nephilidae > Trichonephila > Trichonephila inaurata. Next base: position 135,294 of record BMAV01004396.1, on the reverse strand, counting down.
GCAATAGACATAAAAAGTTGCTGTTGAAATGATGCACCGTTTAAATTATTTCAGTGTGCTAAATAAATATTGTAGCAAATAGTTTTATTTAATGATACTATGGTCACGACTTACGTATCATTTGTAATTTAATATTTTGCTACTAATTTTATGACAGCTCATTATTCTGCTCTACACTATTATAAATTAACATGAAATTTCGAATTAATAAAGAAACTTTTTTAACTAAATGTTTTATAAATTTTCTTTTCAATATATATTGCTTGTTTTCCTTATATCTACAAAGTTATTTTTATTCAACGAAATCTTCTCTATTCTATTTACAGGATATTTTGCATATATTTATGGTAAATTCATAGCAAATTAATTTGATTTGAATCTCTTTTTATTGATTGATTTTTATTTTGTTTTATAAATTTTCGTTTAATTTTGCATTCGTTATTCTATTTATGAAGTATTTATTCCTCTTTTTTGAAATGATTTTTAAAGTTTTTTTTAATCAATGTATACTATCTGTGTCAAAATTTTCTTCGACAGATTTTGTACGATCAATTTTTTAAATAAATTGTTGCGTAATTAAACTTTCCAACTAATTCTTGCTGAGTTAAAATAAAACAAATAAATAAAACGCGTATAAATTATATTTTTATTGTACTTATCAAATATGAATTTTTTTGTCTAAAGGGGCTAATTATATATTGGCTTCATTTGTCGAACATAATTTTAATCTTATTAAGATCGTATAAATATTTTTTAAATCTAAACTTTAAACTCAATTAAATGCATCTAATAAATAAAAAAGGGTGAAATAAGAAGGTTTTCGTTTCTAATTCCTTTTTCGACTTATTTATTAGAAATATTTTTAGTGTTTAGATTATCAAATGAATCAAATAAATTCTTCAAATAAAATTTATTGCAACATTTTTATAACGTTAAAAATTTTTAAAATTTCATTTGAATATAATTTTACTGATTATTAGAGCTTCTAATTCAATTACCTCTTCACCTGAATATAAAATGCTCATTTTAGCTAATTATGCATATTTGTGCAACGTTAGACAATCCACAGAAAATAATTACTTGAAAAATAAAACTTAAATAATTAAAAAATAAGAACCCTTTTTTTATTTCTATTCTCTTTTTATTGTATTACAATACATAACACAGATTTTACAAATAAATAAATCTTCGGTGAAAGCCATAAGATTAGTATTACATTTAAAGGTAAATTCAACCAATGCATATTTATTAACCTCACACTTTGAAGCAACGTGAGGTCTGTTGGTGACGGATTTTTGAGCCTCTACCAAATGCTGACACCTATGATGGTACCCCATTTTTCAAACTTCTACAGAACGCCAATATGTGAAGAATTTGAGCAGTAACAGATTTAATGTGCATTAGCCCCTATACACATCAGGTCTTCGACGATATCAGTACTCGAACCCGGAAATGGTTCGCGAGTTAGGCTACCGTTGACACTTAAAGGTAGTGATTGTATATTAACGTAAGAATAAAAGAAGATAAAGTAGTACTTGAAATCCACGTATAAAATTATAGATTTTAAAATGAATATTTTTAACGTTCAGTGGAATGTAGCTGTATAATTTGTGTTCTCTTCGGCAAAATTAATTTCCTAGTACCATTTCGCATCGTCAGAGCTCAGGTGCCTGCCTACCTTTGGGAAGGAAACTGGGGGTCAAAATTATATTGCGGTGATTGTTATTTCACCAAGGTTTCACACTTAAAAGTGATACCAACTCTAGGGAATGTGCTAGGTCTGCAACGGTAAATACCAATCCTCAGCCTCATTGGAAAGAAAAAAATATTTGTATCATATGATAATCGTAAAATACATTAAATTCAATTTTTGAATCCAAAGTTCATTGAAAACGAATGAAAACAAATAAATATGTTTCTAGGGAATAATTTTTTCGAAATCGACTGGCTATTTTGAGAGACGATGATGAGAAGTTCCGTAAAATCCGGCGTATAACGCGCTCCTATACTTTCAAGCTGCAATTTTTAATGTTTAGGTATATTCATCGTATAACGCGCACCCCCTTTTTTACAAAGAAATCTGAAATGTTAGTATACAATGCTCTTATGTTTTTATGTCACTTATCTGAGGTATTATCCCAGACTTTTGAAAAAATAGTATACTTCTGTAACTATAACACTTTTAATTCATGAGACATGTCATTTCTTTTAAATAAACAATGTTTCGATTTGTGTAGAAGTGGTTTTTTTTATGCTCATCTCTTTAGTTGTTTTTAAAGCTATCGTTGTCATATCCGGCGTATAACGCACCCCCTTAAATTTCGATCTCATTTTTGTGTGTGTTAAAAGTGCGCATTACACTCCAGATTTACAGTAATTAAAAATTTTTGCACTCTCAAAAGAATTTCCACCTTCTATACTTACTTCCCTTTTGAATAGTTTGTTAAATATTGTCGACCTATAATTATATTTATATAATGCAAAAGCTATAAATAATTGTAATTAGGCAGGGAAAAAATGTTTCCAGAATAATTCTGAGGTTCATTTATTTTTAAATGTTAATTTTAATACCTTCGTTTTAGATTAAAATATAGAAAAAATTTCGTCGAGTTGGTATAAAAAAATATAGAACCGGAAAGTGGCGTTAAATAGTTTTTCTCCACTCGAAGTGGTTGTGAAAAATCCTTTTTGGATTAAATATTTAGAAAACAATTTCGAGCATAGTCTAATTTAAACTTTGTGTTAATTCATAACAATTATTAACTTTGTGTTGGCACATTAACAATTTTTTAATGTAAAATTATGTTATTTATGTGTGTTTAAAAATATTTAAACTTTCTCTCAAATATAGTAGTGCTAGCCTTTGAAATTTTATGAATATTTTGCGAGCTTTTAAAGTTCTACAGCAGACATTATCACACATCTTCATTTCTGTAATAGATGTTCTCATGCATAGAAGAGATTTAATTTTGATGTATTTAAAATTTATCAATAAACAGAACAAAATAATAGTAAATGGACAAGGGAAATTTCTTTCTCTTTTAGAAATATATTAAAGATAGTTTAATACGGAAGTGAAAATAAATAGATATAGAGCAAAATAATAGTACTGATATTCGAAATTTTTGATATTGATTAGTTTTAGATTTTAATTAATTTATTCCTTTACTAATATTATTGGATAAATTGATGACAAAATTATGATTTATCAGAATTTATTCAGAATTTTTTTTTTAGATTACTTCAAATATGACCTCATTTAAAATGAAAACTGTTTTCTTATATGCATTAATCTTTGTAAAAATCAGGTTTTGTTTGTTGAATAATATTTTTAAGAGGTATGACCTTAGGTATGACTAGAGGTATGACCTTATACATAAAATAACTTAAAAAGCGTAGATGGGATTAAAATATAACATATATATATATATTTAAATTTATCTCTTTATTCGAAACAAATAATTTATAACGATAGCGTAAAAATAATACGACTCAGCTTTACTAATTAACAAAATTAAAATAAAATTTAAGAACAGTTTTTTTAAAAAACTATTTTATCTGTTGCAAATATGCTTTCAGAAAGTTTTTAAGTAGCTACAACATCGTTACTTAAATCTCAAAATCATAATATTTATATCGAATGGAAGATATTTGGATTTGGATAATTTTCTCGTAGAATTAATTGTCGGTAGGGGCGATAAAATAATCATACTTTAAAAAAAAAAAAAAATGTTCTCGTAACGCTTTTTGATTTAAAAAAAAATTAAAATTTTATTTTTTATATCATGAATCTTCTCTTGTTTTCTTACTTTTTAAATCTTGAAATCATAATCCTTCATGTTAAAAGAAAAATTTCTTGATTTGAGAGTTTTCTCATACATTGACCAGTAAAGGCAATACAAAAACCATGTGTCAAGCCTAAAGTGCAAAGCTTAAGCCAAAAACAAGCCGAATTTTATAATAGTTAGGCATTAACTAATTAAAGTATTCGATACTGTGAATTTTCCACAAGTGTTGCCATTTCTTACGATGTAGTACAAGAATATTGCGATTATTGCAGTATGGATGCGTGCTTTCGGAGTGCGATTGTAAACACGAAACGTCACTAATTGTTTTAATATTTTGTTTTTCTTTATGAGATATATTTAGCACTCGTAAAAGATAGTATTTACGTCTGATTTCCGTGTTCATTGATGAAAACTGCCAAACGATTGATTCGACTTATTCTGCTTTCAACGCCTGATAAGATTACTTCAGCAGCTCGGCCAATTTAGAACAGACGACTATTGTTCAGATATCTGGCTATTCTCGTCTTCCTTATTCGATTTATTTTTATTTAACAACTATAATTAGATATAGTTATTTCCAGCGAGTTCTGAAATGCTCAAAAACACGGCTGAAATCGTTCGAGCGTGCTATTGTTTTTTTTTTAAAAAATTACTTAAAAAGTAGATAAATATAAAAAAAAATTAGAAAAACAATACTGGTATATTTTACGGTTTTTAATTTAGAATTTATTTTAAAATTTTTACTGAGTTATTAAAAAGTTTGATGTTTGTATAAAAATTTCCCTTTTTGAGAAAAATATGACTCTAGAGATATACAAATAAAAAAAAAACATTTAAAATGTTATGCAATTAATATTTATTTTTCGTAATTTTTTTATGTTTTTAATCAAATAATGACATCAATATTCTTTAAAAATATCAAAATTTAAAAGAAACATTTAGTTGTAACAAAAAAATTTTAAATTTTTATATACACTCACAAAAATATACATGTATGAAATCACTTTGTTTATTTTGGTAATTATATATAAATTTATTTACTTTTTAGTAAAGTGTTAGATGTTATTTATTTTTTAAATTGTAAAAGTGTAGTTTCTATGGATCTGAAACTTTGACTTAGACTAAGTCACAGACTGAACAACTAACCATCTTCGAGCATAAAAAGTTCTTAAATATATCTTTGGTGGAATGGATTGTGGAGACAGCGACATAATTTTGAATTATACAAGTTACTTAAGGAAAAGCAGATGCCATTAAATACATCAAGATTGGTCGTTTAAGGCTTGCTGACCATATTTGCTGTATGGACCCAACCCTCATCCTTGGCGTTCAGATTTCTCAATTACAAACCTATTGGAACTAGAACTAGGGTTAGACCTAAATTGAGATGAGCTGATTGTGTGGCGGAAGATTTCAAAACTAATTGGAGAACTAACTAATCTAATTGGAAAATAAACCGAAGTAACTAATTGAAAAAAGTAACTAATTGGAGAACTGTCGCCCAGCGGAGGTCGGAATGGATGAGGGTTCTTGGGAAGGCCTTGGTCCACCCTGGGCTGTCATGTCAATTGAAGAAGAAAAGTGTGGTTTAAATATATATTTGAATAATACAAGTATTTTAGTTTACGAAAATATTCTTTGCTCATAGTTGTCAGGTGTTGATCCTCTACCTGATTTATTATCTTTGTTTTTGCTGTATTTTAGAAACTTAAAATTGCTAATGTCAACAGTATTTTTATAGTGTTCTAATTTTTGTGAGAATAAAAATGGCTTTGAGTTGTTATTCATGAGTTTTAGTGAATTAATAGTTACTAAATAACTAGAGGATGAATAATTATTAGTTTTTACGCCATTTTATAGTTTCTTAGTGTTATTTATAGATGTTAAAAGAATAGATTAATCTAACCAAAATCAGAATTCTTCTGTTTTCGAATTCCATAATGGAACAATAATAATAAAGTATTATTCTTTTGGGTAGAGTTTTTACAAGTTGATGTCACTGCATGTAAGATGACCTGTTTTAACAAAATATACAGTTGCAAGAGATGTATTCACATGTTTATCTTTTTTTTTTTTTTTTACCGTGTACTTAATTAGTTCCAGTTTAACTGGACCATTTTCATTGCTCTTTGGACGCCTTTGTTGAATTATGAGTGTGACACATTTTTTGACAACTTCTTTATTTGTACTTACAAGTTATTAGTTTCTTCTTTTCTCTGAAATAAGTAGATTATTATCATTTGTTGTTGTTGTCAAACTGAATATGCTTGAATTAATTTCAAACATTTCCCTATGTAAAATGTTTACTTTTCATTATGTTTCAAAACAAATGAGGCTTAACAATTTTTGAAGTACTTTTTAAATAGTAAACATTTGATTATTCATGTTTTTCGATTTATTCATTAAATGCCTTATATTCTTAAAATATTTGCTTATGAAAATACATTTCGTTCATAAATAGCTTGTTCAAACTTCTCAATCAGTCATTGAAATAATATAAAAAAATTGAGTGAATAATATTTAATTAAGATAGAATCGTTTTATCTTATTTTAAAATGTACTTCATTCGTTGATTAATACTTATATACATGAGTATGAGTAAGTAATTTGATAGTATATGAGTAAATAATTTGACAGTATATGAGTAAATAATTTGATAGTATATGAGTAAATAATTTGATGGTATATGAGTAAATAATTTTTGATAAACATTAGTATTATAAATAAGTACAGTATAAGTTTTAATCCTTTAATTTCTTTATTACATAATACTTTAATTATACAAAGTTCAGATTTTTCTTAAGCTTTTATTTTCTTTTAATACTTCTTGCATTTTATTCGGAATTCGTGCTAATAAACGTGCTTAACTAATAACGTAAAATTCGTGCTTCGTTTCGATAAAACATTTACATGGCAAGATAAAGGATTTGTGCTTATTTTTTGTTGGATATTTTTCATAAAATGAGTTTTTAATATTGAGAAATTCTTTTACAAAATCAGAGATCAAATATAAATAAGTAATAAATATTTTAATTTAAAACTGAAATTAGATTACTGGACTGAATGTTAAATGCCTGAATGCTCAAAGGATTTTTTTGTTGTGTGTGTGTTGTTCAATTAAGGGGTCTCAGGGGTGTTAAATTTTTCTAGAGGTCTGAAAATATAAACAATTTTCAAACAGGTATAATTCATTTAAAATTAAATTTAATAATTCAAATCTTTTACACATTATTTATAAAACAATGGGGCTTCAGAAAAGTATAAAATGTTTAAAATATAATCATAATTTTAAAAATCATAAGCATATGAAAATTCTATGATAAATATTAAGTATTTTTTGTGTTGCGCACGCTATTTTCTAAAATAGTAGCATCTGATATATAAAAATTTATAGAATTATAAAATGCATCATACTCTTTAAGCCGTGCCTAATTTTAGTATTATATGTCTTTTGTATTTCAAAATATATGTAAAACATTGCAATTTTTTAAATATTTTTAAAAAATGTATTTTTTTATTTATTAAAATATGTAAGTTATTATTATATTTATATAAAAATAGCTATAGTGTAATGAGAATACATTTAACTTTATTATTCAACTTATAGCTAGTAATTAAAGCTACTATTTTAGAAAATAGCGTGCGCAACGCAAAAAATACTTAATATTTATCATAGAATTTTCATATGCTTATGATTTTTAAAATTATGATTATATTTTAAACATTTTATACTTTTCTGAAGCCCCATTCTTTTATAAATAATGTGTAAGAGATTCGAATCATTTAATTGAAATTTAAAAGAATTATACCTGTTTGAAAATTGTTTATATTTTCAGACCTCTAGAAAAATTTAACACCCCTGAGACCCCTTAAAAATTAAATACTATCTTAAAAATGTTTCTTACATCAATGTTTGATATTCTATTCTACCAACTGAATTAATAATATACGTAGCTACTTTTCGTACAAACCCCATATATATACATGAAGGAGATTAAAAAACTCGGTACCTTCCAAGTCATAAGCACATAACATATCCACTAGACTAAAATGATCACCTTTGTCCGGAGGTTGTTACTGTGGCTTATAAAAATACCACAGCCATGCGTACTTCACTGCAAGTGAGTCGGTGGACAGGCGAACGACCTATATAGTTGTTATGGCGAGCATGTGAGTTATTGCTGTTGCATCAAGTGTGTTTTGACGGCTTAATGTTGCGTCATGTGGATCCGATGTCTTGAGTTTTACGTCATGTGGATTTGACGGCTTGAGTGTTGCATCATACGTGTTTGACGACTTTTGGTTGCTCTTGCGGTGGATAGATGGCACCACGACTGCTCCGCGAAGGTTGCGTTGTTTTAAAATTCAGCCAGGGTCATCAATGAAGATTAGAACTCGGTATCTTTAGATCCGTAAGCTCAAAACATATCCACTAGACTTAAATGATCACCTTAGTCCAAAGGCTGTTGCTGGCTCATATAGATACCACCACCACATATATAGGAGAAAATAGTTGGTAGAAAAATTAGAAGTATTTTGGATGTCTAATAAACTTTTATGATTTATAAACGGATGGTAAAATTAATCATGATACATACAGACAGACAATTTTGATAAAATCGATAATGTCTTCGATGCTTCGAAATGGTCATATACGAAAATAATATAAATAACAATAAGTAATTATGTTAAAGCGGCGAATTATCTTTGTTGAAGTACATATTGATGATTTTTCTTTTGAGAAAACAACCATGGGTCAATTATATATTTGCACGCAGGCCCGTATAATAAATTATTCACTTACATGAGAAAAAAAAATTATTGTTTTCGATCCCAAAATTATACTTGTGTGGGTAAGGTTGCGTGTCATATGTAATTGACTGGAACATGTGGGCTCTTCTGTTCTAACTTGAGACAAAAGTCAATGTTTTTTATTTTGTCTACAAAAAAACACGAGAACGAAAAGTCCATGTTTTCATAACATTCTGAATACTTACACCATGTATCCGTGGTTACATCCATGATATTTTTAATATTCGATTCTAATTTTATTCAATAATTTTAGACATTTATCTTCAAGATATATGAATACTATTTAGTTAATTTTTTCGAGAATTGGAGAAGTATTTAAATCTAGTTTATTTTATTTTTTTGAAAATTTCCTCGTGTTTTATTATGTGTGTGTGTAATAAATTCTTATTTTTTTTATCTCTACGATCTTCTTCCTTTTTTAAAAAGTCAAAAATCAGATTTATTATTTTTATTGGTTAACATAGATAATAAATATATTGTAAGTTAGAATATAATATATATTCTAAGATACTATTTTTGTTTCTTTGTATTATTAAAAATAAAAATACATATGTTTATATATCTGTAAATAATTTATTGTATCTGAACGACAATTTTTTTTTATCACAAGGATATATATTTAAACTTATTAATTGTTAAAAATTTGATTGAGATCGGGAGGCTTTCATTATTAACTCGAACCTTTTTATTTGTGAATATTTAACAATTATAAATTTATGTTCTCTATATTCTCTTCTATAGTTTTATAATGATTTCCTCTAAAAATAATAAGCTGACAAAACAGCGAATCTAAAATTCATAAGCTAATAATATTTAACACAATATTCTTATATCACAAACTTAAATGCTAAACTTTTCAAAAAATTGTATCAAAATAGTAAACATTATAGTAAAGTTTTTAGAAATATTATGAAATGTGTCCTTTTTACTATTTTTTTATGATACAGTTAAATTGCCGTTGCCTATCGAAAACACAATATGTGAATGTACTATAAAGTTTGATTGCAGATGAAATTATATACAGATTGCGTTAATTTCTGTTATAAAGTTACATTGTTTTTCAACAATTGCGTGCTTTTGAAATGGTTCCATTTCTTTCTCAGTTGTCTGAAATAACTATTAAATCTGTTTCCTCTCTTTAGAATTTTTAAACATTACAGAGTTAACAATTAACAGTAAAAATTAAATTTCATTACAGAGTATTACTCGCTGATATTGCTATTTCGTGCACAGTGTTTTTGAACTGATTTTTTTAAACAAAAATATGCTGTTGAAAAATAGCCTAACCTTACATGCTCTATAAAATTCTCTTCTCTTCTTCTAGGCTCATCTGAGAGAGAAGTGGGCGTACGCAAGGAGCACATCGCCAGCCTATACGATTCTTTGGCAGCTGAGCTCCGAGAACGTCTCACCAATCGCAACAGCTGTCCCATACTCCTCCCACCAAAAGACTACGACACCGTCAGCAGACGACAGGGTAAACTAGATGGCATCGATAGCCGACGTAGTACTAACTACAATCTGGTGGGTCTAACCAAGACTCCTTCTCCACTCATTCACCAGACCAGCGGTGGTAAGTCACCCTCTAAAAACCAGGATGCCACGAGCGCCAAGTCGTCTGGCGGTAAGTCCAGCAACAAGTCTAGTAGTGGGATTGGATCCGATGAGGCTCTCAGCTCTGCCATACAGGAGGTCTCCTCTCATCCGGATTTCGAGAGTAAAGAAATCGATCCAGATACAAGCTCGGATGATGAGGAAGACTGGCCCGATGCTGCAGGACTCAACGATGATGATGATGAAGAGGAAGAGGAAGAAGTGATCCCCTCATACGAGTGGCGTCGACCTCCTAGATACGCTCCTGCACCTGGTGCACCAAGAGACAGACGAAGTCGATCTTCACCGGATGATGAAGATGATCACAGATTAGGTAGGGTGCATAGAGGGGTTAGAGGAATCGTGGATAAGTTCGAGCGTCGGGCAGTGTCGCCCACACCAGTCTCTCAAGAACTTCAGCACCACAATCGAACACCAGTCAAAATGGCCGCCAGCCCTCGAAGATCGGAAAATCCCATGCCAGAACCCGAACACATGAAGCATTTCGATGTGGTGTACAGGAGGTACAGTAATCCTCTGGAGAAGAAGATTCAGCGGGAATCGAGACCTGTCTCGTATCCCACAGCGATCATCGATCCAGTTTCACCAAGACCGAGCAAGTCCAGGCCTGGCCTTGAACCTCCAGGTGACCACCGTACCAAGTACATGGACATCATGCCTCGACAGAACTTTGTGGACAGACCACCGCAGGACATTATGGATGAACGCCTTAATCCGATCCAAAGGTACCCGGCCAATTACGATAGGTATGCTGATAGACACTCCCCTTCTCATATTCCAAGTCGCGAACGGGAGTTCAGAGATTCCCGTCCTTTATCTTCGTCCCCTGTAGGTGTTAGACAATTTAGGTCTCCAGAAAGACAGTCTTCCCCTCACGACATGTATTCCAGACAACGCCAGATCAGTGCTACAGACATTCGACAAGAAAGAGCTTTTCCATCGAGGTTTGTAGAACCTTATCCGAGCGCTAGGCCTACCTACCTCCCGCCACCTAATGAAGAGAGAAGGAGATCGGGGTACTTTGATCTACCTGTCGATCCCAGGGACTACAGGCATAGTTTTGTGGAGTCGCCATTTCGTAGACTCCCACTGAATACCCAGTATTAGTTACAATGGATCCCGAACTGATCTATTTTTGTTCCCTTTTCAAATCTGCTGACAGTGATGTGCCACATGAAAAAACTGTATAATTGACTGTACGGTCTTTTCCTCCCAATCTTCGAAATGCTCTCCAGTTTTTTTCCTGGATATATCGATAGTTTTCGAGTCAAGTTTCTGTGTTTTGCTTCGAATCGTTCCGCGTTTAGCCATTTTCAAATCTTGCTGTTCATTCAAACAAAAAGTGTGTTCATGTTCCTGAATACATCGGTGTACCACAACCAGGTAACATGATAAGTAGGTAAAACAAAATGCGAATCCCGGTTATTACAGAAACTAACGATTGTTGGAAGCAGTTCGATTTACGAGTAAACGGATTCCAAGTGTGGAGAAAGAAATTTTTAGTGCTAAGAAAATGGCCATCATTTAAACTGTGGTAATTTTCCACCGACTCATTACGGTAAATTGCTCCAAAAAAAATTTAAAACAAAATCTCTTTACTTTTTTAAGTGTTTTTTAATATTTTTAGGTCATGTCACGAAAAGCATTTTTCATCATAATCAGTTTTATAAGATATAGACTTTTTGATATAAGCAATTTTAAAAGTCATCCACAACAGTGCAAATTTTTATTACTATTTTCTTGAGAATAATTTTAATTTTTTTAATGCTTATCATGATTTCATCAAGTCGCTTTCATTTCTGCTCTTGTTATTTACACAAATATTTATAATAATTTTTTTAATAAAAAAAAAAAAACTGCCGAAATTATGCAACTTTTATTAATATTATGTTAAATTTAAGTATTTTATTATTTTCAAAGACTTTTATAAATTATTATTTAAAGATTGGTTGACTATTATGCCACAGTTTGCTACTTTATGCTAGTAATTGATAAAATAACATGTTATGGAAAAGCAGTATATGAAATTGTAAAATGGATATAGAAAGAAAGACATTCCACAGTCTTCCCTTTGAATAAAAAACTAATGAAACAAAATTTATGTAATTATAATTGTATGTCTTAAAATATTGCTCGTGATGCAATTAAAAAAAACTATCTGGAGCGTAGTCTACTAAAAAAATATTAAATTTAACAGCATTTTAATGTAAAAAACGTTTGTACAATAACATATTATATATTGAAGAATTACGATGTACATTTGTCTAAAGAACTAATTTATTTGTTAAAAAAAGTAATTTGTGTGTATTTACATGTCTCTGCCGTTGTAAAAAAAAAACTACTATTGCTCTTTTCGTTATGGGAAAAAATAAAGATTCATATTTTGTACAATTGTTTTGTGTCGTATTTTGCATCTTGTATTTCTTATTATAAATAGTTAAATTTTAAAAATGAATTAAGCATGTTCACATTCCTTGTTACTTTTTAAAACTCTATTATTAAAATTCATAATATTCAATATATAATAATACTAGCTGGTATACCCGTTTTTCGCACGGGTAAATTGAAAAATTAAACAATACAGATTGAAGGATAAAGTACTTTTTAATGAGTTAATTTTACGTGAATTGCAAATTGAACAAAAAAAAATTTTTTTTTGCATATCTCAGCTGAACAAAAAAAAAAAAAAAATAAAATAATTAAATTTTTTTTTAATTTTTGTAGATTTAATTGTGCTGATAAAAGGGATTTTTATTTATTTATAACTCCCCGTAACTCTCTTGTCGGTTGATTTTTGAAAACACCTTCCTAAGCTGATCTCTGCTCAGCAAAAGTAACACATTGTTACAAATTTTGTGTAATGAACGCTTAAAATAGTGTAAATAATTTATATCTGGAAGTGTAACACGTTAATATTACTTTCTGTTGTATTTATTTTATGTTAAAATCTTGCCACCACCTCCCTCTTCGAAATATAGTTTTATTCTTAAATAAAAATAGTGATTACACTGATCAAAGGAATAAATTAAAAGCCAGCGCGCACTGAGGCACAGCGTAGACAAAACAAAAAGGGAAAGTTTTGCTTCACACAAAAAAGATAGATATAGGCTGTCACGGACTTTTTTCCAGATGGCAGAACTTTTTCCTACTTTATTGACAATTATCGTTATATTTTGGAAATTTCACACAATATCTTTATAAATTATAACATATGTGTTATTCTGATATATAAACTATAATGTTGTAAAATTTCATTAAAATCCATTCATTTGTTTTTCCGTGAAAGGATAACAAACATCCACACATAGAAATTTTCGCGTTTATAATATTAGTAAGGAAAATGCAATATGCGTGTGCTCTGCACATTAAATTTAATACTCTGCACATTAAAGTTTAAAATTAAGAAAATTTGCGCATAATTAGCGAATTTCTCAGAAAGTATACTGAACAAAAAATAAAACTAATGTTTCCAGACTGATGAACACAATTTTAGTATTGATTTCGTAAACGTGCATTTACATGTGATTAGAGGAAAATGCTTTGTAAGCAAGGGGATGGTTTTTTTTTTTTTTTTCACCTTTCATCCATTTGCACACCTTGACTATCTCAGAAAATAAGCAAAAAGCAGAAAAATGGCAGTAAAAAGAAAACAATTTACTGCAACGCAATGAAATTTTCACAGGTTGTTGAACTGAAGAAGAGGCCACATAAAATAACAGAAGTAAACAACCATTAGTTTTCAAACAAGCAGTATAAACTATATGTCCCTAAATTGTGAGAAAAAAAGTTTAGTTGCAGTAGAACATGTGACCACCTTTACTGGAGATGCAGGTTCGGCAAACGACTATTCATAGCTGCAAGCAGGGAGACAAATCAAACTTCGCAGGATCTGTGTCCATTCTCGAGAAAGACATGTTGTCAAATCATCATTAAAATTTAGAGGAGGATTGTACATAGAACAGAAAGACATCTCCCGAGCATACCCCATACTTACTCTATTGCAATGGTTCCCAACCCCCGGGCTGCGGACCGGTACCAATCTGCACAAGGAACCTTATATTATTTCTATTTTATATACTGTGGTGTATTTTTTTCTCTCTCTCTGGTTTTGTGCGACTTTTTATGGAGATCCGTAAATATCTATATACCGATCTATATATATCTATATCCGATCTATATACCGTAAAATCCGGCGTATAACGCGCACTTTGAACACAAAAAATGAGATCGAAATATAAGGATGCGAGTTATACGCCGGGTATAAAAATGATAGCTTTAAAAATGACATAGCAGAGATGAGCATAAAAATTTTTTTACTTTTACACATATCGAAATACTGTTTATTTAAAAGAAATGATATACCTTATGAACTAAAAGAGTTCTAGTTCTAGAAATATACTATTATTTCAAAAATCTGGCATAATATGTCGAATAAACGACTTCAAAACATAAGAATGTTGTATACTAAAATTTCAGATTTCTTCTCAAAAAGTGGGGTGAGGGTTATACGGCGAATATACCTGAAAATTAAAAAATGCAGCTTGAAAGTATGGGTGCGCGTTATACGCCGGATTTTACTGTATTTCATGTTAAATCACTTTACATTCATTTTTTGTTATTATTGTATTAAATTAAAATTATTAAATCACAGCAATCTAAAATACAAACAATCAACGTCACCCCTCCCCTAGTGGGTCGCGATAAAATAATCAAACGTTGACCGGTCCACTGTTATAAAAAATTGTAGACTTGAACCTAATAGAGCACTGTGTGTCGGACGCTATACACTTTCAACGCTACATTTGACATATTCTAAAGAGAACCATCTGACTTCGATTTTGAGATGGTTAAAAAATTTAATTCTGCCTGGCGGAGAATGTTTATTTGATGATAATATTAGTTTCAGAACAAAATAGCATCAAAACTGTATTCTTACAAATAATATTGGAATAAAATAATATTCATGCCATTTAAATATTTAAGCAAGAACTTTTAATACATTTAATTCATAAAGGTAGTCTTTCAAATTAAAGTTTTGTGAAACCACACTAAATTTTATTAATTTAATTTTTTTTTAATGTAACGAATTCAAATTCAGAATATAAGTAAAATCCAATCTTAATTTCTTTTCCTTTCCCCTATTTTGACATCCCTAGTGCCGAATTGGCGCGTACGTGTGTGTGGATGAAATGAATCTACATTTCGACTGAAACTGAAGTATCTTAATATCTTAGCTTTCCCTGGCTATAACAAAAGACGAGTCGAGTTGTTTAAGGTTGTTTACAAAATATTCTGAACATAAACGATAGTTGAGGAACAGCAAAAAAGCGTAAGAAATATAGTCAACATATTTAAGTAATTTAAAATTTATTAATTTATGATTTTTTTTTTTTTTTACTATAAAAATAGAAAAAAGAATTTGAAATTGTTTCATACAATTTTTCACAGAAAATCCATTGTAAATTTTATTTATATTCATAAAAATGAATATTAAAAAAATATTTATGTGATATTTGGCACGTATATCTGGTTCCATTGAAATGGTTCCAGTACTCAGTCAATTATCAAGGTATTCATATCTAGATATTCTGCTTCTAATTTTATTCTTAATGTTCTTCCTTATTGAAAATACACATACGTATTTATTTTCAAACGATGATATGATGCAGCTTGATTGTGCAGCAAGGGATATTTGTCTTTTAGTAGGCGTGAGCTCTATAAAATCTAGACGGACATTATCATAATTTTTTTTTTTAACTTTGGATGTCAAATGGCAATTTTATGCATATCGTTTGAAAATCTGTGAGTTGTAATCTAAAATTGTAAACAAAATACAAATGTGCAAACATTTTTATTGTTTTTCCAAAAAAATGTGAATTTTTTTTTCAGGTTGTGTTAGATTAAATTGAAAAGAAAGTTCGTATTCTCCACTTTTTTTAGGATTATGTCTGGATCAATGTGTAAAAATTAACATTTATCTGAGAATGCCATATATTTTTTGTTTCATTTAGAATGCCTTTTTGATTTGAAACAGTGTACTGATAAATCAAGTTTTAGATTGAAAAGACGTGTAAAACTTGCCATCATTAAACAATAAAATGGATGATCGCAGTGCGTTATTGATATTTCACATTCGATGCCTCATTAATACTTGCTTTGGAATGCTGCTGGACATTCACGCATTGGAACAATATATAATTTGTCTGAAAAAAAAAATTATTCATGTGCTGTGTGACTCCATTCATTAAATCTGTCCATGTGATTTTTTTTTAATTTTTATATTTTGCTACAACTAAGGGAGGGGGGTACCCTTGTCCGCCTAACGGTGAACCAACTCCCATTGCACAAATTATCCAGCGTCATAATAAATGCATGTGAAGAAGTTCTTTTTTTCAAAATTCGTTCTTGACTCTCCTGTTCAGTTAAATTCCACATTTCTGACCCAATTTTACTAACTATGCCTCATGTATAAATAAATTTATTACAGCATCATGAAAAACTTTTTACGTAGAGAGAGATAATAAAATACATCAAACTTGGAAGTAAATAAATTTCTTGAGTGTAAGAATATGAGCCTACCTATATAAATATAGAAGGAAAAACTAAATACCAAAATAAATAAAAACTAATACCAAAAGATAGCCGAGTGTATTCAAGTTCCATATTATTAATAATGATTTTGAATTTTAAAAATAAATGCTTGTTAAACTCTTACTCCAAATATATGGTCACGTAACACATTGCTTTGAACAGTAAGTGAGCTACTTTTAATGATGTGCTGTAACGATGCTCATAATATAGTCTAAAATTGTATTATTAACAATAATCATGCTAAATTCAGAGCTAAATGGGGTTACAGTCTACATTGCTAATTTTTTTCGCAATCAATCAAAGACAAAGAGACGTAGTTTTAAGTTTCTGTAAGCAGGAAAAAAGTGTGAGAAATGTAGGTTTATTTTGAAAAGAACGGCATAAAAGAAATAACAATGAGGTACAATAATTATTCGACGACTAGGATGTTTGCATAATCCGTCGATGGCGAACTTGCATGTTCGTAATCAGTACTTGGTGCAAAGAAAAATTTTGAAAATCAAACTATGAATTTTCTAATTAAAATGTTTTGTTACGTTTACAGATGCAATAACATTTTGAGAGACAGCTGGACGTGTTGGCACGGACAGATTGTTA
Organism: Trichonephila inaurata madagascariensis; assembly: GCA_019973955.1. NCBI lineage: Eukaryota > Metazoa > Arthropoda > Arachnida > Araneae > Nephilidae > Trichonephila > Trichonephila inaurata. Next base: position 117,892 of record BMAV01004396.1, on the reverse strand, counting down.
TTCATGACTGAACTTGGAAAGATTAGAATATTTACTATCTACAATTACCATTCGTTGAAAATTATTATCGTAACCGAGATTCTTTGTGTAAACAATATTTTAGTAATGAGGATGAATCTGTTTGCTTTAATATGAATAATATCTATTAATAAAAATAAATAGAACGAGACTGCTCGTTACAGGAAAAAAAAACAGATAAAATAGCATAAACTAAACTTTGATTAATAAATAAGGCCTTTCATTATTTTATAAAACAGTGATTGATGTAATAAGCATTCGAAATGTGCTTTTTTAAATTTTTGTTAAAATAAATATTTTAAAATTAATGTCTTAAATAAATTTCATCAATTGAGTGTTTGCATTGAGAATACAAAAAGGAAAGTTTCTCTTCGATCATCTCTCAATATTGCACAAAAATATCCTTATGGAAATATGAAATATTCCTCAATCAGGCGTAAAAGTTCCTCTGAGGTTTCAATTTTTTAAATTTAAATTTCTATGTACTTATATTATTTTTTAACTCATAAATTTACGAATTTGGTAATCAATTTTTTACGACATTTTCCGATCATTTTTTTTTTATGTTTTGGAAGATATTTTATTGGTATTTTAACAGTGATGTGTATGTGTGTGTCATTTCTACCCTGGACCTTATGTGCAATAACTGTTATACGAAACAGTCTTAAGTTCTATATATGTAGTAAATTACTTTTAAGAACAAATTTTAAAAAAAAACATAATTTTACTCTATTAATAATGAAAAATTAAATTAAATTCTGTATTTGGAAAATTTCTTTTATAATTTAAATAAGAAAATAAGCACAATGAAATACATATATATATATGCATCAGAAAGCAGTATTCTTTTCCAAACAATGTTTGATGTTTGGACTTTATATATTACGCATGAATAACAAGAGTACAAAAATGGTTATCCAGTGGTGCAACGTACATCCCCGCATCGCGTGGGGGACTCGGGGTTCTAGAGAGCCAAAAACCCTGACTGATGCCAAGTACATACCCTTTGTAAGAGACCGCTTTGGGATCTAAATCCTGACATTGCAGGGGGTCCTAATATTCTCCGTTACGCCACTGTAGTTATCAATTTATGAACCTGTGAATAAAAACGAAACACATATCATTTCTGTTACAAATAGAAGTGAAAGTGATATAACAATTAATTCCTTCCAAAAAATAATACAGTAAGGTTTATTATTATTATTAAATTACTTTATTAAGCACATGTACCATAATAAGTAAAATTTTTATCTTGTGTTTTTTTTTTCAATTCTATTAGCTCGCTTTCTCTATATATTTATTTTTTATCTTGATGGAATTTTCAATCGTTAATAAAATACATTTTAAAGTGCTCAATTGAGCTGAAATTTTATATACATGATTATTTTGGATGACAATACGATAATTTAATTATAATTAATAAAAATTCATTGATTAAAACTGATTATTTAAAGAATTGCAAATACAGCCACGTTGGCATCATTTGTGTCAAAACGAAAAAGTTTTTTTCTTAAGTTTTAAAGCATTCAGTTGAACTGAAATTTTATATACACGATTGTTTTGGATGACAATACGATATTTTAATGATAATTAATGAAAATTAATTACCATATACTTTTGTGATTAATATAAATATGTATATACATATTTATATTAATTGTAACTATTTAATAAAAAGTAGCTAAAATAAAATTTTTCTTTGTTGATCTAAGTAGGAATTGACTTAATTTTTTTTATATTACTTGTTTTATATAACAGAAAATATTTGCTGCTTTTTGCGTAACTGTTTCTATATGTAGGTATTGTAATGATTTAAGATGTCAAATTTAAATAATATTTACATAAATTCTCCTAAATAAATAAGTTTGGTAAAAGAAAATCTACGCAAAATACGAAAGCTAGAATAAGAAACTCCTGCCTGAGATATGAGGAATCCCTTACTTATAATTGCAACAAAGCTAGAAAAAATATAAACTAGGAAGAATTGAAATTAAAAATTATTGAAATACTCAAATTACATTAGAAGTATTGGTTTTTAATTTTTCTCAGTATGATAGAATGAGAATGGAATTAATAATAATTTCTAGACTTACAAACAAAACTTGTACAATAACAATGCCAGTTTTTTTTAAATAATAAAAAAAATCGCAAATGTCACTAAATAAATATGTGCAAAATTTTTAAGCTATTTTTATGGACATTTATTTAATTTCATCATGGATCACAATCTTTGAAAAATTGCAAACGCCCTTTTTACTGAAAATTGTGCTCTTTTGTGCAAAATGTCCTTGCCCTATTAAATCGCTTCAGCCATCGATTTCATGTTCTTTTTAAACTTTGAGCAAAATAATTAATGCATATTGCAACATTAATCAATGAAAGAAAAAGTTTAAGAAAGAAAAATGAGCATGTTACTGAATTTTATCCAATTTCGAAAGAATCTTATCTGGAGTATCAGGTGAAACTAGAATTTTCAACAATGCAAGGTAATACAAATTTTAATGAAGTAACAAAAACAAAAACCCCATTGTTCTAAAAGAACTATTTTAAACATAAACTTGTGTGTGACTGGTGTGTGGATTTTTACCATAAATGTAATCAATTCAAAACAGGAGAAAACCAGGACTCTGAAAGGAAGTTTAATGTAAGTGAATATTGTTAATCCTATGACGAATTTAGTGTTATAAAAGAATATTATAAGGAGAGAAAAAAAGTAAAAGAAAAAATACCGAATACGAATTAACCTATGTTATCAAATTATCAAAACATTTAGTCATGTTTTGTCTCCTAAGTATACCAAGAAGAGTACTTAAAGGGGGGAGGGAGATACTTTTTAAATAAGATGATAAAAATAGTACTTTATAAATGCTTAAAAAACGTTTGATGTCCCCCTATTTTTGGTAACGCTTTAAAACCTTCTTATAAATGAATTCACATGTTACACAGATACTCAATTTTAATTCGAACTCATTAATCTCTTAAAAATTATAATTATTATTTTAATTCTTAAAAAAATATGACAAAAATCTTTTTTTTAAAAGCAAAATTTTTTTTTGTTTATCTTTATATATAAAGGAGAAAAGCGACTGACTCACTGACTAATCACGATATTTTCGGAACTATTAAACCTACAGACTTGAAATTTGGTAGGCAGGTTCCTTTTATGGAGTAGACATCAGCTAAGAACGGATTTCGCAAAGATCGAACCCCAAGGGGCATTACGGGAGTTTAGGGGGCGTTATAGATAATTAATTGCATTATCTAACTATTAGATGTACTGTCCTGAAAATTTGGTACACAGATTCCTTTCATAGAGTAGAGATTCCCTACAAAATTATTTTTACGAAAATCGACCTCCAAGGGGCTTTGAGGGTGCTTAAGAGGCGTTATGTATAATTATTTCCATTTTCAAACTATTAGACGTACAATCTTGACATTTGGTTAAAATAGAAATAGAGTAAAAATCCGCTATCAAATGGGTTTTAGGAAAATCGACCCCCAAGTGGCGTTGTGGGGAATTAAGGGGCGTTATAAGCAATTATCTCCTTTTTTTAAACCATTAGACGAAAATCTTGAAATTGAGTAAGCAGATTCCATTCATTGATTAGAGATCCGGTATACGATGGGTTTTGTGAGAATCGCTTCCTAAGTGACGTTAAAGGGTGTTATAGATAATTATTTCCATTTTTAAACTATTAGATGTACAGTCTTGAAATTTGATACGCGGATTCCTTTTATGGTGTAGAGATCCGCTACAAAATAGGTTTGAGGAAAATTGACCCCCAAGGGGCACTGAGGGGGATTAAGGGGTGTAATAGATAAATATTTCCTTTTTTCAACTATTAGACCCACCTGCTTGAAAATTAGGAGGTATGTTTCTTTCATAGAATAGAGTTCCTCTAACAAAGAGAAAGCCGCGACCAAAGAGAACCCTCAAAGAAAGCCGCTTTGAAAGCAGACCCCCAAAGAAGTGGGGTTGCAAAGGGGTTTAGAAGA
>BMAV01004396.1:0-96613 GCA_019973955.1 Trichonephila inaurata madagascariensis | reverse complement strand
AAATCATGATTAGTAAAAAAGTAACAGTATTGAAAGTTTTTAGCACTAAAACTCATGAGGAAACTTATATAAAAGAAAAGATGCGGTATACGCAAAATCTAGATAGAAGAAACCCAACGTGCCCTTATCAGTGGAAGAGAACGTCAAAAATAGACTGAGCCAAAGCGAAAACAAGGTGGATTCCTGGAAGAACGAGTCCCCGATTTATCGATCCCCGTTCCGGTAACTATCATCACGCTAAATCTCCATTTGTCACCGCGGCAGCAATATGTTTCCCTGGCTGCATGATGCCCCTGCGCTCTGTCGAACGCTTTTTTCTTTGCAACTTTGCCACCTCATAATGCATTTCTCGAAGCCTCCCTCCCCCTTTTATGAAATGCATTTTTGATCAAGGAGTGATCAGGAAATATGATCGAAAAGAGAAAATTTTCTGTTTTAATTATGGTCTCATTAAATCAGCTTATCTGCTGCACATTTCTGGAATATCTGAGCATCCAACATGAAAATGCAATATAAAATAATTTTTTTTTGAATGAAATAACTGAACAATATGACGCTTTTTTCGCATTTTATTTGAATTTAATATCCTTTTAAAAAACTTCATAATTGGTTTGAAAATTTAATGCCATGAGAGAGGAGGAAAGAGATTGCTTAAAACATTATATTTACATTCTTCAAATGTCTCCGAAATTAAAATATGTATAATAACTTGAATTAATATTTACTCAAAATTCGAATCCTACCTAGTTATAATATCTAATTCATAAATCTGAATACCCTATTTCGAAATGCGTCTTATTTCAACTCGCAATAAAGGATTAAAACTTATATTTTGACATATTCGTTAGTGATTCTTTATTAAAAAGATAACACTTGAATTTCTGACAAATTTATTGACGATTCTTAGTAAAGAACATCACAATAGCTTGCACGTGTCTTAAAAAGAGGTTTCAACATTTTCCTAAAACAATGATGTAATTTCTATGAATAACTAATAATTCCCTTCACCTGATTATATTTTTTATATCACGTCTTTCCCTTTTTTTCTTTCCATTTTTAAATGTGAAAATTTAATAATTTTCTTTATTGTACTTTTGCTCTTTGAGCAAAGCGCACTCTCTGGAAATTCACCTGATGTTAATAAATGATGATTGGCTTAAAAAACAAGATTTTTAATTTGCCACGACTACATTATCACATTTAACTAAAATGAATATCTGTTCATTGATATATTACAATAAGTCGACAAATGAATCTCATCTTTACTTCGATACCTTATAAATATGTATATAAATACTGAAAAACATGTGATATATTGATATGCACTACTGGCCATTAAAATTGCTACACCAAGAAGGTAACGTGCTACAGACATGAAATTCAAACGACAGAAAGAAGGTGGTGTGATATGCAAACGATTAGCTTTTCAGCGCATCCAGAGTAGGTCGCCGGTAGCGACACCTACAATGTGTTTAAATGAGGAAAATGTTCAACCGGTTTCTCCAACATCCAGAGCCCAATACTCCAAGTATGGGACGGAGGGACGCTTCGCGTCCCAGCGCCCAACGATGACCAGCGACCGGTTTCTCATACAGGGATTACATTTAAATGTTGTTACCAGGTGAAAAGTTGTTGTGAAGCCTCGTGTAAGAAGCAAAAATGCGTACCAGCACGTTTCTGACTTTGATAAAGGTCGAATTGTAGCGTATCGGAATTGTGGTTTATCGTATCACAGTATTGCTGCTCGCGTCGGTCGAGATCCAATGATTGTTAACAGAATATGGAATCGATGGGTTCAGAATGGTAATACGGAATGCTGTGTTGGATCTCAATGGCCCCCTATCACTAGCAGCCTAGAAGATAGGCATGTTACCCGTATGACCTCAATGGATCGTGCAGTCACGCCACAAGCCCTGAGTCAAGAATTGAGGGCGTTTGTAAGACAACAAGTGTTTGCACTAACAGTTCGACGACGTTTGCAGCAGCATGGTCTCTCAGCTCGGAGACCATGTCTATGGTTGTCCTTGACGATGCATCACAGGCAGAAGAGTCTTCAATGGTGTGATCAACGACGAACCTGGTGCACCAATGGTGAGACGTCATTTTTTCAGATTAATCCAGGTTCTGTTTACAGCATCAAGATGGTCACATCTGTCTTTGGTGGCATCATGGTGAACGCACAATGGCAGCGTACATTCGTCATCGTCTTGCTGGCCCATCATCTGGCTTGATGGTATGGGGTGCTATTCGGATACACGTCTCGGTCACCTGTTGTTCGCATTGACGGCACTTTGAAGCAGTGCACGTTACATTTCTGGTGTGTTACGACCAGTGGCTCTACCTTTTATTCGAGTCCTGCGAAACCCTACGTTTAAGCAGGATAATGCACGACTACATGTTGCCGGTATTGTACGGAATTTCCTTGATACGGAAAATGTTCCAATGTTGCTCTGGCCTGCACGTTCACCAGATTTTTCACCAATAGAAAACGTCTGGTCTATGGTTGCCGAGCTACTGGCTCTTCTCCATACACCAGTCACTACAGTTGATGAGCTGTGACCCCGTGTTGAAGTAGCATAGGCATCTGTACCTGTACATGTCATCCAATTTCTGTTTGACTCAATGACCAAACGTATAAGTGCTGTTATTATTGCCAGAGGTGGTTGTTCGGTGTACTGATTTTTCAGGATCTATGCACCAACTATCTTGAAAATTTAATCACTTGTTGTTTCTAGTATAATATACATGTCCAACAAATATCATTTTGTTATCTGCATTTCTTCCTGGTGTAGTAATTTTAATGGCCAGTAGTGTGGTTTCAATACTAATAAGACGTTATTCTTTTATTTTCATTTATTCTAGCACTGAATAAGAAAAATTTGAAAAAAAAAAATAACGTATGCGGTGCAGTTTAACTTAATCCGATGTTGTCATAAAGATTTACTTATTTTGCGATTAAACAATAATGTCCTAATAGTGAGACTGTTCCATCTTTCTAAATCTTTTTTGGTGAAGTTCCTTTGACCTCAGTGATCTAAATATAATTCCCTATTACCCTATCTCTTCTATCTTTCCTCCGATTTTAACGTGTTTCCTCAGAAAATACTGTATTGTATACTTGTATGTATTGTTTGCTTTAGAATATATTGTTTGCTTTAGAATACAACAGGGAATTAATTGCCCAAATACCTTAAACAAAGTTAAAGTACGTACTCTGTAAAGGCATACAGTATTTATTACATGAAAATGAAAATTAATGAATACATAGTATAATCTGACGAAATACATAGTACGAATAGTAGTAGTATTCCGTCTGATATCATAGTAGTTAATTTACTTGATAAGAAACACGCCAGAAAAATACCTAATGAATGGCATAATGCTGCCTACAATGAAAATTAAGAAACAGACTTTGCAAAAACTGACTACATTTTTTAAAGCAAAGCGCAATAATGTCCTGTTATCTTCCGTACTATACTCCATGTTTAACTGCTTCATCATGAAGACGACGAAGGAAACAGAAAGTCCATTAACGACTCACCTCGTTGTTCAAAATACTGAAGGGCAATTTCGACAGCCTTTAGTCCCTCGCTATATGATATTTTCGGAATTTGTACGGTGTCCTCAACGTTAACGTCTTCATTTTCCGGCATTTTTTCATTCATTTCTGCTTCGAATATAATGTCTTGCTCGGTATCGTTCTTGAACCACTGTGGGAGTTTTTCCGACCTGCAAAAGTTTGGCCTAGCTATCCGGAGTTTTTGGAACTCTACTATATTGCTCATTTACATACCTCCAGGAGCGTAACGTACATCCCCGCATCGTGGTGGGGCTCAAGATTCTAGAGGGCCCAATGCCTGACTGACGCCAAATACGAGGTTGAGTCGGAAAGTAAGTTTCCACTGTTGACTGTGGTCAAAGTTGTGCATGAAAGTCAAAGCATAGAATGAGACATTAAAGATAAGACATAATTTTCTTTTTCCACATAAGTACCAAGTACATTGAGACATTTATCATACCACTTGATAAGCTTCAAAATGCCCTCCAAAAAAAATTCAGGGTTTTGCATACAGAATGGTATCGGACTGGTGATGACGGATTTTTCCTCTCCATTGATGTGACCTTTGCTTCGAGAGTGAAATGGTGGACCCACGATTCATCCCTAGTCACAATACAATGCAGAAAGTCATTGCAATTTTTATGGTAACACACGAGATGTTTCAGGCTGACCGCCATGCGTTGTTCCATGTGTGTCTGGGTCAGTTGTCGATATCAAATGTGACTCGCAAAAGATTTTGACTGAGAAAGTTGAATTGTAGAAAAAAACATTGATACACTCAATTCAGACTATAAGTATTTCAAGTGTTTCATAATTTTGTTTAAGCAAAAATATTTGTACATTATTGTAGTAATGAAAAAAAAAAATGTTAAAAGTATTGAGAAGTAAAAATAAGGAAACACTTCTAGTGCTTAATGCTTACAAAATGAGAAAGAAAAAGATTTTTTTTTCTTCGAACACACCATGCGATGAAACAAAATATTATGATTTTCTAGTTTTCGCCTTTTTTTAAATGCACCTATTGCCGTTTGGATGATTTTCTTCAATTAATTCACGCGCTCTTTCAATGGCATTGAATAACTCAAAAATTTTCAACGTCAGGTAGGGCTTTTTTCTTTTTTTTGCACGGTTTTTTTCGATTTTTATTTTTTATATGTTCTTTACTTCTACATTGATGAGGAATTCATTGTCAGGAAACTTGCATAAGCTGCATCTCATCTGCAGAATCCAGTAAGTCCAAGCTATATATATATATATAATCATGTCAAAGATTCACAACGGCTTTTAAGATAATTATTTCTTTTCGATTGAAAAAGGGCTGAGGAATGATGTTATAAACGAGGTAGAATTCAAAAGTTTCCGGACTGAGCCTGTAACGTGAAAAAATTTTGCAGTAGAGTGACTACGATAACATTTCTGTCACTGCATTCTTCCCGTTTTCTAAAAAAGTTTGTCCCAAATCACGTGGTCGGTGGCTTGCTATGGCTTCGTATTTTGTAGGTGGATGCATTTAGTAGCCGGTGATTGAAAGAAATTGCGTTTGCAGAGCAGAGAATAATATCAAATTTTGTGTTGGCTTGGAAAAGAGTGCTACGGAGACTTACGAAATGTTGAAGCATGTTTAAGCCATGTGATACATTATCGCGAACGCAAGATTTTGAGTGGCATCGACGTTCCAGAGAAAGCAAGGAAATTGTCAAAGACAACGAACGTTCTGGACGTCCACAGACTTCCCGCAAAGCTGAAAACATTGAAAAGCTTTCTGCGGCGTTACGTAAGAACATGCTTCAAACAGCACGGTGGGGGTGAAAATGAACCATCCTTTTGCCACATCCTTCTTAGTCCCTGATTTCGTTCCCCGAAACTTCAGAATATTTTTTGAACTGACACGTCACTTGCAAAGTCGTCGGTTTCAATCTGCAGATGGAGTTAAATGTACCGCGCAGGCTGAATTAAAGGGCATGGCTAAAAATGGATTCCAGAAATGTTTTGATGAACTTTACAAGCGATGGCAAAAGTGTACTGTTTCTCAAGGGTCTCATTTCGAAGGAGGATGTGTTTTAGTAACTTAACTGGTAATATTCTTTTAAGTTATAGACTCAGTCCAGGAATTTTTGAATCCTACTACGTATAATAATTTAAAGAAAATATAGAGTGAATAATGTGTCGTGAATTGGTTGGCAAAAATAGCTGATGATGAGGAGGCTATCATAAAGGTTCAAGATAATCTAACTCTGTGGACCACTACGAGCCCTTTCTTTCAGCGATCGAGTTCGCTTATAAACGCGCACATCAATTAATAATCGGTCTGGGCCTTGAACAATCAGCATTGTTCATTTTGGCAATATTATTTTGGCGGTAACATTCTGGCGTGAACTATTTCTAAACCTCATAATAGTGAATTAATCAGTACTAACACAGAAGTTAATTACTCTAATTACTAACCATACTGCAGCGGGGTCCTCGCTAAGTAAAGCTGCACTGTGAGAGGTATTCCTGAATGTGTGTGTGTGAAATACAACTCCTCACACAGATAAAAACAATGTGCGTTTAAAATATCATAATGACAATCGAATTTTTAGAGTTTCATTCTTTAAGCTGGAAGATAAATGGTATGAGGTTACTCTGGTACCATTTGTGTGTCTATCGATCGTGTAATTGCGCGCAGAAAGCGATATCGACTTGCAATTATCTAAAAAGCACAATAGGGAAAGAGCACACGAACGGAAATTGGTCGTTGGAAATGAAACAAAAATATCACTTTTTATTAGAATTTGACGACAAATAAAATCGTCATCATCATTATTTTTATGACCTCATTTTCACACACACACAGAAAATATATTGGGAAATCAGTTTTTTTTTTCCCCCAATCTTTAATGTTGTCTTTCTCTAATAATGATAAAAACGTAACATCAAAATCCAAATACTTTTAAAGCAGAAAAGGCTACAATATGGATATAAATGCATATGAGATCAACACGTGTATCCATATAACGCACGCACATGCCATATCGTTAAAATGTAAATATTCAACACACAATTAACCTTTTTAATATAAATATAAAGTTAAAAGTGCATTTGATATTGTGGTGTACGAGACGTATGAAATATTTAATATTACAGATATTTTTCTTATTTTAAATCGTGCTCTGATTTTCGATCCAACTCTTTGACAGTAAAATAAGACTGGCGTAAAGGGTATGAAAACCATGCAGTGCATATTTCCCTAAGATATATTCATAGCACCCAAAATAACCGTTCTCTTTCCAGGTGTTATGAAAATATCGATAGAAAACTGTATTATTGCACATAGGAAAATGTTTCCATAAGTTTAAAATTTAATGCAAAAATATAATTTTATACATTAAGCATATCGTATATTGTGTATTATAGTTAAATACTATATAACCCTCTCATTTTAATGTTTCTTGTATTTTTATTATTATTATTGCTTATATTTGGGATTACATTATTGTTAATTGGTAGAATTTTAAATTTTTGGTACAAAATAAATGTTAGAGAGAGATATAATTTTTAACTATAAATAAACATAATTATACACTAAAATAATAATAACACTTATTATTATTATATCAAAATGCTTTTAATAATGTGTGTTTAGCTTTCTTACTGCACATATTTCTTCAGAAAAGTGGTTTCATAACCCGATAATTTTCAATCTGTGTACTGTAGAATTTTCGAATACCACATGTTAACCAGGGTTACTACAAAAAAGAGATCAAGGTAAAATAAAAAACAATATAAAAGGGTTTTAAATCGTGTGTTGGAAGAAAAATTTGTTATTCAAACACCAACAACTATTTTCTTCTCGTAAGAGTATTGAAATAATATTCGCATGAAAAATTTTTTCCTCCTCACATAAGAACAGCGATGTGGAATGAAATTAATATTTTTTCTTTCCTTGTAAGCAAAATCTATTTGTGCGTGTGTGTGTTTAACGACAAAATTTTTTTAATTTGATCTCTTTTATATGGGAGGAAAAAGCGTTTGTTTGCTGTTGAATCCTTCTATAAATACTTTTGTACACAGGATAACAAAATTCAAGTTGTAAATCAACATAAATGAATCCAAATATCGTAAGTTTTTGTCACAATCGAAATTTAACCTTTTATGCATTTTCCCATATTATTTGTCCGTATTTTCAATTTTACAATTTGATTTCTTATAACCACTTTTCCCCTTAAAAAAAAGCTCTTATATGTGTATTCTGTGTTTAATTGTTCTTCCAAATAGATAAATTGAGGAGATCATCTTATAAATGTAAATTATTTAGAATTTATATATATATATATATATAAAAGAACTATTCTGATAAATATTATCATTTTATCCATTTACCATTAGACATGTTTTCTCTTAAGCCATTTTCGCCTACATAAAAGAATATGGCGCACATTCTAAGATAAAATATTGTCTTAAATTTCATTATACATTCGTGGCCCTTTGCCCTTGCTTTTACATACATCTGTTTATACTATACAGGATTCTTAAAATTTAAAAATATTCTAAAAATATGTAGTTTTTCTTTTTAATACCTCAAATTTGGAATCCAATTACTACAGTATAGATGAACTGTAGAACACATTTTGTACCGGATCTAATAGATGGACGTATGCACATATGAATAATATTCAAAAAGATGATGCTCTATAAAAAATGGCGAAAATAATTCTAATGCTCTGGATTCTTTAAATCGGAAAATATGTTCCAATTTTGTGTCGTGTTCTTTAACATTACATGAAGTCTGCCTGAAACTGATTTTTAATTATCTCTTCTCTATTTACCCCCTTTCTTTAATCGATTTTCGGTTTTTCTTGGAGTTCCACAAGAAAATTTTATTTGTGCCTTGTGTTTCAACATTGAAAACGACGCATAAAACCTTTGGCAACCCCAAAACTAGACTTGACTCGAACCAACCTCCCCCAATCGATAGGAAACTGTTTTTCCATGGCGAAGCCCTTACATCTTCCTGCAGTTGATAGGAAGAAGTGGATTTGTTCTATTCCCGCCCACCTCCCCCTGAATGTCCCTCCCCCTTGATTGACGTCTTTGCTCGTTGCCACGTGCGCGGTTGCCTTGGTTACAAATGCCTCTTCAAGCAACTGGTGGCGAATTCATCTTTCTACGTTTCCATTTTTAGGTGAACGGACGCAATTCGACTCACGGGAGAATCAAAGACAACCAAGATTCAGATATTATCATTTAAACAGCGGTTATCGATTGATTTTCCGGAATTTCGTCCACTGAAAGGTCTTCGACTTCGGGATCGAAGCTGAAAAAGGTAACTGAATGTTTTTTGCTTTTGTCATATTTATTGTTAACCTTAATTTTATGATATATATCTTCTCTATTAAGGAAATACTCGTATTTCTATTGAGAGAATTCGCGTTCTTACTGTTGATTTTTATTACACGGGATACTTTATTAAAGAGGAGTTTTTCTTGGGTGACTTTTATCAACTACTGCGTCACGCACAGCAATTTTAATGGCGTCCGTTATCTTTCATTTCTTCTCCAAACGTCCATTCAATCAGCGCATGATCAGTATGACATGTATGGGGGCGTTTAAATTTACTGTCAGTGTAGCGGCAAGCAGGAATCAACTGGTTATGAATTTACAGGTAATCATAAGTTTAATTTCCCATCTTTTGATATATAATTTTCGGACATCTCAGTAAATTGTGTTATGTACATTTGTTTAAAAGAATCTTTGTGTTTGAGGTTATTCTTTTAAAAAGTCCGGACTAGAGAGAGGAAACCTTGAAAAAATTGATGACGTGTACTTTCAATGGCGAACGTATCTTCATCATCGTTGGCGGCCATTAGGGTTGATCCATATATTGCGTAGGGTGATAAGGGGGCATTCGTTTTGTTAGTGAATGTAATTGAAAAACGAAACTCGAATGATATTAAATGAAAAATAGTCAATACGTTTTTTATAAAAAATAATAAAATGATTCATATGGGTTATGAAAAGACAACGTAAAAAATAGTTAACGTAACGTAATCGCTTCATTTTTTTTATTTACGAGTTCTGTTGTTTAATTCAAGGCGTTATGTCTGTTCTAATTATTCTTAAATAATATTTAGCCGTAAAAGTGACTAAATTTTCATTCTTATTGATGAGGTGAATAGTTTTTGAATTCATACTATTATTAATTAACAGCTGCTTTCTCATTAGAACAAATTTCAATTACGATGTATGATACAAGATGGCCGCTTTAAATTAGTAACTATTATGGGATGGACCAGAGAATTTAATTTGTAGAATTATTAGTGTTTAAATCTGAAAAGAAATTTAATTCATTGTTTTTTATTTTGATTTTCTGAAACTTGCTTTTTTAATAATATTTATGGAGGAATAATGTTTGCCCTTTATATTTGTAATTGTACTGGATAATTTTTTAAAGTTCGAATTCGTAAAAAATATTATATTATCAATTATATAATATATATGTATGTGTGTTTGTTTTGTGTTTCCATAACATTCGCTTTGAATTTTCATATACTTTAAGAATGTCTTTGCTTAATCGTAAAGAATAGTATCTATGTTTGTGTCGCATTATTTTAAATAGAAAATATTCCAATATTCCTATTAAGTAAACAGTATATTTTTATTGATTACTCATTTCCGTCTTAATTAAGTGAATCAGAAACTTTTTTGTATTAACGTTTTTAAAAATTAATTAATTTTTCTCATAAGTTTTTTTCTTACCATTCATTTTTCCAGTTGCAAAAGTTTTCATTAATATTTATTGCTTGACAAAAAGTTTTTAAATGTATGAATAATTATTTAAATATAAAAAAGGGAAAAAATTTAAATTTAACCATTGCGGATAAATATTTTGAATAAGCCCCAAAAAAAAAAACAACACTAACCCTTTGCATTCAAATGCCATGTAGATGACAATGCTTCAGAACTCGTATGTCGTGCTGGATATGGCAACATCAATCTACTCTGAAGCATGTAGTAGATAGCAACATTAAATAACAGTAAAATGCTATGTGGCATTTGAGATCTCGCTTAGTAATAGTTTGGTAAGCTTTGTGGTTACAAGCCATGTTCGAAATATTTCCTTTTTTTCTTATTCTGTTTATACATACACTAATTTTCCGATCTTAAACGAAGTATAAAAACACGCGGGATCTTGACAGTTAATTTGTAATGTAGGAGTGCGAAATGTCATAATAGTGTGGTTCCGTTATATACGTTTTCTCGTTGGAGGTATAACCAGAGTGCTTAGTCCAGCCGGGCTTTAACCTCTCATCATTGGAAGTTTGAGTGACTGTGGCGTTTTAACTCTTGCCCTTCCTAAAATATTTTACTTTGAAGTTAAAATTTACTTATTAAAGATCATTATAAATATAAAAATTTAATATTATAAGATTACATTAAGTCCGTGAAAAAAATTAATCAAAATCGGTTCAGGGATTATATTCGTTAAAAAAAAATTGGAGAGAAAGCATGAAGTGATTGATTACAAGATGGCGCTGTTTTACGAAGGAACTGGTTGTTTGAGCGGGAAAATCATCCAAGGGTGGAAGAAAGAGGTAGTTGGTAGGAAAAGATGGCTGAAAATGGTTGACCAGATTCTACATCGTAATGAATTTGTAGAATTATGTTGTATGTTAACCAGAAAAAATAATAATTCCAGAAAACAAAAATTATACTTTTCCAATTAGAATGACTTAACATTGTATAACGGACATTTTGATCAGCGATTATAAGGTAAATTATTTCTTTCATTTAATTTCATTTAGTTTTTAGTTTCTTTCATTACTGGGATATTTCAGATAAGCAGCAAAAAACGTAGATGACCATTAGCATCAGATTTAGAGAATTGGCTTGATGGAAAACCTACATCTCATTCTGAACGAAAAAACGATTATATGGTTTGTTAAAAAAGAAAAGCTAAGAGCAGAAGCAAAACGAACAGTTTATTTTCTCCTGAACGTTGGGAATTATTTTTTAAGAAGTATCACACACACTCGCCTTATAAAGATTATAAAAATTAAATCTTATTATATTGTATAAAATAAGTATAACATGTTGAATTTGACCGCTGTAAATTTAATTCATTTCCCTCAAAATAACTACAAGTTTACACTGAACTACATTGAAAGTAAATCGAGTGCAAAGGATTAAGAAGCACCGTATTAATTTGAGTAGCAATTTAATTCCTAATAAAATGCAAAAGTTTACTTACTATACAGCTATTCGTAAGATTTCATACATGAAATTTTTTTAAGTAGAATGTTGAAAATTTTAACACTTACTCTTAATTCTGCAATATAAATTAAATCCAAATGTAAATCGTGTAAAAGTGGAGTTTATAAAAAAAATTCATTTTATTCCGTTAGCTTTTCTTTTAGTTTATTTATTTCGAAACTTTAAAAAAAAATTAACTTTTTACTTTTAAGTTGCTAATTTAACGTTGTAATTCAAAATTAGACATAACAAATAAAATTCTTTGTTTATAATATCTATTCCTATGAAGAAATTAATTTAAAAACACGAAACTGAGTGAATCTCTTTTTATACCTGAAGTCAGTGGCGTACAACAGATGTTTAATTTTGACCATACAAATTACGTCCGGTGCTTTAATCAATATCTTTTATAATTATAATCCCTCCCACGAAAGTAGTTTGTGAATGCCAATGCCTGAATTATTCAAAAGAAAAAAAAAGGTTTTAGCTAACGAACATGATTTCGATTATTTGAAGATTATTTTTTTTAAAGTTTTTATGTAAGCAGTTTTTTACATTAGTTTTTAGCTGCTTGTTTTCGATTTTAAAAGAAGCTATTTTTCCATTAGATTTTTACGTAACAATTCAAAAAAACTTAAAATAAATTATCAACAAAATAAATGTGTTATATGTACATATATTTTTAAATTTTTGGTAAATGGATATATGAAACCCTCCATAAAACAACGAGATACAACCAATATGCGCAAGCGAATTTTTACAGATTACTTAGCGCATCCTCAAAATGAAGTACACGTGTACTGAAACGAAGAAACGTTATTGATCCACAGCTCGGGGTCACTGACCGCAGTTGTTGACAATTTTCTGCTTTCATCAAACACCAGTAAATCTCTGTTGCCAATACGGCGAAACGAATGGTTTCGAATGATAGTGGGCAGAAGTCCGAATATTCTACGAATAGTTACATGTTTCAGGAAGCCATTTATCTGGCATACATTTTTAAGGTTTAAAAGAAGAAGAAAAAAAACTGTTATTCTCTTCTATATAGTTATTCACATTTTCGTCTTTTTTTAAAATATATAAAATGCCTTTTCGTTATTCGATAAATGTGGAAATGTTGTTTTCCAAAAATATACTATTAAATTAATTTTTATCTGCATACAAAATTCAGCGCATTCAAAAAGAAAATTTCGATTATCAATGAAAACTGAAAATTAAATATAAAAGTTTTACATGAAGTTACTCTCCATTAGACATATATTATATGAGATTAATCTAAAAAGACAAATCTCTCAGACAAAACCCCATCAAAATTTGGATCAAAATATATGGGTTTGTGAATAAATTTTTCTTCTATGAACATAATAAAAAAATATCACTCAAAACTAACTGATGCGCACCTATAATAACCGAATTTTGTTAGCATCTGTCAGAGCTAATCCTAAAAAAGAAGACGTTAAATAAAAAGTAGTAATTCAAAAACTAATACTGAGTAATTAATTAATTAATTACTGAGCGTTTAATAATTATTTAAATTTTAAATTATTCAAGCTATTCATTTTTGTTTTATACCTAACCTAAACTGATTGAACTTGTAAAAAGTTTATCAACAATAAAAACCTAAGTTTGTACTTTCGTCTTATTTATTACATTATTTTTAAATTTCGACTACATAGACTTGCATTAAAAAATGTGCTATTTAGGTAAAATTCATAATAAGCTTATTAGAAAATTTTTTTTAAACTTTTCCATATTTGTTTGTTGAAAAGGTTGGAAGTGGCATGCATAATTGTTTTTTTAATCAAATTGTGGCACTCTTACTAAAAAGGTTGGTTACCCCTGTCTAGACAATTACAAATATAATCCTAGATTCCCTCAAGAAATGATAGTATTTATACATGTAACTATTTAATTATTTTAGTACTCTTAATTTCATACTTTTTGCTAAAGTTTAAAATTCAGCCAATACCATGCTTTGAATTTGTATTAGAGTCCATAATCTGGCAATAACTTGTTTATTGTACACAGATTCAGCGTGGGCTATGGCCGCGTAACCCAGTGGTTAGGGTATCGGACTCGTGGCAGGCGTGTCATGAGTTCGAGCCTAGTACTGCTGAAGACACGCCGTGTAGGGAATTACGAGGTCCGTCGCAAAATCCCTCGAGTAGCTGAACAGTGCGACATAAATGTTCTCTCATTGAGTGCGGGCTATGCGTTTTTCTTGTAATGGATTTAGAAATTCAATCCATTATTTTCAATAGGATTTTGCTCAGAATTATTAACAAAAGGGGGAATATATATTTGGCTTGCCAGAAACCTTTTTTATATAAATTGTTTTAATGTAAGACATGTCCTTAGTCAGCAATGTTTATAATACTGCAGCATCCATATTTTTTATGAATTCTAATATCTATATTTTAAATTCCAATTGCTCTGTTTTTGTTTGTTTCACCTTCATCTAATGATTTATATTTCTATACTATAGAGAATACTAATTATATATATATATATATATATATATAGTAATATAAAATAAAACTGAAGAAGTACTAAAACCTACAGTGCTAAAGCAGGAAGAAATTGGAATTCACCAGACACAACAAATGTAAAAAAAAAAAAAGCCCGGGACTAAAGGGAGACCTATTATGATTTTTTTAAAGCTGTCGTTTAATTAGGCCAGCGAATTAGGGTTAGCAATGTTTTTGGACCCAAACCCTTTCCCCCGTACCAGAAACTTTTGACTTTAATGGGGGGGAAAAACCCAAGTTGAAAAGTTCCCTTAATACAACACGGGAAGAAAACCCAATAAATATATTTAAAATGAAGCTAAAAAAAGGGAAAAAAAAGGAGAAATAATAAAAAAAAAAATTTTAAAAAAAAACTCACGAAAAAAAATAATTACTGGGGGTCAAAAATTTCAACCTTCCGGAAAAACCCCCAAAAGGGAAAGGGTTTAAAAAGAAATGAACGACTTTTTGAAAAGGGAAAAAATCTTTGGGCCACCTGGATATTTTTTTTTGCAAATAAAAAAAAACAAAAGATTTTTTAAAAAAATAAACTAAATAAAGGAAGTTTTAAAAACGATAGTGAAAAATTTTAAAGTAGAAAAACAAATTTGGAAATATTTTTTACAAAGAAAATAAACGGTGTTTATACTAATCAATTTTTGAAATTTAAAAATTTAAAGGCTTTTTTTTAAAAATTTTTTTTTAAAATAAATTAAATAAAAAAATGAACTAAGAAAAAAATATTTTTAAATTTAAAATGGGAAATATATCTATAAAAAAATTTTATTTGGATAATTGTATTCTAAACAATTATTGAAAAAATTCACAAAATTACTTTTTTTTAAAAAATGTTATCAGTAAAAAAATCATTGTTTCTTTTAAAAAATTTAAAGGGATAATATTTCTAAAATTTTGGGATAGGGTGTGGGGTTTACTCCCCCAAAAAGGCTTTTTTATAATTTAAAAAATCAAATGGGGTCTTTTAAAAATAAAAAATATTACTTAATAGCAAATTTTTCCCTTTAACCCTTTTTAATTGAAGGGCCCAAAAAAAGGGTTAAACCCTACTCATTATTATAATTGGTTTTACAAATTTTTTAAAAGGGGGGATAAAAATTAAGGGTTGGGAAA
Source organism: Trichonephila inaurata madagascariensis (assembly GCA_019973955.1). Taxonomy (NCBI): domain Eukaryota; kingdom Metazoa; phylum Arthropoda; class Arachnida; order Araneae; family Nephilidae; genus Trichonephila; species Trichonephila inaurata. The sequence goes on along the minus strand of BMAV01004396.1, from coordinate 81,184 downwards.
AAAGTCTACTAAACCCTAAATATAATTGTCATCTATGTATCTAAAAAAAAAAGGGAATTCAAAAATTCAATATTTTCATTTTCATTAAAAAATTCAAGTAGATATTTCCAAAAATTTGGGCAAAGCGGGGCCCCCTTGTGGTAAACCCTTTAATTTGCAAATAAAAGCGTTTTTAAAGGAAAAAATTTTTTTTTAATACTAATACTATAATAGAAATATATTTTCATATTTTAATATCCTATTTAAAAAGTATTTCTTATGCTATTTTAAAAAATTTAAACATGTCTTCTATATCAAAAGGAATTAAATAAATTTTAAAAACCCGGGGGTATACATGAATTAAATTTTTAATTAAATTTACAAAATTCTTTTAATAAATTTAAATTTTTTAAATTGGAAAATAAAAAAGTTTTTTGGGAAGGGGGTAATATGGTTTAAAACCTTAGTAAAGGTTTAAAATTTTGGTTTTTGGGGTTGGAAAAAATATAAAATTTAATTTTCCAAAAAACAAAAACCCATTTTTTAAAAAAGCAGAATTGTTAAAAAATTTCCCTTTTTGGGTTTAAATTTTTTGCAAAATTTTTATAAAATGTTTGTTTGTAAAAAAAACCATTTGAAAATAAATTTCATAATTTCCGGGAATTTTTCCCTTCAACGGGGGCAATAAAAATTTCCCACGGGAAATTTTTCAATATTTTGGTTTATTATATTTAAAGTTTTAAAATTTCTATCTTTAAATTAATTTGTTTAAATTCCCTTAAAACTCCTTGGGAAAGATTTTTAATATTTTTGAAATAAATTTTAATAATATCTTTAAAATTTGAACAAAAATTATTAAAAGTCATTAATCAAAATTTTTTGGACATTTTTCTAAGATTTTTTTTAATTAAAAAACCTTTTTCGCCGTTGAATGATCATTTAAAAAGGGCAAAAACAATATTTTTTAATTAATTTTGAAATCAAATACCCTTTTAAAATTTAAAAAATTGAGCTACCTATTTTTTTTTTTTTAAAATTTCCCTTTCTTAATTTTTTCCTTCATTAAATATATTTGGAAAATTTAAATTGTTAAAAGGTTTAAAACGGGTAGGAAAAATTTAAAATTTTAAAAAATTTTTTTAATTTTAAATTTTAATAAAAAAAAAATAATATTGAAGGCAGGGCCGGTCTTAAAACCCATATTTTTTGGGATATCTCAAATTATACCTAATTTTTTTTTTTATTTGGGAAAAAACCATGAAAATGAAAAATTTTTTTAATTTTAAAGATTTTAAAATTGCTGCAAAAATTTTTAAATTTTAAAATCTATCTAAACTAAAAGTCTATGAGTTCTCCTCTTCCAAATTACCTTTTTCATACGTTTAACTTTATGTAAAAGCCCTTTAAAAATAATTCTTTGTAATTGAAAATGTTGAATGCTAAGTAAAACTTTTTTTTTTCCAAAGGGTGAATAGTATTCAAACCATATGGTATTTTAGTGTTATAATAAAATAAAAAGGGGTTTTCCCAAACCCCAATCTTTTTTAACATTGGGACTAAAACAAGGGAAAAGAAATATCGATATTATCAAAACCTTAAGGAAAGTCCCCCAAATTCAATTTTTTTAAAATTGTTATTTTTGCTTGTAATTTTTTATTTTTTCTATGTAGATTAATACCCTATTGATATTATTACTTTGGTTTTTTGGAATATATTTAAAAATTTCATTTTTTACAACCCCAAAATATAAATTGGGAATTAAAATTTTTCATAAAGAAAAATTTGGATGTATTTATCATATTGCTCTATATTTCTTTTTGGGCATGTTTTTTCATCTACTTTTTTATTACATTTATTATAACCCAAAAAAATTTTTTGGTTTTTATTGCCTAGAACAGTATTTTTCATTGTAATTGTGGAAATTAATAAGATTATGGATTTTTTAATTATTAGAAATATAAAAAAGGTTATGTTTTATTCTGAGAGTTATTTTATCATAATTATAATTATTAAATTTTTATGCCTTTAAAAAAAATTTGTATTCCAAAAAAGTTTGTCCCAAAAGGGGGTTTTCCACTTTTACCACTAGTATTTAAATACTGGAAAAAGGGAAACCCCCCAATCTTGTGATTCATTGTAAGACCTTATACAAAATTCAAGTAAAACCCCAAATCAAATAATTCCAAAAAATTTAAATGTTATCCAAAAATTTACAAATGAAATGGAAAAAAATATTCCCAATTTTAGAACTGATCAGTATATCAAAACTAAAAGGGTTGCCCAAAACCAAAAAAGGGGATCTAAATAAAATCTATTCCGGGGAAAAACTAAATTTTTCCAAAAAAATATCTAACTCACACAAAAAATTTTGGTAACTTTCTATCGATAATGCACATACCATAAAATGCATCACCGAGCAAAAAACTGCAAAAAAACTTTTTCTAGTTCCCGTTACTAAAAAAATTTTTTCTACAATCATAATTATTTGAGAATAAATAATTGTAAAAAAATTAGAAAAGACATATAAAAAAAAATTTATTTAAAAAAAATTTTTTGAGATTAAAAAATCCGGGGGAAAAATGTTTTACGGGGGTAAATTCAAAAAAAAACTTAAAAGGGAAAAAATTTCAAAAAAAAAACATGGGAAAAAAATTTTATCAAAATAAATCAAAAGGGAAAAAAAAATTAGTCAAATGAAAAAAAATGAAAACAAAAAATCATTAATGAATAAATGGAAAAAATTTAAAAATAGTGGAGGTCTAGAATAAAAAAAAAATAAATATAAAAAAATAATGTTAAAAAAAATAAATTTTTTGGGGTAGTATAAAAATGTATACAAAAAAACACTACCCAAAACACTTAAAAAAAAAAAATATCCCAAAAAAATAAAAATAAGAATAAGAAAAAAATTTAAAAATTTAACCCTGAAAAAATTTTAGAAAAAAAAAAATTTGTTTTTTAACAGTAATTTACAAAAAATAGTTATAAGCATTTTGAAAAAAATAAAATACCAACATATAAAATCAAAATATTCCAGCATTAATTGGCGCAAAAAGCAAAAAAATGCCTGGAAAAATACAAAAGTAATATAAAAAAAAAAAAGTGAAGAAGTACTAAAAAACCCACAGTGCTAAAAACAGGAAGAAATTGGGAAATTTACCAAAAAAAAAATGTAGAAAAAAAAAAGTCTTTTAACCAAAATGGAACCTAATTTTGATTTTTTTAAAAGGGTGTCGCGAATTAGGCCAACGGGTTGGGGGTTTTAAAAACTTTTTTGGATCCCAAACCCTTTCCCGTAACGAAACTTTTTACCTTTAAAGGGGAAAAAATATATATATATATATATATCTACACTCCCCAAACCTAACATAGATACGTTTGTGTGCATAAGCTATAAAGAGAAAAGGATATAAAAAAGATTTAACTTTAATCACCATTGGATTACAATTGTAATGTGTTTTATTATGCTGCTGTAAAATCTCCCGTTAGATTTATAATGGAAACTGTTGTATGATTTTGAAAGCTATAGTAAGAATTTTTTACGAGGGGTGATAAATTATAGAATATATATATTTTTTTTTAAAAAAAGCGTTCGCGTGCATTATATTATGTGCATCTGCGAAATCTCGATGACGTATTTGAGAGGGTTTTTTTAAAACGCAAGTCATTATTTTATTTGCATACCTGTTTAGAAAATGATGCTTAGTATTGTTCTGTTTTGTTTCATTAGAAGGCCTTAAGATGCAATTTCTTCTCATTTTTAATGAAATTGGTGTATCATTGATCTAGTTGAGCTTAACTAATTAAATGATGTCTGATTTTATCTATATGTATTAGAAATAACGTTTTTTAATATTAATTAAACTTATTATATAGAAGAGGTTTTCTCATTGTATAAATGCTCTTTTACTGAAATAACTAAATGTATAAGTTCTTAATTGATTAACCTAATTTCATTTATAATATCTCTATAACCACTGACGTAGCTAGTTCTGAGTGGGTCCCGTATCAAAACTCATTCGAGGCCCTTTTTTTAGAAAACAAAGCCCTGTTAGTGGTACTGTAGTTGCACATGTTGGGGCCCCGTATCGTTGATACGGCAGTAGCTCTCCGCCCCTGTCTATAAATCTAAATAATACTCAAACTCAGTGGTGCAATGGCCCATGAGGCCCAGGGCCTACTGTGCCCATCCCAGTGTACGTGACCATTGGGCGCTGAGGTGCATGAGCAGATGTCCCGATCAGGTGGTCAATCTGAAAGCGAGACCCCCACTGTATAAGTCCTCAAGAAAGCTTGGTATTCATTTATCGACCCACTGCACAAATTACCCGCATAATTACAAAAATTTAAAAATATTTGAAAGTATAAAAAATATTTAAGTAATGAGTTATTTCTTTTTTATTAAATCAATTTTTTTATAGTTATAGTTTTACGAGAAAAAATTGTGTATTCCAATTTAAGGCTATGATAGCAATATGTTAGTTCTAAAACACGAATTCAAACTCGTTTCTTTTTTTCAGGATATAAAATTATTTCAATTTTAATATAAATTCTCTTGGCTATAACATAAATTCGTGTTTATTATTTTGTGTCCTTAGAATTACAACAATTTTTCCTTAATCACTGAAAAATCAGGAGCAGTTTAAAGTTACAATACGAAAAAGACAAAGATCGAAACATATAATGTACACGAAAAAAATCGATTCGTTAATTCGTAGTCAAGAATAAAGCACTTTGTTATAAAAAATGCTCTGAATTGTCCTTGAACGTTGGTCGAATGCAGTATTAAAGCTGTTATTTATATATGTACTGCTTGTGATTATCTTGTAAGTACTAAGTATATTTATGGTACGACAGATATATGCTATTGCATATGTGCGCGAATGGGGTTTAGTTGCCTCACAAATTTCGTTAGTGTACCATGATTATTGAACTGAAAATAGCGATGACAGTCACTATTTTAATTTAATTCTAGTTTAGTGTATTTTATTTTTGGAACTTCTCTTTCTACAACTCATTTAGAGGCTGGGATATATAGGTCATTTTTAACACTCCGGGATTTCTTGAAATTTCCCTTTTTATTTCTGTTTCCCCAAATTTTTAAACCCCAAAAAGTTTCCAAATGGACAAAAATTAAAGCATAAAGGGGGGGTTGTGTTTGTGCATCCGAATCCGTGTCGAAATTTTAAAAATATAATGCTCCAGAATTATTTATGAGCAGTATATTAAGAGTCGAAGCACCACCATTTGCCCAACCCTGTCATCTGATAACAGTTAAAAAATAATATTGCGAAAAAAGGAATGAATAACAGTAATAGATTGTCTTATATTAACATGAACTAGTATTTATTCAATAAATTTGATGATAATTACTTAATTTAGATAAATTTTTAAAGAAATATTTTATTTTTGGAATTTTTTCAGGTGATGTAGATACACCCATAACTAATTATTTTGTTTTTGTGTGTTGGTTAGATAAAGAACAATAATTAAATATTGTACATGAAACAAATCTTTTCATTCCACAGACGATTCTGTCAGAAATGACAATGCGTCCCGCGAACTCCTAGTCCTATTTTCGGGACGGCTTTTGTAAAGAAAAGAAATTGAAGAATTTTTTCAAAAAATAATCTCGGTTTAATTTTACATCAGATATTTGAGAACCCCGAAAAAATTTTGCTTTTTATTTAATTTAAGTAACACAATTAAATAATTGTATCATTTCGTACCCCAAAATTAATTCCTTTTTATTTTTGTATTTTTAAAAATAAATTTTGATTTAATCCTTTTGCTTTTTTAAAAAAAATAAAGATATTTTTTTTAAAATTTTTCTTTTTTTCATTCCAAAAATATAATCAAATTTTTCTTTATTATAAGGCCTTTTTGTATAGAAGTTTAGGCACTTTTGTGTAAAAGAGTCCTTAGTTTTATTTTCTAAGTATATTCTTATATAATTCAAATATTAAGAGCAAAAGGACCTCGAAATATTTGACAAGCTTCAAGCTTGCAAGGGAATCATAGGGTCTTGAATCTATAAGGGCCTAGTTACGCTTTGCCCTTTTATCTACCCGCTGATTAGACTTCAGGAATTTACCCTTCTATCTGATTTGTTGAACGCATAGTTTCATTATAAACACTATATTAGAAATCAGATGAAACAGATATTTGCGTAGAAGCATTAATTTAAAGTTTCTAGAAAAGTTTCCATTCACGCACTATTGGGGGGCAAAACTTTATACTTGCACCGAAATTAAAAAAGTATTTGGCAAAATCTCCATAAAAGTTATTTGATCTTGAACCTATGGGACCAGTTTTGAGTTTGTGCAATCCTGGAATAAAATTTACACCAGTGGCATACACAAGAGTGGGGTTTGAGAATTGAAACCCTTCCCCATAGGCCAATAGTTTTCAAACTGTGTTCCACAGAGCCTTGGGGCTCTACAAGCCATACCCAGGGGCTCCACGAGTCAAAATAACTCGAAAAGAAAATTATTAATGTGTAAAATGAAAAAATGAAATAATGTTTCTATGAAGTTTATATGACCACGAGTGTGTCTAAAGAATATCAAAACGATTTTCTTTATATATACTATTTATCAGGTTGTGAATATTCTGTTATTTAGGTTCCCAGGTTCCACGAAATAATTTTATATTCGTTAATGCAACGTTTTACAAAAATAATAATTTTCTAATGGAAAATGCCCCCTTTTTTTCATTTGTGGGGGAAAAAACACCGTAGGAGAATATTTAAAAACCCACCAAATTATTTTAAAAAAAAACCTAAATATGAATGGATAAAAGCTCATTTGAGTACTACAATAAATTACAAAGTTTGCTAATGAAAGAAAGTAAACAACTTATTGATATATCAACAGATTTGAAGTCGCAATTTAAATTTAAGCAAAATCAGCTCTTGAAATTTGGATTTTAAATTCAAGCAGAATACACAGGATTTCTCACACTGCTATAAACATTTTGATGCCATTCCAAACTACTATATAAGTGATAATTCTTTCTCAACGTATATGGCAACAACATAAAAAAAAATTAAAAACATAGAATATGAAATGAGGCTGCAGTTTACTTCAAAAGAGCTAGACTTCGAGTTTCTGTGAGAAAAAAAAATGCAAGCACACATCTCACATACTAAATTTTATGCACTAGTAGATGGCACCTGGAGCATAAATTAATATTATTATAGAGTAAATTGTATTAGCATTTTATTAAACCTTTTTAGTAACAAATACAACATTTTTCTTTTACTGTCTGCATAAAGTGCTCATAAATTTTTGATTAATTTTAAGTATTATTGTAGGATATATTCTAAGAATGTGGAATGGGGTTCCCGAAAACATCTTAAATTCTAAGGGTTCCTTAAGCCAAAAAAGTTTGAAAACAACTGCCATAGACCAACATATTTTTAATTTTTAGTATGGAGATAACGCCTAGGTGTTGTCCTCTGCACGTTTTCAGAGTACAAACTCCCTCTACAAAGGAAGTCTTTATACGCCACTAGTTACCAGGATGACATTTTGGAAATGAAATAAACAAGGCTATTATCATATAGTACGTTTCCTTGTTTTCCATTCCTTTTAACTGATAAATTATGAGGTCAGAGGGACTACTGTGAGGTCGTTTCCAAGTAATCTCGTTTTCGTCTATTTCTCCCCGTTCCCCCCTCAGTTTCATTCGGCATACCAAGCAGGCAGACCCTAGTAACTTTCGGCAAAGCCGCTGTTTCGCTCAACTGGGTTCTTATCAAGGGTGTGTTTCGAAATCGGTCATTGAAGCATCAGGTCAAATTATATCTGAAGGTCATAGAGGGGCCCGCTTTAGGACATCAATGCTTATTTTTAAAAAGAGAGAGAACTGCATTTTTTTAGTCCTGCTCGGTTATTTTCCACTTGAGGTTTGGTGTCGTGTCAGTTGCTTGTCATTTTCAACATGGCTCGCGAAAAGAAGAACGCAGTAAGTAATTGTTACTCAAAAATAATACAGAATATCATTAATTATATTAGTATGATAAAAGTTAAATTAATCATTGTTTAAATAAGATTTAATGGAAGATATGGTTCAAGTTTATAAAATGTTGCCCTTTACAATTAACAAAGTTAATTGAATTCTGTAAAAGTTCATGACATAAATGTTATAGTGCATATTTTGAAAATAGTTTTAAGCGTATAATTTGATTTTTCACTTCATTTTACTTTTTTAACAACTACATTTTTAATTTCTTGATTTAACTTTACACATATAGAAATTTAATTCTGTATATTAAAGTAGATATATATATATATATATATATATATTTAAAAAATGATATTATCGTAATAACTTAATAGTAAGTATTTATTTCAACTTGCATTATTTAATTACGCGAATTTTTATCTATAATTATGTAAAACTTATTATTAAAGTCTAGAATATTTATATTTTAAAATGTTATATATATATATATATATATATTTATTTAGAAATTTAATTGAATTTAATTGTAATTTTTTAAATAAAATATCTTTCATTTTTTAACTCAAAGGGCAGATGATGGAGGTCGTTTTTCAAAACAGCATGAAATGAAAACTGGTTAAAAAGTCATTATTAAAAGGGTTTTTTCAATAAAGTGTAAACAAAAGAAAAAAATAAAGGCTAAGAATTTACATAAATTAGGCTATTTTAGGTTGTTTTTTTAAGTGTGGCAAGAAATAAGGTTTGCTAATTTGCCCGGTTCAGTTACAGGCGAATATTATTTAATTTCAATTTTCTAATAAATAGCAGAAAATTTTTTAAACCTTATTTCATTACTTAAAAACATCAAACAGGGTCATTTTTTAAAAAATGATTAGCCTGTTTACTTTTGCTTTCATTTTATTGAATAAACGTATGATTTTAGATAAACATTTTTTTATCACTGTCCACATTATAGGCTGTTTTGTAAGGTATTGTAATAAGAAAATTTTTGTAGTATGTACAGTAACTGCAACTAAAATTCTGCCTTCTTATTTTGCTGTATTTTAAGTACAATATATTTTCTTTCGATTAATTCACTCAACATTAAAATGTTTTTATCATGCGGATAAGAAACGCTTTCAAAAAACTTCAAACTCTCTGTATTTTTATCTTCTAAAAGGTATTATGATTGAAATGTATTAAATATATTTAAAAGTCAAGCTACTTTAAACGTGTTAAAATTAACCCAAATACCATATTCAAAATTATAAAAAACAAAAATTGATTCCCATAAAATTTTTTTAAATTTCTTAAATACTAACGTAATAAAAAAACTATAATACGGAAAGTTTTTGAGTGATAAAATTATTTTATGCTATAATTTTTTTTAACTTTCTGAAACCAGCGTATATCTCATGAAAACACAATAGAAATTATTACTTTTCTGTTGAGTAATGTTTGCCATTCACATACAGTCTTGTGAATTAAATACCAATGCAATTTTTGAAGCTTACTTGTGTAAAATCAGATTACTTCAAAAATGAATCTATTCGCCCAAATTAAGAATGTTTTTAAAAATTTTAATAGTGAAATATTTCTTGGAACTCATACATTTTACACTGAAAAAAAATTTGTAGACCTGAAATTCTCTCATAAAATTATTCTTTGAAAGCTATACAACATGATCACACTATCAGTATCAATAGTATCCAACTTAAATAATCTTTCAGAATTCATGAAGTTTATTTTGATTTTTAATTTTTTTTTTCATAAATTATAAAATGTATAACACACACATACATATACTTAAATACCAGGAATTTCAATATAAAATTTAAAAGTACACATATTTGTGGCTTTTACATATGAAAAATATAGAGTTATGTTATATATATATCGCTTCCTGAGTGGCACAACAGCCCAGGGTGGGCCTTGGCCTTCTCAAAAAGCATTTTCCAGGCCAGCCTTCTTCCTTCTAGTGTTCTCCAATTCCTAGTTCTTAAAACTAGGAGATTTTTCTAGGCCATCAATCCAACTGAATCTATATATATATATATATATATATATATATATATATATATATATATATATATATATATATATATATATATATATATATATATATATATATATATATATATATAACTAAACATAAAAGAGATAATGTTAACTTTTATAAAAGTAATTTTGAAGAAATCTATCATCACTTTATCATTAGCCTTAATTTTTAACTAACTTTTTAACATTATAACATCTATCATTAACTTTAAAATTGAAAGCTTATAAAATATTTATTTCTTAAAATATTTTTATCTTGCGGTTAATAACATTTCAGATGGATCAAAAAGTATATCAATAAAATTAAAATTATTTCATATCCAACGTATTTTTATTTAGACTGTTTTTCTTAACATTGAAAATTTAGCTAAAGTTTTGTAAAAATTATATTTTTTTCAAAAAAAGGGTGTGTGTGATGCATGCTATTTATTTAATAATTATGACTGTTCAAAATTTATTTTAATCCTTTAACTTCCCCTGTCGTTTATGTACGTCTTTCCGAAGTACGAACTATTGAATTGTGCTGCTATTTGTAAAAGTATTCCAAAGGCTATACGCGATAAAATGATCTTAACAATGTTTACGAAGGGGATTTTCTTATATTAGAGAAGAATTTAGTTATTCATCCCCTTTCTTTCCCCCTAATAGCTGTACGCACCTGAGTGAAAATGGTGGCACTAAATATAAGGGGAAAAATTGTGTAATTTTCCTCGGCTGTTAAGGGGTTAAAACTCATCCAAATGTATATTATACTTATCTTTTTTTTTATATCTTAAATATTTTTGTTTAAAAAACGTACATTAAAAATACAAGAGAAATGAATGCGAAAACAATGTTGATGTGTATGTATTTAATACTTTTTGGAGGGGTGACTTGTGTGTAATAATACGAATTTTCGAAAATCAAGTTTTACATTTTTCGGATTGGTTGTCGATAAAAGGGTTTTCTCATGGCTGTTTCATAATGCTTAAGTCCCTAAATTTGTTCAATTTTCAAGAAATTGCGTACAAGGGATCGTTAGTCTGTATATCCCAAATGTAAAATATTTTTAAAAAAATGTGTACTTTTTGGAATCATTAAAGTTTTATCATTTTAAACACACATATATATACGCATACACTCATATATATATACACATACACATTATACTCATACATATACATCACGCACAGACGTGTGTGTGAAAAAACACTTTGAATAATAAAATATGTTTAGTTAGGTATTCCAATTAATTGTAAAAATAATTAATAATCAATTTTCATTTTCATTTTGTAATAAAATATAAAGTTTTTGGCTTAGAGCAACATTTGTTTTCAACATTAACGTTTTGAATGCTGAAAATAGAATCATTTCGAGAAAAATTAATATATTCGGACCTCTATTCAACGAAGTCGCAAAAACCCCAAAACAAGTTCGCCGTATGGAAAATTCGTTAGAGATTCCTCTTTTAATATACTTTAAAAATCACATAATGTGCTAATTTTAAATTCATAAACACTATACATTATATAGAAAAAAATAATTATTCACTCTTCTTTCGAAAATTAATATCTGTTCCTTTTATATATTTCACCCACCAAAAAGAAGTCTGCAAGGAGAACAAGAAAGAAAAAAATATTATACAGGAATACACTGTATTTTCTGCTTTAAAAAATAATTTTATATGGAAACTATTAAATTTGTAACGATATTTTTTAATTTTAAACCCACAAGTAATTTTAAAGATACATTATTTTACAACTAGAAATTTTAAGCATATACAACCACTTTTAATTGCTGATAAAATATGTTAGTTTTATTTCAGTTTCTTGTTTGAAAAATTATAGCCACATTTCATTGCTCTAGGTGAGTTAGGCACATGATAATACTAGTTCAAGGTCATTGATAACCATAAAATGTGTTAAAAAAGAGACTAATTTGAAAAATTTCCTGAAATACTTTAAAAATAGAGAGAGAAAAAGATTTTTCGAGAAAAGTTGTGAGGTTCTCTCATTCACGCCTAGAGATGTGGGAGGAAGGGAAGAAATACTATCCATATCCAAAAATACTCAATTTATTTGTGACACAATCAACAACACAAGTTCCAGCAATCTTAAATAAGAGATGCGCCCAATGGTAGATAAATAACGAGGTACGCGAGTATGAGAAGACTTTAAATACCAATGCACTTAAGTTTCGAATCTATGGTGATCAATGGCCTTTTAAACTGGTTTTATCAGCTACCTAACTCACCTACAGCAATAAAATTGCCCTAATTTTTCTAATAAAATGAACAGATTTTATCAGTAATTAAATTTAGGGACGCATGTGTTAATGTATGCTTAAAATTACTGGTTAGTGAGATAATGTTATGTTTAAAATTACTTGTATGCTTAAAATTGGAAAGCGTCAAGAAAATTAATTAGTTTTAAATAAAGTAATTTTTAAAGTTGAAGATGCAGTGTATTTCTGGTCAATGTTTTTTTCTTCTTGCTTTCCTTGCAAATTTCTTTTTGATGGGCAAGATTTATAAAATAAATAGATATTAATTTATAAAATAAAAAGTGTACATAATTACCTTTTTTAATAATATATAGTGTTCAAGAATTTAAATTTTGTTTTATGTGGTTTCTCAAGTACATTGAAAGATAAATCTCTATTTAACGAATTCTCCACAAAACGAACTCTTTTCGTGATTTAGTGACTCGTTAAATAGAGGTTCGACTGTATAAATATATTGTTACGTAGATTACGTGGATTTTATGCAAAACAATCAAAAAGAAAATAAACAGTTCTTTAAGAGCGATGCGAATTTATTATCAAAAATCAATCCAAATACAGGATTAAGCAGCAATATTCACAGAGTAAATACCCAAAGGGTTTTACCCCTTCAACAGCAATCAAACACAATAACCAGTGTTTAAAAAACATGAAAGATTTTTCCCAAAGCACAACCGGGCTAACCCCGGTCAAAACAATCCTCACTACTCGCTGGTTTAATCCAGACTCCCGCCGTCCGGCGAGCATCTTTTTTATAGGCGCGCAAAATTTCCGAAAAAAGCCTTTTGTGACATTGTGGGACCACTATTTTTAGAAGATTCCAGAGGGCCCAACTCCCCAAACCCTGGTCGCCAAAGTCCCAAATTCCGCCAACTTGGTCGCAAAAATGATGCCAACGGCTCTAGCGAAAAAGTTTTCGTAAGTTCTCATTGAATCGCCATTATAAAAGGGGGGGCATTGTTTGGGAAAGGTACTTTTTTAAATGAAAAAAAATAACATAGAGAATATAAAATGCTTTAAAACACTCAAATAAAAAATTATTTACACAAAATTGAACAATATATTAAAGTAAAATTACCATGGAATGAATCATTAACATTGTAGGATGTACATGGGCACAGCAATGTTCAGATATAATGTTTTATTCAGGTATCCAAGCACAACACACACACAAAATTAAGTACCCAAAGAAGGCCACGAAAACATTTCTCAAAATATGACTTTTTCTACATCAGATTTAAGAGTTGCATCAATGCATTCAGGGTCTTTTTTTCATGCTGTTTCCGCCAAACTCAAACTTATCCATTTACATGTCGTAACTTAAAATGGGATTCAATGAACTACATTATTTTCTTCCAAAAATCAACTTTCTCATTCATATATGCCAAAGCGAATTTGACTCATATTGATTGCTATACTGTGTGGTTTAAAGCTTCCAACCCCTCGATACCCTCTCCATACGCAAGGTGAAAACCGCGTTCAGAGATACTTTAAGATGATTCTTGATTAAGATCTGTGCTACAGTTTAATGCACTGTTACCATATTATTTTCATTCAAAATTTGGTAGATTCTTTATTCCGTCTCATCATTCATCAACAGCATCAGAATCAGTCTTTTTTTTAAACTTTTCAATCTTTTGATACACTTAAACTATAGATGCTTGTGAATATTTTTCAAATATGACGATTTCACTAATGTTTGTTTCATGCTTCCATGATCCCTACTACCATCGCACATTCAAAGTCCATTAAATCACGTTTTTTTTCCTTACATATTCACAAGTATTTCATCTACACTATTGTCTCGGGAATTCAGATTCGAGGGGTCATGGTCGCGAACTCGTTGTCAAGTCGTGGGTTCGAGCCATAAGGCCACTTAAGATCCCCCCTAGTGGAGGGGCTGATGCACGTTAAATCTGGCGTGGCTCAAAGCCCTCCCATTGGCATGGTGTGAAAATTAGAAGGGTGTGACAACTCAGGCGTCGTCTTCGTCACATCTGTCGCCAATAGTTCTCGTGTTACTTTAGAGTGTGACTTCAATAAACTATCATTCTAGAATTCGGTTTTCTATTTTACATCGACCTAGCTCTCTGCAGCAACACTATAGCGTAATAACTTTGTCACTGTCATGTAAAACGTCTCATAATGAAGAAACCCACTCAGTGTATTATTCTATGTATTAAGAATTGAGCACTAATATTTAATAATACTTAGCTTTAAAAATGCCGAGGAAAATTTTACCTTTCGTCATTTTTTTCTTTTTTATTATTATTTAATTACTCTATTAACTTTCAAAATCACTGCAAAAAAAAAAAAACTCGGAAAAACATCTGGAAATTTAAATGTTCTACAATTCTTTCCCAGGTCGTGGAGATCGAAGGAATGCGCCCACTCAGAAAACATTTCGAATTCTTCTAAGTGTCAAAATAAATCCCCACACACATACTAGAAAGATGCCAGTTCTTTCAGTGTGAAAGATTATTCTTATCTTTGGTCTCAAGGAAAGCGACCTTTTCGTGAGTAAACGGAGCTAATCGCCAGAGCATCTTTCTCAGATGAAGCAACTCGTTAAGACTCTTATAAGGTGCCTCTGCTTTTGTTTCTCGCTGGAGAAAAGAATCCCCACTCTATAAAATAAACAATGCCGGTGAAATCTCTGCGAAAGATCTCGATTCAGGGACTGTGTATACCTACGTCGAAGCACGAACCAAATATCTTATTCATTACTTGCGAGTGAGAAAGAAAAAAAAAAAATGTGAAAGAATCAGGTCATGGATGAATCGAAAGATGAGATCTATTTACATGCTTCTAATGTTCTTTTGAAAAACAATTATGATTTTAAACTGCGATGAGCTCGTTAGATTCCCGCGTAAAAACTTTCTACCAATTGTTCGAAGTGAGCTAAGCCTACTTTCTACTTTGGGCTCAGTTTCGCTATTGAAAAGAAAATGTGGCGTTCTAAAAAGTTCATTATTCCGCCTCAAAAACACGAGATTGTTTGGAATAAAATTTATGCATTGCTTCTGATTTAATGATAAGCTTACGGAGGTGAAAATAATAGATACTTCGGAGTGTTGATGTTTTAAAGTTAAACCATACTCAAAAAGAACGTTAAAAAAAAGTTTCTCTCGAAATTTTAAAAAATAATTCTTACATTTTTTACATAGAACATTTATAATAGTTAAATTAGAATTTTCACCCCGGTAAAATTTTTAAATGTTACTAACTATAAAATTTTATCCGTTGAAAAGCTTTAATCATTTAAATTATTACAATTTTTTGTGTTATATGTTTCTGTAAAAATTCATATAACTTTAGCTGTAGTTTAAGGAATAATTGCTAATAAAAATTGTTTTAATGAGAGATGTGTGGATAATTTTGCTTAACAGGCTTAGTTATATTAAAAATTAAAAATTTGTCTACTTTCAGGATCATAAGTTTCAAAATATATAAATTTCAAGATTGTAAATAAGTTGTAAAATTACATTGCAATATTGTACACTATTGTATTATTATAATTACTATTATTATAAGTAATTATTATTATTATTTATAATTATTTTCAATGAAATTAATTACTATGCACAAATAAGTTGTGTAAATTTATTAAAAGTTAATTCATTAATAATTAGTATGTGTGTTATTAAATTGCGTGTGACTGTATTATTTTATGTATTGATTGTATAATCATTATAAATTATATTTGAACACTCCGTATATATAAAATAACTTTTGGCTTTGTATGTACTGTACCTTTATTTATATGAGCAGATTTTGATTAAGATCAATAACACACACACAGATAAAAAACAACTTAAAACAAGAAAACTGACTTTTTTTTTTCTTTTTTTTCTGTACTTAAATTAAGAATACGAGCATTTTTGGTTTAAGATAATACGTTTAATAAAGTTCATAGAATATCATGCTCAATTTTAAGATTATGTTAAATAAATTCATCCTTGAAAAATTATTACATTCTAAATATCATAATTATTCGAATCCGGTAAATAAAATACTTCTCTCTCTCTCTCTTTTTTTATCTGTTGTGAAAGACAAGTTTTATTTCTGTTCATATCTTATTATGTGATTAATCCTATTTAATATGAGTTCAAAAGCTGTAAAAGACGGTGACAGTATAGTACACGAATTCTAAGCCATTGAAGACTCGCCGTGTAGAAGGGAACTGTGCAGGTTCAATCTGTCGAGGCTCAAAATCTCACCGATGGCGCAGTGGGGTAGTTTGAAGAGGGGGTGCTAGTTCAGGTGTCGAGCTCATCACTTGACCGAGGCTCAGAGTTATGAGCCTCCTCTCCCCACCTCCCCATGAGAATTAAGAGGCCCGAGGCTCAGAATTATCGGAAACACGATAGCTTTCGTGTTGCATTATAGTGCGACGTTAATAAATACTCTCGAGCAGTTTTAATGGTATTCATGTCGCAGGAAAATAATGGAATTAGGGATTTCATCAAATCCCTGAGGGAGATGATCAATTGGCGGGAGATGTTAAAATGACGTCTCTTGAAGGTCATTTCCCTGATAAAAGTAAGGGATTTGAACAAATCCTTGACATGTTTCAGTGAAATGATGAAATAATATTGCCATGAGTTTAAAAGTGTTTATTTAACAAATAGGGTGCATTATTAAACGTAGAATTAAGTAATACAACAATATTCAATGAAATGCAAATTATTTATTCGAAACTACTTAACAAATAACCAGAAAATTAGGCTGGTATTTTCTTATGTGTAACATCTTTTCTCTCGGTTGCTTACACACTAAAATATCAATTCCTGTATTGATCCTATGGTGCCATTTTTTAAAAGATATGGGGTTGATATTTAGGGATCGATAGTACTACCTGTATGGTTAGGAAGTACGGGGACTCGATATATATATATATATAACATTTCTTTTATCCAAATTTTTTTAGTAAGTTTAGTAAAAGAAACTTGGATGTCTGTGCAAAAAGTAAGAGATAAATGCTTTCTCGCAACCGGTGTTTCTCAAAATGTGGTGTGCAAAACTTCAAAAATCTATTTCTAGATCTACCTTCCTGAGCCTTGATAAATATGAATGTTTGACCAGTAGGTTCAAAAGAATAAGCACTCAATACAAAATAAATAAAATATTCAAAAATAAAAATATTCAAAACATTTCAAGAAAATCTCTAATTACTCCCAGATGCATTTTATGGTAATGTTAACCTACTTTATTGTAAAAATTCACAATATTTCTAGTTTAAAAAATTCTACTGTACCATGAATATTGTTGTGATCGAAAAAGATTTACATTCGAATATTTGTAAATCGAACATTAAGCATTATATTTTTTATACATTTTTAATAACTTAACTCAGTGGCGAAACAGCCTATGAGGGCCAAGGCCTACTGTGCCCAACTTAGTATACGCGACCTTGGGTCCTGAAATGCCTGAGCAGATCTTCCGATCAGGTAGTCAGGCTGACGCAAAATCTCCAGTGTTAAGTTCCCAAGCAAGCTTGGTACTCATTTATCGACCCAATGAAGGGATGAAAGGCTGAGTCGACCTTGCCCAGCCGGAAGTTTGAACCTCGGACCTGTGGTGTGGAAGCGCGATACACTAACCACTCAGACACTGGGCTTCATACATTTTTAATGTCAAGAAAATGAAGACCAAATGTGATAAATTTTGATTATATTTCCAAAACTCGACTTTTAGTAAGTTTCGAAGTAAAAAAAGAAAATAGTACCAACACAAATAACAATGTATATTTTCATGAGTAATAAAATATTCAAAAGAAACAATACCTTAGTTAAATTCTTAATTTAAAATCTTACCACTTACGAGATAATTAATAACGCTGGGTTGAAAGGGCTTTCATTACAAATGTAGGTTTTCAGGAGCTCAAAGCAATAATAATAAAAAAAATAAAAAATAAAAAAAATCAGATGTAACCTT
The DNA here is from genome assembly GCA_019973955.1 of Trichonephila inaurata madagascariensis. Lineage (NCBI taxonomy): Eukaryota > Metazoa > Arthropoda > Arachnida > Araneae > Nephilidae > Trichonephila > Trichonephila inaurata. Next base: position 63,004 of record BMAV01004396.1, on the reverse strand, counting down.
TTAGCCTTTAATGCTTGGCGGTACATATGCTGTACCGTAATTTTTTTCTGATTTACTTTGGCACCAGTACAACTGCTGTACCAAGGATTCAGACATTTGGTCTCCTCTGTTTTCTCAACAAAAAAAAAAGAGAGAGAGAGAGAGAGAAAACAAATGTGTCTCATTTTTTTAGTATTACCTAAAGGTTAGTAGAACTAATCCTGGAATGCATTAGAATTTAAAGCAAAGACAAGAGAAAAAAAAAATTGAAACAAAGGGTACATTGAGGAGCATATAGAAAAAGTATGTTTCTTTTAAAAAAATTAACTGCGATTTCATAAAATTTTCATTTTCCTTTTTTAATTCGATTCCAATTATAAATCAAAGTATTTTTCAAAAAAAAAAAAATGCTGATTTTCATTTTTATTAAATATATTAGAACTAACCAACATAAAACTTTCAGATTTCTCTAAAAAATATTTTATTGAGTGCTATTTATTCAAATATATAAAATTATGTACTGTAAATTTCAGTTTAACTATCAAGAGAGAGAAAAGAAATTCTACATAATTTAAATTTTTGATAGTGTAACATAATAGAACATTACATTTATTAAAATTGATACAATTACAGAGTTTGAAACTTTTTTTTAAAGAATTATAAGATTAAGAATACAGCTGAATATATTTCAGTAGTAAATATTTTTATTTTAAATATGTACAGGCTCATTTCCCTTCAATGTTCTATTGAATAAAAACATTAGCTTAGAAATTAACAAAATAGGAAATATCTAAAATAATTGCTTAGAAATTAACGAAATATAAAAAGTTGTAGATAGCTGAAGTGGAATCAATTCAAAGATCAAGCAAGTTATATTTGCAAAAAAAAAAAAAAAATCAAATGTTTAAAGTATTTCTTCATTAAAAATCTTCAAAACTATTTGAAAGATTTAGTATGACAAGAAATAAATAAAATTTACGAGAATTTTATTAGATAAATTACTTAAAAATCGTCTGAAGATTTAAAAAGAATTTTTCTTCGATGAAATTCACGGCATCATATTAATCAATATATGAACCGAAAAAAAATAGGGCAATAAGGAATTTTTACTTTTTAATAATTGCGTGAAAAAATTCTTCCTTTATATTATACTAAACAAATTATTACTTTCTCTAGTATAAAACATTTTGGAAATGCCTGTCTGTTAAATGAATCCTATTAATCGAAGAACAGTTTGAATGAGTAAAGCAATTTCAATACACATTTCTAATTGTATGTTTTTAATCAACGCAGTTTATATGAATAAGCCTTAGCTTTCCTTATCTTTTTTAAAATTTTAAATAAAATTACTGATACATAAAAGATGTAATTAACATATTTACAAAGTGATAAACAAATTTCAGAAAAAATAGGATAAAAAAAATATTTTTATAAATAAAAGAAACTAGCTAATTTTTTACATCGGAAAAAAAAAGATTCCCTTCCTATCGAAATAATTTTGAAAATTTGATATTTTGTTTTTTAAACGACTTATTAGCAAATTGCCAGGTAGAGTTCCTAGGTTTTAAATTTTGTCGTTAATTCTTGTCTTTAAAATTTGATGCTGGCGCTGAGAAAAGCAAAGACAGACTTAAGATATACGGATTAGAGCTTCTTTTAAAGGAAAATAACCATTAGTATCAATTATTTTTGTCATAGATTTATAGATTTCAGTCTTACTAAAAATGCTGTTTCAATTAATCGACGAAAGTTTGCATTAAAACTTAAGGTATCCGACTACGTTCGGAACCATGATTTTAAAAAGCGCATAAATGGATAATTTTCATGATATTTAGTGTCACTTAAATTAGAATACATGTATAAAATTGTTTTAAGTACATTTTGATTAAAAAAATTATTTAAATATATCATTTGGACAAAAAATTAACTTAGAATAACTTTTTTCAAAATGTTCTCCTTTTATAAAAAATGATTCTAAAATAATATTTTGTGTGTGTGTGTGCTTATATAAAATAAAGACTTCTCAAGAGAGTCTGAACTATTTTTTGTGAAAAATTCACATTATTAGAATAACCTTTTATCAAAATGTTCTCCTTTTGTGTGAAAAATTCTTATATTATAATAATATTTTGCCTTTAAATAGCTCAGATCTCTGTACAGAGGCTCAACTACGATTTTTGAAAAATTCACATTATTTTCAGAGTTACAACCTATTAAAATAATTATCGGCGTTCTGTTTTAAAAATTTCTCCCCTCTGTTGTCGTAAAACATGGATAAGCCCACTTCTAAGTTATATATTTCAAAAATTCTAGTTGAGCCTCTGTACAGATATCTGAGCTATATACAGGCAAAATATTATTTTAATATAGAAGCATTTTTCACAAAAGGAGAATATTTTGAAAATGGGTCATTCTATGTTCATTTTTTGTCAAAATACTGTACTTAAATGAATTTTTTATTGTAATACTATTCTTAAAACAATTTTATATACATTTTCTAATCTAAGTGACACTAACTATCATAAATATAATCCATTTATACGCTTTTGCAAAATCACGGTTCCCAACGTAGTCGGATACCTCTTAAGTTCAGTTCTAACTTTTAAAAAATCAAACTACAGAAGAAATTAAAACAAATGTGAAGTGAGAAATACCATCTGTCTAAACCGCACCGTCGAATAAGCCTATACCGTCGAATCTAAGCCGCACAATTTTCCAGTGTTAATGCTATTGAAAATCGGGTGACGCTTAGATTGAAGGCAGAACATTTGTTGGAGAGGGAAACTGAATTTCCACCCCTTTCAAAAAGAAAAATATAATCGTCCATTCTGGACATTTGTATCGATGACTTATCCCATTCCGCAGTTTATTTCCAGTATTCAACCTATCCGAAACATCGTTATCTGCTCGTATTTAGGAAGTATTATTGTATACGCTTTCGTTTATATATAATCACCTAAACATCAAATATATCAATAATATATCAAGAAGAAGTTTACTACGACGCAAGTGTGAAAAGGGAAGTAATTTTATATGCAAAACACACATATAACGGAATAAAGCAGCTACCACTGAAATTATGATACAGATGAAAAAAATATACGTCGATGTTCTTTTACATTCTTCGAAAACACGTTCTTTTAAAAAAATGTTGTATAAGAAATGCATTGAATGGCACGGAAGACGACATCGTGTGGAAAAATGGCGACACCAGCACCAATTCCGCTGTGACAATGTGAGTGACGAATCGTTTTCGAAACATGATACTGACGGTTAGAGTAATTACAGCTTCATGTGTGTATGAATATTAGTAAAATAAATAAATTATTAATTTCTGATTATTTCTCATTAAAAAAATATTTTTATTTCTGAAGTATCAGATATTGACAACAATTCAACACCATTTAAAATTTCTCTCAAAAATCTATATAGAGAATTGGGGGCGCGACTTAGAATCGATGACAACATTTTTTTCACGAGAACGTTTTGAGAACTTGGGGTTTGGCTTAGAATCGATGGCGGCTTAGATTCGAATAAATACGGTTAATGAGATTCGAGTTACGAAAGCGCTTAATTCAGTGATTCATGTTACCAATAAAGATTGCATCCATTAGTTTTTAGAAAAATGTATGAGTAAGCTATTTGAATGAAAATAATTAGTCATTAGATTGTGCCATTGGAAGATTTGACCTAAAAATTAGTGAGTAGTATTTTTATTGATGTTTTTCTTTTAGTTCCCGGAGTTTGCCATTGCAGCGTTTACCAGAATTAGCAGATATACGTGGAGGTCAGTTTCTTCAATCTCACCATTCTACGTTTATGCTCTCTGACTGGTTAAGGTTCTTATGGAGGAATTGTGTGGATAGAGACACAGATATTTATCTTTCTTGCATAAAGGTATCATTTGCTTAAACACATCGCTTTACATTGTTTAAAGCAGACTTCTATGTGAATTTCTTTACAAAAGTGTTTATTTAAATAGTGATAATATTCTTCAATAGTGTCAACAGTAGTAACTAGTCATTTACTGAAGTGTGTTATTTTAGCTCATCCAAAGAAGACTTATGTGAATTTCTTTAAAGAAGAGTTAATATAAATTGTGACAATTCTTCAATTGTGTCAACAGCAGTAACTAGTCATTTGCTGAAGTGTGTTATTTTAGCTCATCCAAAGAAGACTTATGTGAATTTCTTTAAAGAAGATTTCATCTAAATTGTTACAATTCTTCAATTGTGTCAACAGCAATAACTAGTCATTTACTGAAGTGTGTTATTTTAGCTCATCCAAAGAAGACTTATGTGAATTTCTTTAAAGAAGAGTTAATATAAATTGTGACAATTCTTCAATTGTGACAACAGCAGTAACTAGTCATTTAGTATATTCACAGAAGAATTCTGTGAATTTCTTTAAAAAAGAGTGTATTTAAATTGTGACAATTCTTCAGTTGTGTCAACAGCAGTAACTAGTCATTTGTGGAAGTGTGTTGTTTTAGTTCATTCAAAGCAAACTTCTGTGAACTTCTTTAAAGAAGTATTTTTTAAAGAATTGACTACTGTTCTTCAACGGTGTCAAGAACAGTGACTAGAACTAGTAAGATTTAATACATATTAAGAATTGAATGAATAACACATACGGAAAATTTTTACGTGTAATATCCATAATAACTATATGCTGTGTCCTGTTCAAAATTATTACCGTAAAATCCGGCGGAATAACGAGCATCTATACTTTCGCGCTGCAATTTTTAATTTTTCGGCATATTCGTCGCATAACGCGCCGTATTAGCCTTTTTTTAGAATAAACCTTAAATGTACGTGTGCACCGCTTTTATATTTTGAAGTAATTTATTACTACTATCCCAAGCTTTAAGAAATTAGTTTTCTTTTAGAATTACAACCCTTTTTTAAGTACACAAGGTATGACATATCTTTTAAATAAAGAGTGTTATAATATATGTAGAGGCCTCGTTTTTTTTATAATCGTCTGTTTTATTATTATTAAAGTTATCCTTTATATACTCGGCGTATACCCGCGCACGTAAATTTCGAACTTATTTTTTGTGCTAAAAAGGCTCGTTACACGACTGATTTTACGGTATCCACCAAAGCAATAAAACTGACAAGACAGATTGGAAATACAGATAATCTTCGATATAATATTAGTGACTGGAATCCTACGTAACCAGTTGCAGATTTTCAAACAGAAGATTCTGAACTTATCTTCATCTATTATAAAAGTCTCCAGCTTAATATTCCTGAGCTAAAAATCAGCAAAGTAAGTTATTCGTATTTTCTATTTTGTTCTTTTTACAAAGTTTCTGCTTTTAATATATAATATACTTACTTTATAATGATTTCTCGTGCATTTATAAAATGAATGATACTATTAAATAATTATTAACCAATTAACTGTAACTCTCCCGCTTAAGAGTGCGTAATTATGTGTGTCACGGAAATCGAACGATGACGAGTATACTCATCAATAACAGAGAGTCGCTTATCTGTTGGATCAAAAAGATGGGTTTATTTTATAAAATTGACAATTTTATTACAAATACTTATTTAATTGGTTATCATGTGCCTATATTACAAACATATTACTCTAAAAATGCAAGAAAAATTAAATACATATTAAGGTAAGAACTTAAATTGAATACTCTTGAATTTTAATGACCTTCAAAATTCCCGGAACATGAGCTAAGCACGCACTGATTTACTTCCTTCGTTACTGACCAAGTACAGGATTATCAGAAATGAATGACCCGATTACAAAATTTCATTATTCCCAGATGAATAAACAGAAAATGATAATTAAGATGTAATTGTAAAGATAAAATACGAAATTTGTTTCGTACGTAACGTTTCTTGGCTTAAAGTAAAATTTGTTTTCACAAATGTTCAATGTGATTTCCTTTAGTACCCGTATAATCAGGGCCGATCCTAGGGTGTCGGCCGCCCTCGTCCGAAACCAATGTCCGCCCCCCCTTTGAGAATTTTTTTATATTTTGATAATTCTTATATTTAATTACGTATTATAATACTTACATATTTACTTACTTATTATAATACTTATATATTTAATTACTTATATTATAATGCATATTTAATTACTTATTGCAATACTTATATATTTGTGTGTGCTTACTTATTATAATACTTATACTTAATTACTTATCGCATACTTATATATTGAGGTTATAAACTCATCTGCCTGTATATAAGAGTAAAAATAAAACATAAGTAAAAATGCAAATAAAATTTGATTTGCAAAAATTTATTTTTTAGTCAGCTAATGGGTTCTGATCGCGACAAAATACTTTAACAAAATAATAAACAAGCAAACATATTACCTTTGAAATAAAAATAGACATTTTATAATTAGAAAAGCAAAACAACAGTATTTATGCTCAGAAAATATTATCTAATAAAAAAGTACTAAGCGCCGTCTCGTAAAGGCAAAAGTATATAAATCTCTCTCAGCCTTCTACAAAAGACTACTTAATAATTCATTATAAAAATAACTTTTCTGGCTTTCTGAAGCAAATTTGTCAATAATTTTGGGAAAGTAATTTTTTTTTTTTCTGAGATTTCAGTTTTCAATAAAAGGAATATGTCCATATCTGAAAGCCTTTCTTGAGTAGTATTTCTAAAACTCTTTAAAATATATACCTGCCATCGGTAATGCTCACACATCTATTATCAAACTTTATTTGTTCCTTGTGACTAATATCTGGTGTAGAGTCAAGAACTATAGTGTAATTTTTGCATTTTTGACAATGCGTGTTATCTCATTACGAAAAGATTCGGCTAAAATAGTATTTCATTTTGAAAATGCTGCCCCAAGTAGTGTGAAATACGTGTTTTGCTATTTTTGCATTTACTGACATTATTAAGATATTCTGAAATAACTGGATTATAAATTTGTCCAATATCTAAAGTGCTTTTAAAAAATTACCATTATCTCAAACTTCGTAAAAATTTGTTTCTTTCTTTTTTTTTTTTTTTTTTTGTAATGGGGATGCATATTGGTACTTTTACCTTTGAACCTAGTACATTCCCCAGGAGCTGGTATCACTTTTTAATGCGTCACCACACACATTTAGGCGATACCAATTACCGCAAGTAATTTTGAGGCCCAGTTTCTACCTCAGAGGGAGGCACCTGAGCTCTGCCGATGCGAAATTTGTGCTTAAGAATTTAATTTTGCCGAGCATCAAGCAGAGCTCAAGGGATCTTTTTCATGCCGTATAATCATACGACATGGCCGCTGTCTATTTTCTGCATTTTGAAAATCTACCGACTTGGGCTGGGGTCGAACCCGCAACTTTGGGTACAGAAGGCCAGCGACAAACTAACTACGCCACGCAGCCGACTGAGTACCATATTTTGACTGGCTAAAAATTGTACTTCAGCTATCATTCTTTCAATGATGGCGCGTCATCGCTTTTTTCCTTCGATTGTTTACATTTTGTTCAGCGTGAATAGTACAATTTTTTTCCAGCCTTGCCTTTATAATTCGCCCTACGATCTTATACAGTTTATGTGTTTTAGAGTATTTTCATGGTTATTATTAAAATTAAAAAACACACTTTATTTCTCATTCCAATACAATTCTATGTTTTAGCTTCCTTAAAAAATGTCATTTCGGGATATTTTCGATAACATTTAAATATTAACACATGCAATCTTATTTGAAAATAAATTTATAATAATTCTGCAAAATTTATCTCTTTTTAAATTAAAAAAGAAAGTAAGCATCGAAATAACTAACCTCTAGTATTGTCCTAATTCACAAACTTTAAATATTCCGAAAGAATTTTTAAGAAAAGCCTTTTCGATACTTCGACCAGTAATAACACAATTACTTATAAGAATATATTTATAATTATAACATAATATTACTAAAGTATGTGATGTATAAAAAAGTGGGAGAAAAAAATCACATAAAAGCAACGTGTTATATTAACATGATGATTAAGAAAAATGACTCATAATTTATGATTCAGAAAAAAATTAAAATTACAATAAACAAGTCAAATAAACCGCATGAAGAATGAATAGTAATGAAGGATATGCATGTCTCGTTCTGGAAGTGGAAGCTGTCTTATGAAAAAAAATTTAGCATCAATTAATATTATTTCGATTTATTCCAAAGATGAAATTTTACAAGCCATATACTCTTAACTATAACTATGGATGCCAGTGGCGCAACGGAAAATAGTTGCTCCCTTCCCCCGAGGGGGTCTTCCCCCCGCCGGATCTTAAAAAAAGGTTGCAAAACCAGACATAATGTTTTTTTTCCCGTCACGTAAAAATATTTAAATATCAAACTTATAACTGAATATAAAATCACCCGCGTCTGAGTAAACGAAGTAAATAATGTATTTAAAATTAGAGGTATTTACAGTTTTAAATGGAAAATTTAACAACAGTCGACAATAACCTGGTAACTTCAATAAAAAAACTACACTGAAAAACAGGAACACTGTAAAATATAATTTTTGATTTCAAATTCTTTAGAGAAAAAATATCATTTACCTTATTCCTCGTTTCTGAATCCGGGGTAGCTTTATCTAAAATTCCATTATATTTTTAAAAAATACTGCAACCTTTAAAAAGGAGAGTTCTTTGTATGATGTAAAATATTTTGAAAAAATAAAAAACCCGATACCTTGCGTTTTTTGGGGAAAGACACAACTACTATTACTTATCACTTGCAGGGTTTGTTCATCAAGTTAACTGGCATTACTGTTATTAGCACTTGTACGACATGATGTACTTGCAGATATTAAAAAGTTATCCAATTTTGCATATTTGCTATTGTAACAAATGGTTTTATTTATCATTTATTTATTGTAATGATTACTAGATAGCTTCACCAGTACTGGAGAGTTTTCCCTGAATTGGAAAACCGGTAGTTGAATGATTAACGGTGGATTTTCTGGTGTACGCATCGCGCGGGACTTCTACTTCCCACCACGTGGGTACTTCCCCCACGTGTTCCTGCAATGTTATATATTTATTCTAGAACTGCATAAATGTACCTGTGTACAGTAAATAAACTGTATTTAGCCCTGAGGTGAATTAATTGCATCTCATGATCTATCCATTCATCCCAGCGTGTTAAAACTGGCGCCCAGACCCGTGGCCCTTAAGCCTTACGACCCCGTAGAAGCAGAAAACCGCCGCTGTGAGCGAAACGCCGTCGGAAGATGAAAATTTAAACCGGCTCAGTAAACCATACCGTCCCGGAAGAAAGTCTTGCTCCTCAAGTCTTCTAAAGCAAGAGATGAACCCTGAATACTTTTTCATTTTGAAATCACCCGTCTACGGTCCTGCCGAAAATCTCTGGAAATTGAAAGAGATAAAATGAATCATCCTGACTTCAATTGTCTGTAGAGGAAAAAGAAGAAAATCTATTTCCTGTTGAAAGTTCAAAATTCGCGGTAGCAATCCTGCAATAGTGTTTTGTGCATTTTTTCATATACAAGTGGTAGCAACCTGCTACAATATTGTGTGTGTGTTTTGCAAAAAGAAAAAACAAGTGATAGGATCCCTGCTATAGTGTTATTGATCTTTATACATTGATATTGATTACAATAATCATTTTGCTTGATATTTTACTGATTTCATATTGAATTTAGGTAGCATTCATTACATGCCTGATTATTTTTAGTTTTTGTTTAGTATTTTTCATTTGCATTGAATTTTGTATCATTTACAACTGATGATTCCTAAATTTTTCTTTATATTATTTTATTATTTGAATTAATGTGATTTCCTTGTTGGTATTTTCAGATATGTTGTGGTACCCATTTAATTGTTTTTGAAGTGCAATATATTATAAGATTTAAAGGCTAGCTATATTTTAAAGTGTATTCTCATATCTGTAAGAGCTTTTGGTGGCAGGCCCTGACCTTAGTTATTTATTTTATTTATTTGCAACTTTTTTAAACTTTTCAATCATGTCATTTCTGGGAAAGGGAAAAAAGCTGATCTCATTAAGCTTGCTATTGAGTTAGGTGAATTTGAGTCTGATGGGGAAGAGCTAAAATAATTGGATAAGGGGCTAAATTTTATCAAATGATGTTTATAAGGAAGACCCTGAATTTGTGAAATGTATCTTTGAGGGAATAGTATTAAATAGGATAGACAGGGAAAACAAACAAAAGAAACACTGCACGTGAATTCGAGCTGCAGAAAATACGACTGCAAAATGATACTCAAAAGAGTTGTAGGTCTAAAACCTACTCCAAGCAAAAATCGAATTAAAAAGCTATTTACCAACATTCAATCCTGGGGGTTGATAACATGGACTTGTTCCTCACCTTATTCGAACGTCAAATAAACTTTTGGACTTGGTGGATCTTGGGACCTCTCATTGGTCCCCTACCTGTATGTAACCTCCCTCGCCCGTGAGCCGGGGAAAAGGGGGATTACCCAATTCGAGGAATGCCGCAACGGCTTTAAACCCACAAAAAAATTCCGGGGTGTTTTCACTCACAAAAAAAGCCCAAAAATGGAGGATTATTTTTGAAATCCGAGCATATTTTTTTGAAGGTTGGCCTGACTTTGTTTCATTTGTGGCAAGAAGTTGATGATTGCAGATAAAAAAAAGAGATCCCAATTAAAGGAAATTACCGGATATTGGGAAGGCATCCCCCCAGAAATTTGCGATAAGCTGGAAGTTTTTGACAATATCGGGCACCCCTTTCCCCAGTGGTCTAGGAAACTGTGGAAGGCAAGTGAAACCGTAAATGAGGGAAAAAGGTTCATCGGGAAACCACCCCCTTTCCCCAAAGAGAATTTTCCCCACCCAGTACCAAAGGGAAAATCCCCTTAGATGTTGTGGGGAGCAAGGGGGAAAAAGTCAGGGTGTCTACCTGAAACCCCAACTTCTCAAAAAGAAAAGGGGCAACCCTCAATGCTTACTAAACTCAGACCAGAACCCTCGATTGCCCTATCGACATAATTTTCTGTGGAATAAAGGGACGTTTTTGGTAGACACGGGTTTCGCATTCAATTGCTGGGAAAGGTTTAAGGTTTTTGGGAAAAGGGACCCCTTTCCAGGAAACCACATTAGCTTTTTGGGTTGGGATGGCAACAGACCACGGGTGGGGCCCTCCCCCCAAGTGATGGAAAAATTGAGGGGAGATCGTTTTGACCAAATTCTTTCCCCCAAAAGGCGGGAAATAGAACTCTTCTGGGAACAGATTTTCCTTTTCGCGGGTTTTTTCAAGGAAGAATACTTGGGGTATTTCTGGGAAATCCTACCCACAATATCCTTTTGGGAAGAATTGGACACCCCGTCCATACCCTAGAAGATTAAAACACCTGCCAATCAAGAGAAGGGGAAGGTGAAAGTTTCCCTCTGCCCAAAAGGGAAAAAATTTACCCCTCGTTGGAACCCTTTCCCAAAAATATTTTTTGAACCGGGAAAGCAAAAAAATATTTTGGGAAAAAATTAACACGGGAAAATTGTCCCCCCATTATTCCCATTATTCCTCTTGTAAACGAGGCCGCCCCCGGGTCCAACAGACTCTTGGTTCCTCGTGGGGAACCGTCGGCGGGGGGAGGATGTAAAAATGGTTTTAATATTTATTTTTTGAAATTATAGATGGGCCACCCGACAGGATTGGGGGGGTTTTCCCCGGTGGGAAAACCGGTAGTAGTTTTGATTAAGACGGGGGTTTTGGGTTTTCGCACCGGGGAAAGCCTTCCCACTTTCCAAAATTTTAAAATTTTATCCTAGAATTTATAAATGACCGTGTACGGTAAAAAAACTGTATTTAGCCCAATGAATAAATTTCATTTAATGACTATCCATTCATCCCAGCGTGATAATATTGATTATGGAATAACTATAACTATGAAATAAAGTTTAAGTAATAAACTTTTATCAATCTCAAATTTTTTAACCCCAACTTTTTTTGAACACTTTATTCTATAAAAATTATTTTTATTTTGGTATTTCTGATTTAAGCAATATTTAGTAAAATGTTTGTAGTTATTTATTATTTCTGTTTTTTTGACCCCGAAATTTATTATGTATAAAATTAATAAATTTTTCTAAATATAGAAACATGAAATTACTCTTCCAATGAAACTTTTATAATATTGAAATTTTTTTTCATCAAAATATTAAAACTTTTAATTTCTTTTTAAACATGATGCAAAAAAATTTTGTTTCATTGTTGTTACTATTTGTCTGTATTAAATTAAGATTTTTAAAAAATTAAAGTTGGTAAAAAAATTGGCTTGTTTTCCCAAAATGATTATGTCATCTATAAAACATAAATATAATATTTAGAATTATTAATGTAACTACTTTAAAATAATAAGATAATTTTTTGGGAAGAATTGCCTTAGGCCACCTTTTGGGAAACCTTTAAACTCGATAATAGTTACCTTTATGATATATATGTTTTCTTTTAAAACAAACCAAGTAGTGAACCAAAACTATCATAATTAACATTTTAAATAAATTATTTTATGAAATTTCAAAAATCAAAGCACAAATTTGGTTAAAGAAGGTCTTAAAAACTAAACTTTGATTGAATAAATTTTTTTTTTTTAGAACAAGTGATTTACTATTTTAAGAATGGCTGTGGATTTAAAATTATTTATTGTATCATGTAATATTTCATGGGGAATTTTGCCTGTTTTTGATATATGTATTAAAAACCCTTTGTAACTGCCTTTAATTTAACTGGGTCTTTTTGAAGTTTGGGAGAAGGAAAATGTGGAAATTTTTAAATTATTATTAATTTGAATTCTTAACTGTTTGAAAAACCCAAAAAACGTTTATTTATTTTTCTATCAAAAAAGAAGACTTAATAAAAGCGTATTATTATCGAAATAATTTTGGTCATTAAATTATAATAGTATTTACACATGAAGGCAAAATTTGGACTTTATCAACAAACTACAATAAATTTATTTTTGAAATTTTTAATCTGATTTTTAATATTGTTAAAAAAAATTTTTATTATCTTCCCTGTTATATTTATTAAGTGCTGTGTAATATTACCTTTGAATTTTTCCTTATAGGATACATATTTAAAACTATTTTTTTTATATAAATCGCTAAAATCATTATATAACGATTTTATAATTTTATCATTATTCAAAATTTTTAAAAAAAACCAGTACCTTTATTCAATTTTTTTCGATTATTGTCTTTTCAAAATTGAGGTCGTCGAAAATATTTTTGATGTTCATCTTTTGAATTCTTTAAATTCACTACATTTAAAATTAAGTTATCTTGCTTTAAGGTACTTTTGTTAAAAAAGATCCACCTATTTTTTATTGTATTTTGCTTTTTAAAGTAATATTTTTTTAGGGAAAAATGAATGTTTTAAAAAGAAAAATTAATATTATCATTATTTATTCATATATAAAAGTGTACAGTCCCATTTGATAACCCAAATTTCATTAACTTTTTGTTTTTTTATGTTTTAAAAAATTTTTGAATGTCCTTAAATTTATGCAAAACAGGAAGCTTTAATTTTTTTTGAAATTAGTACATTCTCTTTTAAAACATAAATTTTGTCTTACTGAGTCCAAACATAAAAATTTTAAGTGTTTTTTTAAAATTGTTATCAAAAAAATTACAAATATCTATAATACTATCTGAAAAAGGGCTTTTGGTCTCTACTTAAACTTTTTGTTTTTAGCCCCTCATTTTCATTGGGGTATTATATTAGATATTTATTTAAACCCATTATTGAAAAAATTTTGAGAATTTTGTTTGTTTCAAAGGGCGCGTAAAACCAAATAGCCGATCGCATTTTTTTTTAACTTTTTCATAATTTGTTTGTTCGAAGGGTTGCATTTTTTTTTTCCGAAGTCCCGCATTTTTTTTTTTTACGGCCCCCCGGGTTGGCCATCCCTTTCTTAGAGAGATATATATAGCATTTTCAGATGTGGGATTATGAACTCTTATTGTCACTTTTTATTTAATTTGTATATACGCTTATAATCAGAAATAAGTGTATGAATATGATTTTTATTCTCATGTTAGAGATTGATAATAGGGTAACTAGATTTTATAAATCACACAATGTAAATGGGATCAACTATCAAATTTCCCTTAGATTCCAGAAAATTCCTCCTTTTATTTTTGGAAAAATTTTTATTTTATAGAACCCTTTTAAATTAAACTGAAACTCAAGCATTTTGGAAAACTATCCCTGCCTAATGAATTGAACTGTGGGGGATTTTGACAAAAAGTGAATTTAATAATAGAATAAACACTTCAAGTATAAAATATTGAAAATAGTTAACTAAATAAATATTTCCTATTTTAAAAGCTGATACATTCTTTGGGGCAATATTTTATGCTGGACATTTCTTGGATCATACAGCTTCATTATACATTTTTATTACAACATTTGTAAAAGCTTATAATCATGTACACAACAAATATTATAAACTATCCTTTGCAAATTGCAGTTTGAGAAATTAAATCCATATAATTTTGAGAAGTGAATATATTAATCTTTTTTGGATGCTAACAAAACAAAATTATTTTACTCTTCTGTAATAAATTGTTTTCCATTACAATGAAAATCATAAATGACACTTTTCTCCCTAAGGTATTGTATTGAATGCCACACTTTTTGTATGAGAGCGCAGAGCGTTCGAAAACCCAACTTGGGTGGGCACATAAAGACAAAAATCCATTTCACAGATACAACTCATCATTTGAGACGTGTCCAGCCATAGGTATATCTGACGATGATTTAAGAAAATAAAAATAATGTAAGAAAAAAAGAATATTATTTTCTACTTTTTTTCACCACAAAGGTTTTTCTTTTATAGAAGTAATGTTTCTACCTTATGTCTTCCCATGATTACTTTTCTTACAGATATCCACTTAAAGTATGAAAATAGGTATGCTTGTGTTTGAATACATGGAAATTCGTATATAATGTATACAAATACATTACATATATGTAGAATTTGATACAACACTTTAAATTTCTCAAGTATTTATTTCTGCCGAAATAAATGCTTGAGAATGATGAACTAATACAGAGGTGGCCAACCTTTTTCGGAAGAGTGTCACTATTTGATAAAGAATAATTATGCGCGCCACTTCTAACTTTTCCAACAAACATTTATGGAAAATTGAAAAAAAATGTTACTTATAGGTTTATTATGGGATTTGTATGCAAATAGCACGTTTTTTAATGCAAGTCTATGTGCTCAAAATTTAAAAATAATATAGTTAATAAAACGAAAGTACAAACTTAGGTTTCATTGTTAGTAAAATTTTAACAAGTTCAACCAATTAGGTAAGTTATAAAATAAAAATGAGCAACTTGAATCATTCAATTCAAAATAATTATTAAAAGCTCAGAACTTAATGTGACTTTTGAATTCAATTTTTTTTACCAAGTCATATATAATAAGATTAACTCTTGCAGATGCTTATAAAATTAGGTTATTAGAGATGCAAATCAGCTAGTTTTGAGTTATATTTATTTTATTATGTTCGTAGAAGAAAACATTTATTCACAAACATATTTTGATTCAAATTTTGAGATTTTTTGTTTGAGACAATCCCATTCCCAACAAAGTTGTAAAAAATGGTTTCTTATCTTATCAAAATTTTTAATTAAAAAAAATGGTTAATGTTTTAATTTCTAATCAAAAATAGTTTATATATTCAAAATTTTCAAAATTTTTCAGTAAGTCTTCGTGTGCCACTGTTACAATTACACCGAGCCACATTGTGGCACGTGTGTCGCGGGTTGACCCCACCTCTGAATTAGAATTTAGTAATAGAATTGAACTTACTGAAAGATAGCAGACATTCTGAAAAATTGCTTCTATAAAATAACAGAAGTTCCTATTAATACATTGCACCGGATCTAAAGATCAATAAGGCTTGTCTGAGATCTTTCCAAGTTAAGTTCTACTATTAACGTCAATTAGTGCTTGGATCTTTGGATCCAGGTAAATGTATAACTAGTCGATAAATCTAATTTTAAAAATGCAAATCACTTCACAGCTTATCGCTAGCATTTCAATTAACTAACATTTATCTCTACTTCCTCACTAATCTCTTTCATTCTTAAATTTTAGAACCTAATCTGCATACTACGTTTCCATTGTAAGGAGGTGGCATAAGACTCTAAGTGAAACTTCAAAGAATATCATCCCATGTTAGCTTTTAAGAAGGAACCCTCACGAGATACCCTGCTACAACATTTGGTAATCTTTCAATATATTTCTCCACTTTTAAGAAAAGAACACATAATTTTAAAAAAAAATAAGAGCAATTCACAGTTTTATCCGATTGAGTAAAGAAGGTCATTTAAAATAGTAAACAAGTAATAATAATAATAAAAAAAAGTCAATTCCAACTTAGGTCAAGAAAGAAAAATTTATTTTAGCTATTTTTTATTAAATAATTACAGTTAATATACAAATATGTATGTATATATATATATATGACAGAATCACAATATTAAGTGGCAGAATAGAAAGCGATTTTCTTTACGATTAATAATACAGCAATAAAATGGCAGTGTGAAAAAGAAATCACATTTTCAGAAATTAGGCCATCCCAGGAGAGATTCGAACCTACGACCTTTGAACTAGAAGTTCAACGCGCTATCTATTGCACTACGGGGAGACAACGAGCAATTTTCCTTTTTATATATCGTTTTGGACTATTAGTTTTGTTTCTTACTATTTATTCATCAGTTAAATAGAATTAAAAAATTAATATTTGAAAAAACTGTATTAACACATCAAGTGTTATCCACTACAAGTTTAAGAAAATGTATTTGAACTTGAGTGGATGAATAAAAAGTATTTTATTAATGATTGAAAATGTGAACAAGATATATATATCTTTAACTCTATTAATATTGATGATTTGATTAATATACTTGTAAATTTACATAAAGATAATTTATTTAATAATGTTAATTATGATAGATTTGGTTCACTACTTAGGTTTGTACTTAAAGACAACTATATATATCATAAAGGTAACTATTATCTGTAGATTAAAGGTTTGCCACAAGGTGGCCCTGCGAGCAACTGTCTTGCCAAAAATTATACTTACATTATTTTGAAAGTAGTTACATTAATAATTTTAAATATTATATTTATCGTTATATAGATGACATAATCATTTTTGGCAAACAAGCCAATTTTATACCTAACATTAATTTTTATCCACAATATCTTTTTAAATCAGACAAATGTAAAAACAATGAAACAAATTTTTTTTACATGTCGTTAAATGATAATGTAATAGTTTCTAATATTTATGATGAAAGAATTTAATTTCAATATTATAAAAGTTCCTCATTGGAAGAGAAATTGCATGTTTCTATATTCAAAATAATGTTATTAATTATATAAAACTAATATATAAAATTTCTGGTGTAAAAAAAATCAAAATAAAAAATAACAAAAAAACATTTTACTAAATATTGCTTAAATCAGAAATCCCCAATTAATTTTATAAATAGTTATATGAATAAAGCTATTCAAAAAAATTAGGTTAAAATTCTGAGTTGATAATTTTTATTACTTTAAACTTAAATTTTTCCCTAGTTATATTTTCCCCAAAATTTAAATTTAGATAAAATTACTTATTTTTTTTATTCATATTTATTTTTAGTGTTTTTAAAAGGGCATGCTATAATTTGCACTCTTATTAATTTTTATTTCCCTTCATACTTTTGTTAAGTGCTACCTTTAGCCCTTCACATGATTTAAATCTGCATTAGGGGGTTTAGAATCTGGCAATAACTTATTTATTGCACTCACAAGGGGCAAGACTAAGGAAATTTATTTCGGGGCGAGACTTGGTTTAATAGAGTACCCTTTAGGGTGTTCAACCCCCTTTAAAATTAAATTTCCCTCGAAGGCCAGTCAAATTCGGAGAAACACGTTCGAAATTATGCAGCTTTTTATACAATTAAGTTTCAATTCATTTTTACCGCCAATTCTAAATCGTCTGCGTTCAAGCGGATGGATCCGAGTTCGAATCTTGGAAAAAACTTTTTTCTTTCAATTCCTATAATTATTTTTTAAAATTAAATAAATTTATTTCCCGAAAAAAGGGTTTATTAAATATTGAATGATATTTAAAATTTATTTTACATTTTTGGGAAAAAAAAAATGTAATTAGATAAATATTGATACAATGTTTAATGCATATATTTTTTTTATAAATAAATAATATTTATAATAAAATATATAATAAATATATTAAATGATATTTTACATAAAAAAATTTTTTACGAATAGTTTATAATGGGGGAAAAATAATATACCCTTTAAAAAAAATATTATATATATGATATAAAAAATTTATAAAATTTATTATTATTGAATTAATTATTTTATAATTATATGAAATGCTTAATAAGTCCTTTTTAAATAAATTTATTTAATTAAAAAATATTTAAATAATTTTAATAAATGTATTTAAATAATTTTAATAGTTTTATTTAATAAGAATTAATTATTTTTAATTAATATTAATTAAATATTTCAAATTAATATAAATTAATTGTTTTCAGTTAATATTAATTTTAAGTAATTTTAATGAATAATTAATTTTAATTAAAAATATTTTAAATAATTCTTATTAATAGTACTTTTAAATAATTTTAATTAATAATTAAATAATTAAACTAATAAAATTTTGTAATTTCAATTAATAATTAATTTTAAGCAATTTTAAGTTTTAATAATTTTAAGTAATTTTAATTTTTAATAATTTTAAGCAATTTTAATTAATAAGTAATTTTTAATAATTTTAATTAAAAATTTAATTTTTTAATTTTTAATAATAATTAATTTTAAATAATAAATTTATTTATTTTTTTCTTTATAAAATACAAAATAATTACATAAAAAATCATTTAATATTTAATAAACCTTTCATAAATAATTTATTTAATTTTAAAAAATAATTAAAGGAATTGAAAGAAAAAAGTTTTTCACATGATTCAAACTCGGATCCACCCGGATTGAAGGCAGACGATTTGCCAATCGAGCCACTGGGCCGGGGAAAAGAATTGAAACTTAATTGTATAAAAGCTAAGCATGAATTTCGAATGCTGTTTTCTACGAATTGACTAGCCATTCGACGGAATTACATTAAGGGTTAAACATCCTAAAGGAGTACTACTGTTACACCTAGTCTCGACCCGAAATGAATTTTCTTAGTCGTGCCCTCTCCTTGTCAGATTTAGCGCAGGCTTTGCATTTGTAAATGCAATTTTTAGGTAAGTTACCTTTATGTTGTAATGGATTTAGATATTCCTATCCATTATTTTCAATTGGTTTTTGCTGAGTGTTATTTAAATAAAGGGGGAAGATTGGCTGGCCAAAAACATGTTCAACCCCACTTTTATATAAATTATTTTATATATTAGCTGTCCTAAGTCAGCAATGTTTATAACACTGCAGCATCTATTTTATAACTTTTAATCTCGGTTACTCATATGTCCTTCATTGTGTGATTTTCCTACTGTCTATGTGTTTTTCGAATGTGATTGTTGGATGTTATCTCTTGTTTGTAGAGAATAAGCCTATATTATACATTAGTCTCCAGAATTTGGCAATAGCTTATTAAGTGCAATTTTTAGGTAACTTACCTCTATATCTTGTAATGGATTTAGTTATTCCTATCCCTTACTTTCAATAGATTTTTGCTCAGTATTATTTACATAAAAGGGGAAGGTTGGGTGGCCAAAAAACATGTTCGACCCCACTTTCATATAAATTATTTTATATATTAACTGTGTCCTAAGTCAGCAATGTTTATAATACTGCAGGATCCATTTTATAATTTTTAATCTCGCTTGTTCATGTGTCCTTCATTGTGTGATTTTCCTAATGTCTATGTGTTTTTCGAATGTGATTGATGGATATTTATCTCTTGTTTGTGTAGAGAATTAGATTATATATATATATATATAAATTACGTGTCACATTGTTTGTCCGCGCGATGGACTCCAAAACTACTCAACCGATTCTGACATAATTTTGCATATTTTGTGTCATTTCGTTCAACTTAAAATATAGGATAGTTTTTATCTCAATTTTTGACGCCATCATTTTTTTATTGCCGGAAATACGAAGAATTCGAGAAGCGGAAATATTCACAAAATTTAGAAATGCGTGTGTGCCTCCGGAAGCCGATTTTGTGGACCAAGGTGAATGAAAAGGCTGTTCCATGTGTATTTCGGGGCGTGGAATCCGAATTTTGAAGTGAATCCCCCAAATACCCGTAGCTTTGCCGTACAATGCCGAATGACCGTATTTGAGACACTTTCTGGCAGGGCTTTACCTTAAAAGCCATGGAGCGTGACTTGGTCCCTAGCGTCCCTTGGTGACTTGAAAACTTGATCCCTAGCGTATTTTTAAACGTGCAATCAAAACCTGGTATCCAATTTAAGAAATTATCTTAACTTTGCCGGATAAGGCCGGATGACCGATTTTAGACAAACCCTGGCAGGGGCTTACCGTAAAAGCCTTGGAGCACGAAAACGTGATCCCTGGAGTATTTTGAGACGGGCAATCTGAATTTGATATCCGATGTAAGAAATTGTCACATCTTTGTCGGATAACGCCGGAAGACAGTATTTTAGAATAGATAGTATTTAGAAACACCCTGGCAGGGGCTTACCTTAAAAGCATTGGAGAGCAAAAATTTGATCTCTGGCGTATTTTGAGACGGGTAGTTTGAATTTGATATCCGATGTGAGAAATTGTCGTAAATTTGCGGATAAGTCTGAACGACTGTTTATTACGCGGACCGTGACAGGAGCTTTCCTCAAAAGTCTTGAAGCGGGAAAAATACTTTTCTAATCATTTTTGAGATGGTAAACGAGAATCCGAAATCGGAAATTAGAAATTCCAGTAATTTTGCTGGATAATGCCGCATGACCGTAAGGCCCTTCTCCAGCGACTGAACTTCCAAGCTTAGGGGAGCCAAAAGTAGTACCCCGTTGCGTCTATGGGTGGGAAAAAGGAATTGGTTTGTAATCCATAAATTTGCAGGAAATTCCGAAATTAGGTGGAATGGCCCGTTCCCGTCCCACTTATAATTTTCATCCTATAGCGGCTGAATATCAAGCTAGGGCCCCAAAAATTTAGCCCTTTTTGACGGGGTTTTTTCGAATCTTCACCAACTAATCCTCTTGGGGGAAACTTTGGGCTAGCATTCGCGTTTATTTCACAGCCATCCCTCTCAAGAAGAAACCCTGAGATGCAAATTAATTAGAGTATATAAAGCTAAAGTTTAATAATCGTGGCTCAGAAGGAGCGGAGCATCTGAATGCAGCTTTACTATGGTAAGAATTAGAATTTACGCATCTTGACTAAAGGATGGATTTTGGCTACAAGACTAAATTAATGGATCCAGAATAAGTAGGATAGGATTGATTAAAGCTAAAGCTAATCTGATTACGTGCGCTTATTCATTTAAGGTAGTTGCTTTCTTTATATCACTCCTAGGGCTTCCTTTCATAAATTACTTTGTTGTGGAATATTATAATAGATAATAATAAATTAGATTTATCATGGAGAGCCTTGGTCATACATCGTTCCCTCCACAGCTTTAGGTAGATAAGATAATGAGGAAGCGACTTCAGTTGTAAGACCATTACACCGAATGTGTTTTGGAGTGAAGAAGGAGAATCTGAAATAGGATTTTAGATGTTCCGGTAACTGTATCGAATAATGCCGAACAACCGTAAAATGCGTGGACAGCGGTGTCAGTCTAACTTGCAAGTGTAGGGACTCAAAAAGTGGGTCCCTAACGTATTTTGTTGTGGTCGATCCAAAAATTTGATCAAATTCGAGAAATTCCCGTGTTAAATAATGCCAGACGACAGTATTTTAACCCTTTAGTGGGCAGTAGCTAATAGGTCTAGCCACATATTAAAAATTTTTCTCCAAGCGGGTGTTGGATATTTAGTCTATCCTTACGCGTTAATTGAAGCTAAGACGCATGAAAATCAATACAGATGCCAACACGGTAACTTTTTTTGCATTTCATGTCCTCTGATGGGTAGTTGAAAACAGTTTTTCTCTGTGTAAATCTACAAATTGTATTTTGATTACTATAAATAAAATTTCTGATCTTTGAAAAAATTTCGACATGTCTTAAGTATACTTTTCTCTCATCTGAATGAATTAAGGAAATGTGCAATTAAAAGAAAAAGGTTTTATTTAGGTTTTTGGAAAGCTTTTATATGTGGATAGAGGCTCTATCCACTGTCCCATATAGAACAGAAAAATGACCTAGAAATTTTCGCTCTTCCTCTTCGAGAGAGAGCGCTTCGAATCACTTGAGGATGTTGGGGGTAGTAAATATAAATAAAACTTTGTTTACAATATGTGGTAGGAGATTCTTGAGTTCGAAAATCTTTCATTGTCGCTTTTTTGTGCGTACCACTGTACCTTCAAGCAATTGGTTCTACTTGCTTTGAAAAGTTCCACTGTGAATAGCTTATCAAATTTGTGAAATAACAAATTTAAATCCTCAAAAATATTATTTTATTTCTCTAACTTTTTATACTAAAATTAAATAATGTATGAAATAAGGATGTGTGTGTATACCAATTTCAATGTATATTTTAGTAAGTATTCTGTGTTGGACAATTATTCTATTATTATTTTATTACACTTATACTTTGTATTTAATTGTTAAAGAAATAGTTATTAGCATAAATGTGTTAATTTTTCATAGAAAGTTAATTGTGATATGATTTATTATTTCTGTCCTGAAAAGTAATTTAAATGTCTTAAGTGCGCAGTGGCTATAACATCTAGCCACCATCCAAGAAAAAAACCCTCGATTAGATATTTTTTTGTGACTAAATAATGTTTATAGAGGATGTGAGAACATTACATTTATCAAGTACTTTATCACAGAAAAGTGTATTTCAGTTGTGTGCCCGTTAAAGAGTTAAACGAACCATGGCAAGGGCTTACCTTAAAATTTTTGGAATGTGCAAAGTGCGTACCCGCGCAACAAAAATCTGAATTCGGAATTTAGAAACTCCAGTAACTTAGCCGGATGATAGTACTACCCATCCCTTCAGGGACGGAGATTTCAGGGGCAGAGATTTCAGGGGGGGCGTCAAAAGGGGGCACTAGGTGCATCTTGGGATAGGGAATGAGAATCTGGATACGGATTTTGGTTTTTGCCGGAATCAGGTCAAATCGCTTTGCGTTCGAGTCCTTGAGTCCGTATTTTTATTCCCAATAGCTACTAAACTTTCAGGCTCAGTCTTACAGAAAACTGCATTGGAAATTGCATCTTCTGGCATTGCTGTTACTTTGTTAAATGGTGGATAAATACACATTCAGAATTCCAGCTGCCATTACGTATTCATGAGAAACCTGACGCAATGTGTAATATTAAAAAAGCGGAATGGCTACGGTATTGCAAAGGAGTTCATTCATAATCTGCATTGAGTGTAATATGGCCCATAAACATTCACTCAAAGCTTTACATCAGTGTTTCTCAAACTGTGGGGCGCCCCCCCCTGGGGGGGCACGATAACCTTACGAGGGTGGCGCGAGCATATCGAAAATAAAAGATTTAAAAAATAATTAATTTACTCTGGAATGAATTAAATCAAAATACTTTCAGACATAATAAAAAATGCACTTTTACTCTGATATAATTTATAGGGGATATTAAGTCATCTCTCTCTCAAAAATAAAAACTTCTTCAATACCTAATTAGCTATCTTTGATCCTATAACCAAATGAAAAATCTTTTATTTGATTTGCTGTAATCCCATGATGAGAGATTTTTTATTAAGTTTTATTTTTAAATCTAACATACTACTCTTTCAGAGAAAAAACAAATCCCAGACCCAGAATCGAAAAAATTTAGGAACATAAAAAATTCATCACTGTGATTATTTTTTGAAATACTGCACATTATAGCTATAATCTGTTTTTGCTGATAATCTGTTTGACCTTCTAAGTTATTGGTACAGTTAATTATAACCCCTCTCTTATGTGTTTGTTTCTCATTCAAGGAAGTTATAATGTATTTCTCTGTTGCGCTCTTTTCCATGCAAAAGAGTTTTATGATATTTGGAAAACCACGGAGAGCACTTTGAAGGATTACTTGGCCAAGATTTATTTTTATGAGTATTCTTGAACATATAAAGCATAACGAAAAACGTTTTTAAGCAGTAACATACATAATGAATACACTTTTTATCCGGAAGTGGTCACGCAGGACACACAGATCACGAAATAGTTAATTCTGGCAAAACTGTTTATTTGTTACCAAAGAAAAATTGAAAAGTCCTTGAAAGTAGGTAAGTTTACTTTCTCTTAGTTAAATTATTCACTGGAATCACGATTTGTATCGTGTACAATAAAATAATTATATATAAAAAAAGGATTGGGGCAGTGGCGCACACAAGGGGTCCTGGGGTCTGGACCCCATCCCTAAAGCCCCTGATATTTTTTCCGATTGATTATAATTCTAAGTATATAGTACATAAAATTTAATTAAGTATTTGTTATTAATGATTAATTTTATTAATTATTGCTAATTATTTATTCAAAAATTAGTTTTATACTGTGTTTTGTTCCTGAAAATTGACAAAATCAAAAGGAGCATGATACAAGAATGGTGAACCCCCCCCCCCTTGAAAAATTCCTGTGTGTGCTACTGGATTGGGGTGACTCAATAACCCCGCTCGACCGTATCGAGTGCACGCCTGCTCCCGGGTAAAAGTCTTTTCGCTTTAAATATTAAAAATAATACACAATTATTCTTCATCGGAATTTTATATTATTGTTCATTACTTAACGTCAATTATAAATGCTAATTCTGTGAGGCTTAAAATTACAATTCGCTTAAAACTAATTATAATTTGAGCAATAATTTTAAAAAAAAATCATTTTACATTTTTGTAAACATTGTCGCGCACTTGGCTTTACTCTCCTTACAATTCAGCTATTATATCAATAATGTTTTATTTTCTTATAAATGAACTCGTGCACTTCAGCCGGTATACTTTTAATGTATCAGTGTGTGTGTGTGCTGCACAGAGTATTTTATAACTAATTAATTAATACTAAATTAAGAATTGGACTTGTCTTGCAAAGCTAAATTTTTATAAGAAATGCTTATGATTAGAAATTGACTCTCTGAGTTCTTTTCTATATTTAGCTGATATCTATATTTTGTCTTTTAAGCAGCCACCGCATTTTGCAATATGTTCAATTTAAAAATTAGAGAAAGGAAAAATAACATAATAATTATCCTATTACTTAATTTTTTCTTAAAAGTAACGTATACAAAATTTAATACTTATGTTATTAATTTGTATGGTTTATAATTAAAAGATCGCTTATTGTAGCTTTAGCGTCAAAGTGCATTATTATTGCATTCAGTATATTATTAATGTATAAGGGGGCGCGATAAAAATTGTGATTGAAAAGGGGGGCGCCAGTATTTAAAGTTTGAGAAGCACTGCTTTACATAGAACTTTGTAAGACTTAATCGGCAAAGAGAAAATATTCAGTGGTGCTGTCCAACTACTATCTGGTGATTTCCGACAGATATTACAAGTCATTACTAGCTCTACTTTTGCTCACGAGATTGACGTAAGTTTAAAACAATCGTTTTTATGGCGAAACTTTGAAACACTTCGAATGACTATAAACACGTGAGTTCAATTGAAAGATAATCATACGGCGCAAATATTTTCTAACCAACTGCTGGATAGTGAAAACAGTGAAGTAAAACTGCATCAAAATACACAATGTATCAAATTTCCAGGCGATTTCTGTACTGTTGTTCAGAGAATAATGGAACTGATTGAGTGTGTCTTCCCGGATATACTGTATAATTATCTAGGTAATGAATGGCTCTGTAATCCTGTTATTTGGGTAGAAAAAAATTGTTGATGATTGACGAAATGAAACTTCCAGATACAGAGGTGCTGCCAGGTGATCTAATGTCTTTTAAATAAATGGACACTATTGTTGAGGAAAATGAAACAGTAATATTTTTGAATTCCCTGGATATATTAGGAATGTCACCTCACAATCTACGGTTGAAGATCTGTTCACTGGTTATTCTGCTGCGTAACATAAATACACCTTGATTATGTAACAGTACACGTTTGGTCATCAAAAGAATTACCAGGAAACTTCTTGAAAAATCATTTTGATAGTAAGGTTTAAAGGAGAAATCGTCTTGTTGCTACGTATTCCATGATACCGTCAGAATCTGCAATATCATTCAAAAGGCTTCAATTAACAATTCGTTAGGCTTTCGCGATGACCATCAATAAATCTCAAAGACAAACAAAGTCAATTTGGGGCTTGGGCAATCCACGTTTATCGCATGGGCACATACGGTGGTGGCCAAAATTGTGGACACTTTTTTAAATTGTTAGGTTTTTTCAGTTTGTATGCTTATAGAACATTTTAAGCTGCACAAAATGTTAAGTATTTTATATCATTTTAAAGAGAATTTAATACTGAATTCAATACTAAAAAGAAAATTCAAATACTTGTAAGGCAAAACAAGTTATGCTGTGATAACTGTCGATATACATTGGATAATGATGATTGCAGTGAGTTATCAGAGCCTAGTAATGTTGCGTTTGTTCTTTATTACAGCTTCAAATCAATGTTTCATTGAGCTGATGAAAAAGTAATGTGACAGGAAATAAATTTCCTTGTCCAAAGTAAAGATTGATGGATCTATTTCTAACCGCAATCTTAAACCAAAAACTGCATTTAAAATTGGAAAAAAAATGGAAGTTTAATATGTTGAACAGTGGTCATAAAAAGTGAAGTATTGAATGGAGTTGTTTGAATATATGTTTTTACTCTTTTTTCTCATAAGGATAAAATTGATGACCATTACGAAAGTCCAAGCTTTTTCTGAATTTCATTTCGAAATATAACAAAAATGTCTTTTAAAGTTTGTGACGGCTCACGCGTCCTTTCTGTAACATAACCTCTGTGTTCTTTGACGGCCAAGATTAATGGCAAATCTTTTCCAACCCAAATCCAAGAAGTGAAATGAAAGTATAGATGCAAATAAGATAGCCTTTAAAACGACAGAAGTTTTAGTAAGTGCGATGGCAATTTAGAGAAAGTTCAGTTTGGAAAAGGCAGAAGTGTAATTTGACGGCCTACCAAGGAATCACGGATATCTAGCCATTACTACAAGGTGCATACTATTGCACTCGAGCCTAACTGAATATCTGAAGGTGTTTGAACCGTTGCTGGGAATTCAAGGTAGGAAGATTATTTTCCGAATTCGTAATATTATTAGGATTGAGAGTAGGCGGATAATATAATTATTTAGATAAGTGATCCAATTGCGCGATCTGTTTTAGCTACGGCTACGTGTATTGGTTTATTCTCACTTAATATAAGTTTGTTCAATATATAAGTAATTAAAGTTAAACTCTTAATAAAGTCATATTAGAATTCTAAAATGTCTCTTCATTTCGAGAATTCCGCACCTCTAATTCACGCCGACCCACAAGGATATGGTCGACAAAGATCGACCATATCACAATGGCGCCCGAACAAATTTAATTTATATGACTCTGAGTTAGGAAATTCAAGCGGGTTTGGTATTTTACCAGAAATGTGCTTTTCCGGGTCCGAGAACGTGACTGAATTTCTCGAGGCCATAGACAATCAAATAAAATTACTAGAAATACCTAGTGATTTAGCATGTGCTTATTTGAAAGGTCATCTCCGGGAAGGGCCCAAGATTGGTATCAGATATTCGGATCAGTGTTAGTGCAGGATACCGCCACGGATTTCGCGCAGTTAAAAGCAGAATTAGCGAAAGCTTTCCCCGCCATAAAAAATAAAAAAGAGTTAGAAGCCAAGTTTTTTGCATCACAGCAGGGAAGGAATCAGGAACCAACGGATTTTTGCTTTACGATTTGTTAAAAATACACAAGCGTTTAGAACTAAGGATGTCGCAGGTGGATTTGGTTGATCACATTTTTGTTAGACTCGAACCACAAGTCCAGGACTATGTGGAGGTCCGAAATCCACAGAACACGGTACAACTTTTAGAAATCTTAGCTAAATTTAAGAGAGGTATTCTTACAAATTAAAACGGGTTTTGCAGAATAGTGATAATGTGGAAAGACTGAGTCAAAACGCGCATAGGATGTCTAATTTTGATGATAATCGCAGAAACTGGAGAAATTCTGAAGTTGGGCGTAGACCAAATAATGACAGAAATGATTCTAGAGGTACTTATGAGAATGGCCGTCAAAGTAATAAGTGGTTCGAGAGTAGGAATAGATTTCAGAATGATGATCGGAGATTCAACGAAAGGGGATACAAATTTCGAAAAGAAGATCGAAATGATAATTTTAATAGAGGGGACCGCAGAAATAGGGGTTCGAGTGAGAGTTTCAGTCGAGGCGATAGGATGCAAAGGGGATGATTGAATGTTTTGAAAGTTAATGAAGTTCAAAATAATCAAAAGAAATCTGCAGTGGATATACCAATTAAACTTTCTCCCATATGTATATCACTCGTGGAACTTCCCTATGTTCCTATTTTATTAAATAACACATTTTTGAAAGGCTTGGGCACCAGGGAAAATAATTTAATCAAAAAAATAAAAAATTTTTTATAACAGAAAAATGTACTCAGGTGAAAAGCCAAAAGGGGAAAGGGAAAATTAGTTGTCAATTAAAAAATATTGTTAGGGATTTGAAACCGGTTTTTTTCAGTGTTGAATTTAATAATTTTCTATTTTTAATTCAAAATTTTTAGATTTTATGGGGGCGTTTTCCGTTTTTGATTAAATAAAAATAATGAAAATTTGGCTTGATGTGAAAAAAGAAGAAAATTTCAATGTTTTATCCAAAATCCCTTAAATATAATGGGAAAAAATTAATTTAATAATCAGAGATCTAAAGTAAGGGGTCAGGAAACGTTAAAAAAGAGAAAAAGAATGACCCAGAATTAGGTCATACTATAGATATTTAAAAAACCCGGAAGATAACGATGTTAATGCGAGACATATGTGAGAATTGGTCCCCGACCCGTCTAATTGAAGGCTTTTTTTTTATGCGAAACACGCAACGTCGTTAGGTGAAATGCGTGTTTTACATTCCAGCTTACGAAATAACTTTTTACGCGAACCCCACGCAATCGCAGTTCATTTTGGCAGTTTTTAAACTTATAAAAAAAAACGGGTTTGTTTTTTCCCCCGTATAGAGAAAATTTATTGATCAATATGTTCCACCCCAATGTGCCAAGTTAATAATTATAGAAACCAACAAGTGGTCGATTAAACCGATTGTTTCAAATATCCAAAATGAGATAGTTACGTTAGATTTGTTAGGTCCGACCCCCAAATCAGAGGAGACGTAATCGATATGTTTTAAAAAGATCATTTAGCAAATGGGCTGAAATTATACCTTTTAAAAAAAGGCCCGGCTCGTATAATAGGGATTTTTTTTTGATAATTTTATACGCCCCAAAAAAAATTAAAAGTGATAACGGCCCCCAATTTATATCCAAAATTTTTTTTGAACATTTAAGGAAAGATTGACATAAGGATGTGAAGACGGGCATATAGACCTCAGGAAAAGAACCGAACGCGAAACCCCCGGGATCTGTTGCAAATGATTCAAATTATGTAAATGATCAACAGATATTTGGGCCCAAATTCATGAGTTTTTACGCTCTTCGTACAGCAGTGAATGCAAGGGGAAAACCCCCTGGGAAATTTTTTTTTGGGTCGAAAGTGATTACCCATTTCAAAAATTAGTAATGGTTTCGGACGGAACTGAATTTGGTAAGAAATAATAAAAAAATGTTTGATGAAGCTAGACAAAAAACAAAAACTAACATGAAAGAGGGGGAAAAAATATTATAATAGACCAAAGGGGTACAAATTAAGGTAGATGACGTTTTTTATTAGAAAACCCCCCTTTTAAGTTCAGCAGCGAATAAGATATGCGCAAAATTTTAAAAACAAAAATTTGAAGGTCCTTAGAGGGAAGTAAAAAAAATAATATTATAATATGGAGGTCGGGAAAAAAGGTTAACCGTCAATGTTGATCAAGTAAGAATATACGTCATAGGGGGGACGAGATTGGGGTTAAAGAACAGGTCGCTGGATAGTATTAGTTCACGTCGGGAAACGAGTTTTTTGGAAAACGTACATCGAAGATAAAATGAGTCGCATATGGGGAAGAAAAAGGGGTCTGAGGTAAAGCGTGAGTTAGAGGAAAAGGATAAACCCAAATCAAATCAATGTGAGAAACACAGGGATAGGGCCGTAACCCGGGGTCATTATCAGATCACTACCAGTTTTTTTCCAGTAATAAGACAAAAATTTAAAAAAGAAAGCGTCCAGATAGAGTAGGAGATAAACGGTCGTATGGATCTTGGTAAATGGACCACAAAGAAAGTGGAGAAATGGGACCCAATAAAATAAATAAAAGAATTGTCATCAGATAATATTTATATAAGAGGAAGAAGAACCGGGTGGAAGCAGCTGTGGGTTTAAGATAGAAAATCTATAACTGCGACCACGCAAGAAAAAAGGGTCAGAGTCCCCGATGGCCAATGGAGGAAATCGCAATTGAAAAAAGGGAAAAGAAAAAAATACAGACCCAACATCAGGCAACATACGGATCAAAGAACACCCGAGGAAGAGAAAAGGAGCGAAAAGTAAAGCACTTTTTCAATGGAAGTCCTAGTAGGAGACAAGCCATAAAAAAAACAGGGGTTTTTTTCATTTTTATTTTTTCCAACAAGTGGTCGGAAGAATTATTGCAAAAAAAGGTTGGGGGGTTTAAAAGTTATAACCCAAACAAAAGTTGACACCTATAATGAGTGTATTTTTTTTTCAATGATGGACGAGTTGTAATCATGCATTTGTTTACTTCTGATGTATGACTCGGAGATGAGATAATTCCTTTGGTTTTTTTTTTAATATTTATTGAAAAATGTTTTTAATTGTATAGTGTGTATATATATATTGTTATATTGTTCCCCAAAGTACATCCGGTTCAAAAGGGGGGATCAGGTTACTAACAATAAATTAACGATGGGACTATTGGGAGTTTGAGGGAAACCCGATGCGGGGGGTACATGAAAGTTTGTTGTAATTTAAAATGATATATAATGCTTAAAAAGAAATTTCTGGTATTATGTGAAATAGATTTTGCCAAGTAACTTAAAGAGTTTTTATTTCAGGGGAAGACCCCTAATTCCCAAAACCTGAACTTGGAGAAATTGAAAAACCCAAACCCCCAAGTCTCTTTGTAATGGATGGAAAACAATGGAAGATAAAATTGTATAGTTGTTTAAGTAGTAATTTAAATAGAGTTAATTGTTAAGGGTATTCGACCCGTTTTTTTTCCCTCCGTCAAGGATGGTTTTTTCCTGGTCCCCCCGCTCGATGAGGTATACCCACATATGTAAAAGTGAGAATCTACCATGATTAAAATGCAAAACTGTTAATGTTGGTCTAGTTAATTGAGGAAATTTATTGTCTCAAGAGTTCAAATTAAGGGGGAATATTAAACTAATTTTAAGAGGAATAATGAAAATTAAAGTTTTAAATTAAATATTGGAAATTAAGAGTTAAAATGAGGATTCAAGGTTAAAATTTAAATAAAACTTAGAAAGGAGGAGATTCAGAAATTAATTTAGGACGTAATTTCTTAAGGGTCATGTAGACCCTCGAATAAACACGTTTTTATTCTTTAGGGATTGTGACGGCTCAGCGTCCTTTTTAACATAACCCTGTGTTTTTTGACGGCCAAGATTAATGGCAAAACTTTTCCAACCCAAATCCAAGAAGTGGAATGAAAGTATAGATGCAAATAAATAGCCTTTAAAGGACAGAAGTTTTAGTAAGCGCAGGGAATTTAGAGAAAGTCAGTTTGGGAAAAAGGAGAAGTGGAATTTGACGGCCTACCAAGGGAAACACGGATACTAGCCATTACTCAAGGGCATACAGCCCCCGGCCAACTGAATATCTAAGGTTTTGAACCGTTGCTGGGAATTAAGGTAGGAAGATTATTTTCCGAATTCGTAATATTATTAGGATTGAGAGGGGGATAATATAATTATTTAGATAAGTGATCCAATTGCGCGATCGTTTTAGCTACGGCTACGTGTTTTGGTTTTTTCTCACTTAATATAAGTTTGTTCAATAATAAGAATTTAAGTTTAAAAAAGTCATTTAAGAATTCTAAAATGTCTCTTCATTTCGAGAATCCCCCACCCTAATTCAGGGCCCCCCAACGATATGGTGGACAAAGATCGACCACATCACGTTAGTCAAAATAAAAAGGGGTTTTAAAGAGCTTTTCCAATTTGATAGCTCCACCGATATTTTATATGATATTCCTTTTCTTTTGAAATAAACTTGTTATTTCATGTCAATAAGATGCAACATGGGGTTTTGGCAAGAGGAAATTAAATTTATTCGTTGGGGGGCAAAGTTTTTTTGAATTTTCTTTTCGAATTTCGATTATTCGTAAAAAATAATGCATTCAATGGGAATTTATTAAGGAGCTATCGAATATTTTTTCTTAATATTCTATAATGAATGCAGTCTTGTGAAGGGATGATTCAATTTATTGTTTGCATGGATGTTAAAGTAAATTATTTTCAGGGAGAATTTTCCCTGCCCCTCTTTGTTTCTTTTTATAGCTGTCATTATCTTAACCTTAATTACCAGCTTTAAAAAATGATTTTTTTTCTTGATTCTGTTTTTCACAAAGGGACCAGTTAATTAGGGGGAAAACTTAATAAAAAATTAAAGACTGTTTGTGTTCACGAGTTCTGTTTCTTGGGAAATGTTTATAAAACCTATGTAAAAAAATGTATGATGATTGACAATGTTTGTGAGAAAACAATTTTGTTAAGAGTGACTTGAAAACTCTCTAATATACGTATAATGATTTGGATATTTGTTAAATTAATATACGTTAAGCATATTCGATTATCCACGTACCTCTTCTATATAATGCTTAATCAGAAATAAAGAAAGTAACAACTAATGAAAGCAAGTAGATGTCTTCCCTAAAACATTTATTAATCTGATACCGATTTAAGTATATTTTTCCTGTAACACACATAATCAATAGTTTTAAGCTCTTACATTGTTATTACATGATGCCAGGAAACAATTAAATCCTCAATTAGTTCCTTTTTATTTCATGTGTACCTCATTCGGACAAGAGTTTTCAAACGGTGCCACAAGTTTTCGATAGGATCGAGGTCAGGACTGTCTCCTAGCCAGCACAACAAAGCAATGATCTTAGAACGGTACCAGTCATTCAATTGCTTTACTGTGTGGCAAGGGGCAGAACCTTGCAGAAAATTAAATGAAACATTGTTGGTAAATAGATCCCTGTTAAAAGAAGAAGTTTGGGTTTTAGAATGGTGTCAATGTATTTTATGACATTCAGTGTTCCATTGATGACATGAAGGCTACCAATACCATCTGTTCATATGCATGACTAAGTAATAAAACTATGTGGGTACTTCACTGTTGCCTGGATTCAGTCAGGATGTAACGTTTCTGGTTTCTACGTCTTACATATTTTAGGCTATCACTACTGAAAAACGATATTTTAGTTTCCTCCCTCCATGTAACTTGTGAAAAATAATTATTTGTCCACTTAATGTGTTAAATTGCCCACTGCAGTCCCTTTTAGTACTGCTGTAAATTGAAATTGGGCTTTTTTCGTGGAATTCTACCTTTTAGTCTTACATCTGTTAATCTACTCCTGGTTGTTTTTGAACTGACAGAAACACCAACATTACTCAAATCACTTCTGATGGATGTCCATGAAATTCTTTTATCTCTGAAACATAAAATTTTTATTTTTCTGTCATCGACAGATGTGGTGCACCTTTTTCGGCCTTTTCCTGCTTTTTTTTATTGAATTTTTCTCCTGACATCTTAAACAAAACGTTCAGTCTGCAAATGTAGTCACTGAACTACCCACCTATTATGTAATTTTAACAAAGGAAATACAACTTTCTCGTCACACATGTGTCCAATCTACTCTTTTATTTGATGTCATTGCTTTTTGATTAAATATCTTTGTTATCCTGGGCAGGAAACAGTCCTGACCTCAACCCTATCGAAAACTTGCGGCACCATTTGAAAACTCTTGTCCGAATGAGGTACCAATGAAATAAAAGGAAATAATTGAGGATACAATTGTTTCTTGACATCATATAATAACGAAAAGAGCTTCAATAAAAAAATCGATTTGAAGCTGCAATAAAGAATAAACGCAACTTCACTAAGCTCTGATAACTCACTGCTATCATTATCCAATGTATATCGACAGTTATCGCAGCATAACTTTTTTTGCATTGCAAATATTCGAATTTTCTTTTTTTTGTATTGTGAATTCAGTTTTAAATTCTCTTTAAAATGATATAAAATACTTAGCATTTTGTGCAGCTTAAAATGTTCTATAAGCATATATACAAACTTAAAAAACATAACAATTTAAAAAAGTGTCCACAATTTTCGCCACCACTGTATGTGATGCATGCTTACGTGTGGGGAAACCTACGAATCTATTTGCGTAAGCAAAAGACAAGTTACAAAAAAAAAAATTGCACCGATTAGCAATTAATTATATAAAAATTATTTATTGTTATAATTTAGAATGATAAAAGTAATATTAAAAATTGCTAACAATCAACGCTATTAACCTCATTTATAAAATGAATTCTTCATGCGTTGCTACTAACAACTTCGTAAATAATTCATGCATTATACTGTACTCAAATAAGAGATGAATAAGATGCAAAATTAAAAAAAAAAATTATGTTGTTTTATGCTTAAATTCAACTCTACAAAATTGTAAGTGCAAAATAAATTTGACAGCATTGTGAATAGCTGAGAAAAATATCAAATCAACGTATTAAAACAAAGCCACAGCAACGCGTGACCGGGTCAGCTATATATATATATATATAGGGAGAGTGTGAACTAATAGTAGAAATTGGAAAATAAATATAAGTAAATATAATAAGCGAAGCAAAAGAGTTTCTAAGAAACGAGTCAACAAATTCCAGGACGAGAACAAATTGTGAATTAACACATATTATATTTTCGAGTAAATCTGAATTACATTTGTGTTCAGTTTGAATTGAAATACACCAAAAGTGCAGCATAAAAAATTTTACATATAAAGTTTCTCCGATTAAAAAAGGTTGTTTTTGGAACAGACTTTTTTTGGGCGCAAAATTTTGTTGTCAAACAACTTCATTTCAACTTGAACAAATTAAATTAAATAAAAAAAATGTTCAAAAAATCTGCATGGAAACCGTATGCTCTTAATAAGTGAAAAAAAATAAAAAAAGTTAAAAACATTTGCTTCGCTTTTTGTTATAGAAACTATAGTGGAAAAACTATTAGATTACTGTTTTTTTATCGTTACTCAAAACACAGTAAAATGCTACAATTATTATTACTTAGAAGTTTTATCAGAGAAAATCCTTGATTTCTAAAAATACTTAAACATTTCATAAGTTGTATTTTCTTTTTGATTTTCAAAACCAGATAAATGTTTTTAAGCAAGATGACTTTAAAAAAAGATGATTTTCGTTACCATTGATCATTTGCAGATAAAATTGATCATTTGAATTCAATAAGTAATTAGTTTTCAATGCATTAAAGTTATATTTACGTAACAAGTTTTAGATTAAAAAAATTGTAGTATATTCTTTTAATTATTTCAATAATGTGATTAAATATCTATCTAAATTTAAGTTTCCTTGTGAATATTTAGGTTCGAAAGATCTTAAATTAAAAGAAGTCAAAACAACATCAGGATAAAAAAAGAAATAACTTAATCAAAAAGAACAATGGAATAAAGATGCATACAGAAATATCTGAAATTATAAATATATTCTTTTCCTTCTTATCAAATATTTTTTATGAAAAAGTATTCTATTAAAAGTTTTCTAGTGGTTTTGTGTGAAACAGAGTCCATTTCAGTAATATTTACATATAATCATATGAAATAAAAGTTCGGACCCATTTCTCATTGGAATGTTAAATTACTGATAAATTATTTGTGAATTACTTTTTCTATCTTTTTTAAAAACAAATATGAGAGAGAGTTTGCGATATAAATTATTATAAAATAGTTGAGTTGAGTGCATGAGAGATATTATAATTTGAAGTCAACTTGCATCAAGTTTAATAATACATTTTCGGTGAAGCATTAACAAAGCGTGATCAATATTAAAATTTTCCATTAGACGAGATGCAACATTGTCTTCTGTATTTGACAAGTAAATAAATTATGGGCTTTGGTAACATTGGGTTGTGAATCGCTGACAAATGTCCTTTCTGTGCCTTTGAAACGGAAGTATATAAATACCTGCAATCAGAAACACATGTGTCACATTTCTTTCTAAAATGTTCGATGTCTTAACACATTATGATAATATTAACCTATACGAGTGTGAACTTAGCTACTATCTTCCTGGTTGGACACATCCCAAATAAGATTATCAAGCAGGCGTATAGGTAATAGATTTATGTCACATTTTATCGTGACGATTATTGAAAGTGACGTAGAGCGAGGTGCATTTATTCTTGGAATGGGTCATTCGATAGCAAAACGGAAAGCATTTTTCGAGCGAGTTTTCCATAACGTCAGTAAGTTACTGTACGGATGATATATTTTCCCCCATACGTATATTTTTTCAAATGTTACTTTCCCTCCGATCTTACATCTGAAAAGGCTTAGTACATTGATTTTCACACCCCATCCCAATAATTTATGCTAGGCTCAAGCCTTCAAGGCTCAAAAGGCACTTTGTTTTCGAAATGGATATATGTCTTTCCAGAAACGGTTGGTAAATATATAAACACCCTCCCCCTTTTATACTGCTTTCATTCACAAATCTCTGTTCTATTCTGTAGTATTTTTCATCTTTTATTTTATTCATATTTTACTCTCTTTTTTCAACATATCATCGGTAGTTTCCTTTCTGCCCAATATTTTATTCTTTGTTTCCATTCTAGCATTGTTTGGATTTGAATGGCTACTTTACAACGCAGTGTTTTAAAAATGGAGAGTATTTTTTTTATATGCGCAATTTTAAAAACCTTTTTTTAAATTTATTAATAAAAAATATATGAACTGACCTAACTTATTCTTCTAAATTTCATTTCCTTGATGACGCTACCTCTTTTTGGGTATCTCGAAGCATTATAAGAAGTAATATTCCTGTGTTTGTTATGTAGCATTATTTTATCATGCAGCTATATCATACAGACTACACGACAAAAAAATATTTTTCTTTGTATTATTTTGATTATTTTATTTTTTTAATTAGGTTTATATTTTAATCTTATTGTAACTTATAAAATAATTATTTTGTAATGTATTATGTGTATCGGCTCGGTGGCTTAGAGTTAACTTGCCCGCTTCGTAAGCCCAAAAGTTTGCGGGTTCGATCCGGTTGGAGTCGATAGATTTTCTGGATGAGAAAATCGTAGGCAAGCATGTCATATGATTATGTGGCATGTAAAAGATCCCTTGAGTATCAATTTGGCTCTGGTACTCTTGCAAAACAAAATAAAGGCAATGTTTAGCTTCCTATGAGAGCTTGAATTAAATTATATCAAGCGTACAAATTTCGTAGCGAGAGCCGCCACTAGATGGTCCCACCAGTGAAATAGCTTTCACATTTGGGTACTTGCCGTGTCTGCAAAGGTTTAGTTACTAATGTGCAACCCATCAGGAAATAAATATATATGTAAATAGAAGAACCAAATCAAATAACATTAGAATTAAAAAAAGAGTACGCGCGTAAAACAAATAAAATGAGAATGAAATATATCATATAAATGTTTTAACTGAAATCTATTAAGATTAAATAAAGGAAATCTTTCGAAACAAGGAGCATAATGACATCAAATAAAATTTGAAATTCTGAAGAAAAACGTTGAATGTTTGTTTTTCGATCTTTTATTTAATATGCTTTGTTTAATTTATATATCAACATATGAATTGTGCACTCATCGTAACATTCAAAAACAGATTATTTGTTTTCCCCCAAATATTTTCAATGTTATTGAAAAATGGATAATTACCCTTGCGACGATATTGCACAGAATAGCAGAACACCAATCCTAGAAATCAGTGGACCTCAAAGATAATTAAATTAGAGAGAAACGATTATATATATATAAATTTATTGAACATTAAGAAAACACATAAAAAGTTTAAGACTATGCATGGAAAAATTTTTTACGTTTCAAAAGCATGTTTAGTAAAATTATGCGAAAATATGAGAGTAAAATCTATATCGTCACAAAGGGAATACGATGAACTGACCATTAAAAAAATATGATATGAAATTTTTCTGATTTTTTCACTTTACTTACAAATTTTTGAAGTAAATTTTTTATAAACTTAATCTAGTAAATATTTCATCAAACTAATTCGCTAATCCTTAGAATATATTCATGTCATCGGAGTGTTTTATTTCACTTTACAAAATCAGATTGGAAGTTTCATAATTCTTAGGGGGACACATAACAGTCCAATTGCTGAAACAAACATCAAAATAAGACTCTTTATATGGGTCTTGCGTTTTAAGAACTGGGATATAATAAAATATCTGACTCAGTCGGACTATACTAAAATTTTATATCCGATTTTATGTATAAATTGAAATCCTCCCCTGTCTCATGATTTCTCCTAAATAATATTCCTCAAATTTAAAATGTTTCAATTTGAAAAGTAATCTCTGATTCAAGGGATGAAACGGTTGCGCGACAGAAATAAATTTCTAAGTGATAATGTCAAAGGGTTGAATTTCAAAAAACTTAGTTAATCCTGAATACAGACTTTGAGACATTGAGATACATTTTTTTGAAACTTACTATTAAAAAATGGTTACAAGAATAACATTGATAGTTTATATGAATAATATTAGTTTATATGAATAAATTTCTAAGTGATAATGCAAAGGGTTGAATTTAAGAAAACTTAGTTAAGCCTGAATATGCAGCTACAGACTTTGACACATTGAGATACATCTTTTTGAAACTTACTATTAAAAAATGGTTACAAGAACAACATTCACACACACATAGTTTATATGAATAAATTTCGAAGTGATGATGCAAAGGCTTGAATTTAAGAAAACTTAGCTAAGCCTGAATATGCAGCTACAGACTTTGACACATTGAGATACATCTTTTTGAAACTACTATTAAAAATGGTTACAAGAATAAAATTCATAGTTTATATGTGAATAATATTAGATGTGAATTTTAAGAAAATGTATGCAGAAAAAATAACGATATCTATCCCATTTATTTTAAAGAAATGGACTTATAATAGGAATAGATGAAAATGGGCGAAAATCAGACTTTTTGAAACCTTGTGCGTACATTTTGTACACGAGTGTTAATATCTCTTCACTAGTT
This sequence comes from Trichonephila inaurata madagascariensis, assembly GCA_019973955.1. Taxonomy (NCBI): domain Eukaryota; kingdom Metazoa; phylum Arthropoda; class Arachnida; order Araneae; family Nephilidae; genus Trichonephila; species Trichonephila inaurata. Next base: position 23,548 of record BMAV01004396.1, on the reverse strand, counting down.
GTTAGTAATTTCATTGAGAGAGTATGCAGTAGAGTATATTAACGCGCTTAAAAGAAATCGTTTACCCCAATCATTAAAATGGCATTCGGTCAGATGGAGGGAAATAGGGTTATCTCAAGTGATGTTGCTAGACATCTCTTTGTGCCTTGCAAAGTGGGCCCACAACAATGGGATCAGTTAAAATATGAAGATTCTGTGTCTAGAAGACGTGTTACAAGTCGACTCTACGAGTCAAAACACTTGCGAGAGAGCATCTTCTAGCTCTTTTTGTCCAAAGAATATCTATTGTACCTCTAGTTACAGTACATGTTGTTACATCAGTTACTGCAGTTAAAAGATACCGTTATACAATGCAGGTTTCTGTGCAAGACGCCCAGCCGTGTTTTAGTCCTCCTGAACAAATGACTGAGGTGTGACCGTTTAAGTTGTGCAAGATAAAATATTTCTTGGATCACACACAGCAATGGGTTTCTGTACTCGTCTGTACTCTACATACTTGGTATCAGTCAAGCTTTGGGCCCCCTGGAATCTTGGCCCACCCACAATGCGGGGACTGCGAGGATTTACGCTACGCCACTGCTATTATGGTTTGGGCAGGGATATCTCTCGGTGGTCACACTGACCTGCATGTCTGCAAGGAGTACCTCGTAGCCGGGGTAGCCGTGTGGTATAGGTATCGGATCGTGGTTCAGTACCACTAAAGACCCACCGTGTAGGGCAGCGATGCACGTAAAATCTGTCGAGAGCTGAAACGTCCTCCCATTGGTGTGGTAGTTAGGAGAGGGGGGTGCCAGCTTAAGTGTCGTTCACGTCACTTGACCATGGTTCAAAATTACGTGGTCCGTCGACAAAAGCCCTCGTGTAGCTGAACAGTGCGACGTTAATATTCAATCAGCAATCAGCAATCAAGGAGTAGTCTCTGATTAATGTGAGATATTAGGACGAGATCCTACATCAATATGTCCTCCCATATGCCAAAGCTATTGTTAAGGAATTCAACCTATTGGATGATAGAGCATGACATCACCAGTCATAGTAGAAATTGAGACATACAGCAGGTGAAAAACAGAATTTAAATAATGATCTTCATACGTAGAATTATTGACCACTGAACAGATGAAGCTTCTGTTGCGGCTAATTCCAAATAAAGCGAAGTAGACCTAATTGTTTACAATTTAATAGATCACAATTTAACCTCTCGAAAGTTTTCTCTTCTGTATAGAAATGTGTACAAAAATTATTTTCTCCTATTGTCTATGTTTATTTATTTTACAACAATAAAATTTCAAAAATTAAAATATAAGGGCTTCCGGTATTAAAATGCAAATTCTCATATCAATTTTTCATTATAAAACTAATTAATACAAGTAATATAAAATATTTTTTTTAAAAGTCAATTCCTAATTAGGTCAACAAAGAAAATTTTATTTTAGTTACTTTTTATTAAATAATTACAATACTTATAAATATGTATATATACATGACAGAATCACAAAATTAAGAGGCAAAATAGAAAGCGATTTTCTTTGAAATTTTCCATTCTCCTTACTATATAGGGTGTTAGACTATTATTTTTGTTTTTAACTCTATTTATTCATTAATTAAATTTAATTATTCCAACAAAATAGAATGGGTAAAAGAAATCCCATTCTCAGAAATTACGCTAACTCAGGTGGGATTCAAACTTACGACCTTTGAATTAGAAGTTTAACGCGCTATCCATAGCTCTACAGGGACACAACGAGTAAGTTTCCTTTTTATATATGATGTTGGACTATTATTTTTGTTACTATGTATTCATTAATTAAATAGAATTAATGAATTAATACTTGAAAAAACTGTATTAACATCAAGTGTTATCCACTACAAGTTTAATAAAATGTGTTTGAACTTGAGTGGATGAATAAAAAGTATTTTATTAACGATTGAAAATTTGAACAAGGTATATATATATATATATATATATATATATATATATATATATATATATATATATATATATATATGAAATACTTCTATAACATTTCTGGAGAGTGGTAAAAATAATTGCAAGACGTGGCGAGTGGATGTTATTACTGTAGCGAACCAAAGGATAGGGCGTGGCCAGTGGTGTGACTTTTGTGTTACGTGGCGAGTGGTCGAGTACTGTATTATCGAAGAGGCACTCATGTAAATCAATAATCCAATTTATTCACATCTGGAAACACATAGAGATCAAGTAGGGATTGTCATTACACATAACAAGAAGCAAACATCATGGCACAAACACAGACAAAGACAAACACAGAACGTGCGGCAGCCGGATGATTACATGATGAAGGCAAGCAGACAAAAGAGGGCTATTACACAAGATTTTTGCTTTTATACGGGCAGTGAAAGCGCGTGATTATTACGTAATAGTAGTTCTGATTGGATAGAATGGGTGGGACAGGGATTTCGGACTAGCTGATTACGATTAGATTACAATGTTATTTTTAAACCAAAGAATTAGTTATTTTAAATATTAGTACAAAGAGTTAAAATAAAAAGGATACTAGAGGGGATTATTGCACATACACGCACACACACACACACACACACACACACACACACACACACACACACACACACACACACACACACACACACACACACACACACACACACACACACACACACACACACACACACACACACACACACACACACACACACACACACACACACACACACACACACACACACACACACACACACACACACACACACACACACGCAAATAATTAAATAATTATATATAGGCAGAGTTTTGAACTATTAGTAGGAATTGAAAAAGAAGAGAGGTTATCAAAGTTATATATTTTGAAAACATGTCCTTTATTATTCTGTTGCATTTAAATTCTGGTAGTTATTGTTAATACAAAAAGTTTTTCATTAGCGTTTTGCTTTGAGAAATAAAAATCAAATCTTTATAAAATTTTAAATTAATGTGAAAGTAAAAAAAGAGCAATGTAATGAAAAAGTGTACGTAAGTATGTCATAAATATATATTACTTGAGGACATTAAAAAAGAACATGTACAGAGTACAGGAAAAAATTTCAAGCTGTTTGTTGTGCCTGGCAACACCCTTTTGCGAACTATAACTGATATCTATACTTTTACGCATGTGTGTTGAATCATTCCTTATCTGATTTATATGCATTTTGATTATGTAGTAAAAGGACAAATGATTTTCGATCTCGCTGTTCTAATTTAGGCTGAGTTAGATGTATTTAGATTTCTGTTAATTTTATGATCTGTATATTTAGATATTTGCAGTGTTAGGTTTAATTAAAATGGAAAAATATAGATTTCTCTTCTCATTGTGCGAACTCCTTATACCGACCGACGAGTTTACAATACAAATGTTTTTCCAAATCTCGAAGGTACTGTAATCGAGGAAAAAAAAAAGGATAAATAGCATTTTTTTCTTGGCTAAATATAAGAATTCATAGAGCCTTTTTATTTAGCAAAAATGATACTTTAATTTGATATCAACATGCTACCCATCAAGTCGTTGATATTTGATTGGTTGGGTGATAACATTAAAATATGACTACCTTGTTTTTATCATTTGGTTCTGTCGTTGCCATTGTTATTACGCATATTATAGTTAATATTTATTAGTTTATTTTTATGGCGGTAATTTATTAATTTCAGACGATTTTAATTCGATTTTTTTTGTGTGCAAAGTTAACCTTTTCCATATTTTACGTTGTTCAAATTGCAGCTTTCGTCTTCTGTTGTTCATTCGAAACTGGATATTTCGAACATTACTGGTGAGTACCCGGATCTTTTTTGAAAGAATATGAAGGTTCCGCTTTTAATTTTTATGAACCAAAAGTATTTCCAAGTTCATACTTTTTGCCTATTTTGTTTTCAAAGAGTTCGGATTTCTTAAATAAAAATTCTTGATTAAAATTTCGCTCATTTCGGACGTCGTAAAATGTGATAAGTGTGGCAGTCAAATGAAAATTGTTTACTGACAGGATAAGACATTCGACGGCCGTATGGTTTATTGTGGATCTTACGGCGCAAATTCGCGCTTCTGCAGTAGTAAATCTATCAGGTGTAACTCTTTTTTTTCACTAGTGGTGAATTGCGAAATTTTTCCACTATTTTACTTTAAACTAATAAATTTTTTAAGCATTCCTCGTTCGAGATGATATTTATTGGGAATTCGAAATTTTTTCAGAAGCTGTTGTCGATTGGTGCAACTATGTGCCCAATGAATTAATCTTTTTTTATTGAGGTTCACACGGAGAAGATTGGAGGAAAGAGTAAAACTATTGTAATTAATGAGAGCAAAAATATTGAAATAATATGTTCAATTGACTGAACTGATTGACATATTGCTTCGGGGGAGGGAAGTCGAATAATCGGATTCATAACCTTTCATAACATTCGCAATCCATCTTCTTTTTTCACCTGATCGCAATTTCTTTTTTTTTTTTACTAACCTGATATTTAAAATTTTTTTAGCTTTATTTTTTCATTTTTCCCGTCATTTTGATTTGCCATATTTTTCTCGATATTTCTAAATTCCTCATTCTATATTTTTTTAAATCCTGGTAAATAATTTTTTCCATGTTGATTCCCACCAAAAAAGAAAGTACATATTTATTTATTTTATCCCTTTTGCTTCTTTCAAAATAGTATAGTTTTATTATCTTAAATACTTGTCAGAAATAAGCCATTTTTTAAAAATTTATTTTCTTGTCACTTTTTCAGTGCTAGGTCGCCATCTAGGATTGAAAACTACTGGACGTCAAAATCTTACTTGGCGCTATTTCAAAACCGCGCCAAAAAGGCATTCGGCGAGTAGTGTACAGATAGATTAGTTCTGAAAAAATTAAATAATAAATTGATTGATTTTTTGCGATATAGTTGAAGGAGATCGGGAGGAATTGCATCTGTCAGTCAAATCATGTGTTTGCATAAAGTGAGTGAGTATTAACGTCGCACTGTTCAGCTACACGAGAGCTTTTGGCGATGGACCTCGTAATTTGTGTTTGCATAGATAACTGATAAATTTGAAACTCTTCGTCTAAATGACAAGGTAGTATTTTTCTACTTGATGATTTAAAACACACCAATATGTGAGTCAAATCTCCCCCCTTTTGGTTTTCGAACTAATTATTCAGTGAAATATTAGGTCCTACACAAACCTAGAACCGCCTAGAACCACCTAGAACAAACAATAACATCAAATTATTTTATATAAGGAGTAATCCATAATTTTTATAATATTTTATTATATGTTGCATTTAATATAACAGAGGGCAAAAAATAAAATTACGAAAGCATGGATTTGAAAACACACACACACACACACACACACACACACACACACACACACACACACACACACACACACACACACACACACACACACACACACACACACACACACACACACACACACACACACACACACACACACACACACACACACACACACACACACACACACACACACACACACACACACACACACACACACACACACACACACACACAACCCCACATATATTAAATATCTAGTGGCGCCACTATTTTTTTTCTTCTCGAATAGTCTTTCCAATTTTTTTCTTCTCGAAATGTTTTTCCAATTTTTTTACGTCATTTCGGGTAGGGAACTTATTATGGAAGGTTGAATTTTCGATTTCCAGTAATTATTTTACACGTAAGTTTTTTATTTTTTAAATTTTTTATTTTATTTATTTATTTATTTTTTATTCCTCTCCTTGTGACATTCATTATTGTTCTATTTTTTTAGCTTCATTTTAATATATTATCAGGTTTTTCTTCCACGTGTTGTATTAGGCTTAATATTTCAACTAGATGTTTTTTTTTCTCTATTATGTCGAAAGTTTCTGCTGAACGGGGAAGGTAGGATCCGTAAAGCATTGCTAACCCTATTTCGCTGGCCTAATTCAGCGACAGCTTTAGAAATCATAATAGGTCTCCAGTTTAGTCCAAAGACTTTTTTGTATCTACATTTGTTATGTCTGGTGAATTCCAATTTCTTCTTGCTTTAGCACTGTAGGTTCTAGTACTTCTTCACTGTTATTTTATATTACTATATATATATATATATATATATTTGGATTGTGTATTATTTTTGCCATTTAAAGGGTCTTAAATTTAATAATCAACAAAGCTTTTGAAAGATTTAAAAAACATATTTTCCTATTTTATTCAGATGACCACGAGCTTTTAGGTAGTATATATATTTAATATTTAATTAAAATTTTCTGAACAAAAATGGGTAAATTATAAGGCTATTTGGAAACATAATAAAAAAAGCCGATTAACTGCAAACTAAAATATTAGTCGATATTTCTTTCAATTGAAGTCCTGGAGTCAAATGAGAGTCTAAACAATACTAACATTTTTATTCCGTGTAATATAAAATTTCAATATAAAGTCACAAAAATAAAATTGAATGGAAAAACTCCCAAAATCATCTGATCAAAACCAGATTTCTAGTATGTATTATAAAAATATTTTTTGGTTTCATTTTCTGGGATTGCGTGGGTTATTGATTTTTAGATTAAATAGTAAAACTGGACATAAATAAGTTTTAGTACATACTAGCTTTGGAGATAGCAGTAGTAAAACCAAATATTAATAAAAATAATATCTTTCTCCAGACAAAGAATAGGTAAGACAATATATGAACCATATAGTAATAAAAATGGAAGAATAAAACAGAAAAAAAAAATAACATTGCTGTGTTAAATGAATTGTCTGAGTAATATTCACCATCGAAGAGAAGGATTTCAGTTTTTGTTTTACATTTCTTTGAGATTGATTCATACTTCGGTACTTAAATTTTGCCAGCAATATCGCAGAAATAAATTTCAGGATTAAAATAAAAATATATTTAAATTACGATATTTTAATAACATGCTAGAAAAATGTATGTTTACTCCATTTTGGAGATTTATCGGAAAAAAATCCTTCATTTTTCCATGATAAATAATACACCAAATATATGTGAAAATCTTAGTTTAATAATAAATTTTTCTTTACTAATCAATACTTTAATTAAGCTACTGTATAATTCAATTTAAAATTTTCCCTGTCATTACCTTGTATAATTGATACACCAATTCGATTAGAAATACACTTAATTTGAAGATATCTAAAATGAGAAACGGAGAATCTTTCAGAGACTGAAATTAGTCTCGGTTTGTCATTCTGTGAAGGTCAAATCAAATAGCTTACAAATGAATGCACGTAATCTTAAAAGCTGCCTTTGAACTTATTCATTTCCTCTTGAGAGGCTTCGAACCTTCTCCAATTAATCGGTGTCAACCATTGAATGCACTCCGTTCATGAACGTTGGAGATCACAGCCACGTCTGTTTTGTAGCTGAAACTTAATTTATGGTATACCAATGAGGAGTTTTTAATGATAATTAGGGTTCGAGTCACGAGAGACAGGCTATTTTGCCCAATTAAGAGACTGTCTGAATTTGTAACTGTTTCAAAACTTACAAGCGTATTTCTGTCAATTAGGACCCATCTGCACTCTAAATAAAACCGTAAGAGAAATCTTAACTAATTGGAGCATGGATATATAAAATTGATTTACATAACTTGTAGCTAATATGCATGTATTATGCTTTACTACGTATTATGCTAAGAAAAATAATAACGCATCATAAAAAATGCACAGTAAGATTAATATTTAATTTCCATAAGAAACTAATTAATAAGCTATTTTATATTCGACTATGCAAATAAGAAGAAAAAATTAAAGCTATAGCAAAACTTTTAAGCTTTTTAACAATTTAAAATGAAAGTTTGACTTGTTTTTATGAAATAAATAAAATGTAGTTTTAAAAAACTAAAAATCGCTCTTTTATAGTTAATCAAACTAAAAAGTAAAAAAAAAATTCTTAATACAAGAATAAAATGATTAACGAGAAAATTAATGTCACTGTGGTAAAAGCGTGGGGTGCTCGATATCAATTGTTATAATTTCTCACTAGTTCTGTTCCGAAATACAGAGTTGGGCCGCGGTAGCCGAGTGGCCAAGGTATCGGATCGTAGCTGGCCTTGTCACGAGTTCGAGCCCAGTACCACTAAAGACCCGTCGTGTAGGGGGGCGATGCACGTTAAATCTGTCGAGAGCTCAAACGTCCTCCCGTTGGTGTGGTGGTTAGGAGAGGGTTATGTCAGCTCAGGTGTCATTCACGTCACTTGACCTTGGTTCAAAATTACGTGGTCCTTCGCCAAAAGCCCTCGTGTAGCTGAACAGTACGACTTTAATATTCACTCACCCGAAATGCAGAGTTAGTGTAAAAATGTAGTACGCAGCACACAGCCCCCTTTTACAACAATGACGTTATTTTTTTCTGTTAAACAATTTATTCTTATGTTAAGAATAATTTTTTTTACTTTTTCGATCGATTAACTATAAAAGCGTGTTTCTTAATTTTAACAAAACTATAATTTATTTTTCATTTTTTAGTTCTACAGTTTAGTTTCTTAGTTTCATTTTTTAGTTCTATTTTAGAAACTGGAATGCTCATTGGCGTTTTTTCGCTTTAGGGTTGTAATTAACTTTAGCAACAAATCTGGAATTAGTCACTAAACCTGGAAATGGGAAATCATTAATCCTGATGATCCTGATCAAGACAATTGAACAAAAATAATAAATTAATATATTGTCATCAGTTCTTGACAAGTGTGCAAAATTTCGAATTAATCTGACTTTTTAAAGTGGGTAAAAAAAAGAGTTCAAAGATTTCGTTACATGCAAGTAAAGCTTATAAAAGCGTGTTAGAAAAAAAAAGAAATGCAATAAAAATCCATTGGTACAAAAAAAAAAAGTAAAAAACTTTTATAATCTTTCCCACATTAAACTTTTTTTATTTTTATTTTTTTCTTAGAAGCCTTTAAGTACAGGTGTCCTTCGTGTAATACGGTTAATTCTGGTATAGTGCTGTATCAAAGTCGTGTTATACGATACTTTTCTTTCATTTATTTTAATTATTATTTTATTTATTAAATTAATTGTGTGTATGTACATGATATAAATCAGGGCTATATGTATCGAGTTGTATCGAAATCGTGTTATATGACACTTTTAAACAATGTAAATCAAAGCAATATGTACCATGTTATATCGAAATCAAGACTTGAGGGGCAAAATTTTATGATAGCTGAAATTTTGTTCCTATAGCACATACAAATGAAAAAAAAAGTTTTAAAGTTTTCAAGTCAAAAACAAGAATATGAAAAACAAGCAAACATTAAAAATACAAAAAACAAAACAAAAACATATGACAAAATAATAATTATATTAAAATAAATAGAAACTGCTTATTAGGATCACAAAATTAATGTTCATCATCATTCTCATCAGAAATTATAGCTAGTCTGCTTTTTTTTTCTCGAAGCATTGGTGGAAACTTCTCTTCAATTGTTTTTTTCTCTATCATTACAAAAAATATCTGACGCAGTTGTAATTACCTGTTTGTTTCAACCTTGCAATTCTTCCAGAATTTTTCTATGAGGAGAAAAATAAGCTTTTAGTTCTCTTTTAAATTTTCTGCTACGTACTACTGAAGGATTTTTTTGAACAAACAATTTTATAATTATTTAGCCAAAGCTATTCTTTCTTGCACACACAAAGCTTCTTCAAATTTTCAAAATCGTGTTGTATCAAAACTGTGTAATATTCGAGTTTTACGCCATGTAATATCGAATCTACATTCGTGAACAAAAAAAAAAAGCACCAAGAAATAATTGCGGGATCGTAACGAAACTCGGCATGAGGGTATATTTCGGGGAGATGCAAATGATCAGAAATGCAGCGTGATTGCACATTACGTGTAGGTCGTTCTCCGTGGAGTATAAAACAGGTAACCAAAGCTTCTTTGAGTGTGCTGAATCGTTTACAAAGCAAGATCTGAGATAGACATGTCATTACGCCGTTTTAAAGACAATATGAGCAGCTGTCGCAGTTTGAGAGGGGAGAATCATTGGCATGATGGAAGCAGGGTGGTCAGCTAGGCGAGTAGCTCGTCAAATAGGCCGCTCTGATTGTGTTGTGAGGTGTTGGGGCCAGTGGATCCCAGCGATGTCATTTACACGAAGACCAGCCTTAGGACGCCCTCGACAGACCAGTGGTCGAGAAGACCGCCACTTCGTAAGAAATTCACGAGTACAGCCAACTGCTTCATCGGCCGCCATCCAGGCACAAGTAGCACCTTCAGTAGAGACCTCTGTGTCTTCTCGAACCATATGAAGGCGCCTGGTTGAAGGACATTTTGGATCGCGGCTCCCATTACGTGTGCTGTCCTTGACACCCACCCATCGACACCTCTATTTGGAATGGTGCCGCGCACATGGAAACTGGATTGCAGCGGAATGGAACCAGGTCGTCTTTAGCGACGAATCCAGATTCAATCTCTCAGCAGTGATGGCAATCGTGTTCGTGGGTGGAGACCCCGTGGTGAACGTTTCAATCCTGCCTTTGCTTTACAGCGACACACCGTTCCCACATCTGGTGTGATGGTATGGGGTACCATTGCCTACAATACATGGTCACCCCTAGTATTGATCCGTGGCACCATGACTGCCCAGTGGTATGTCCATAACATCCTGTAAGCACATGTGTCGCCACTCATTCAACGGCTCCCAGGAGCCATTTTTCAACAAGACAATGCTTGGCCTCACACGGCAAGGGTGTCACAAGATTGTCTCCGCACAGTTACTACCCTTCCTTGGCCTACCCTATCCCCAGATTTGTCTCCAATCGAGCATATCTGGGATCATTTGGGACGACGAGTTGGGCATCCCATGAGTTGGAACGAACTAGAGGCAAGGTTACAGCAAATATGGAACGAAATGTCTCAAGATATCATACAGAACTTGTATGCCTCAATGCCCAATCGCGCTAGAGGGGGTCAACAGGGTATTTAATCCTCCATTTTTTTGCCTTTTTTCTGAAAAAAATTATCCTTTTTAATTTTTTTAATAAGTAATCATTTATTTTATCAAACTTGTCTTTGGGTATGTAAAATTTACGTTTCATTTTGCCCTTTTTCTTGGCCAATTTTTTTTTGTCCATGAGTGTATTTACATGTTAAAATGAAATGTATAAAATTTTTTTTACAACTTTATAGCCCTCTGTGGATTATGCATATTTTTTTAAAAAATTAAAACATATTCACCCCTTAGTGCATAAAAAATGTTGTAGTTGATATCACAAAATGGCCAAAAATTGAATGCATATTGCTGCATTTGGATTTTTTTTGTTTTGAGGTAAATGGTAAACGGAAAAAATTAGATATAAAAAAAAAAACCCGAACAAAAAAATTATATAATGAATTAATTTGATTTGGGACAAGAAAAAAAATTTTTAATCGGTACCTACTCGCATTCGGAAACAGGGGCCCGTCTGTGTTATCATCAAAACTGAGAAATTTTAACTAATAGGTAGAAAATTAAGAATCAGAAGTCAAAAAAATTTTTTTCTTTTCTGAATAAAAAGAAATAAATTTGGTTTTTTAAAATTTCAGAAAGAAACACGATGTAAAAATACAAAAAATTGTAAACATCCCCGATAATTCTATTCGATTTTGAAAGTAAAAAAAAATTGGGGTTTTAAAAGAAAAATTTTAAAAAAATTTATTAATCAGAAAAATAATTCTAATTTCGATCAAAAAAAAGTTTAAATATGGCAATCAACAAAATAACTATAGTAAAAGATATGTATTAATCCCCAAAAAAAATGAATGTAAAGCATAAATATTCGAATTCGGGGAAATTGGACGTCTCTCGCGTCTTTTGATTAAAAGACTCCTGCCTTTGACGGGCCCCGATTAATAAAACCCCAACCCAAAAAACCAAGAAGAGAAACGGATCGAATAAGTAAAATATACTATAAAAAAAAAGGGGGCAACCCCTAGATAAAATATCATAGCATACATAGCGGCCGGCCCAGAGGTTGTAGTGTGAATCATTCTGATCAATAGCGTGACAAAATTAGGGGAAATTTCGGACCAAGAAAAGCAGTCAAGAATAGCTGCATTGGGATCGAATTTCATAGATAAAGTTATAGTTTAAACCAGGTCAAGGGCCCAGAACGAAAAGGTAATATTAGATATAAGTAATTAGATAACAGGTTATTTAGGTTTAAGATAGAGGATCTAATTGCGTGATCTACTTAAATGGATTTATTTGGGCTTGACTCTCCCTAATTAAATAATTGTCAAATTAGAATTTAAGTTTTTGTTTTTAATAAAAGTTATTAAAATTTTGTCTCATTTTTGTTCCAACCCCTTTACGGGGAAACCCGGCAAGAAGGTCATCAAGAAAGGCATGCCAATGGCGCCCGAACGTTTTAATTCTGGGTTAGGTAATGTAGGTAAAATAATTTCCAAAATGTACTTTTCGGGTGGGAGAATGGGGGAGTTTACAGTGCACGATAAAATACAGTTCTTGAAACCCCGAATCTGCTGGCTTACTTAAAAGTCATCTCGGGGGAAGGGCTCAAGATTGGTACGATTTTTGGTTCGTTGTTGGTGCAAAATACAGCCACGGTTTTTGGCAGCTCAAACCCAATTAGCGAATTTTTCCCGGATCAAAAAAAAAGAACTACAGCGGATTTTTTGCATAAAGCAGGGAAATCGGGAGGCGACTGTTTTTGTATATAGATTACTAAAAATAGAGAAAGTTTGTTAGAATGCCCCAAAGAACTTAGTGGATCATTTTTTAGTTCACCGCCCAGGCAGGACTACGTGGAAGCCCAAACCCACAAAATAGATACAACTTTTAGAAGTCTTGGAAAACCCAAAGAAAATATTCTTGAAATTAAAAAGGGGTTATCAAAACCCATAAATGAGAAAGACGAGGAAAAAGGGATAGGATGCCAATTTTTTGAAGCAAGGGAAAACTGGAGAATTGGGAAAATCGGGAAACCAAATAACAGAAATATTTTTTAGAGAATAGCCGTCAAAATAATAGAGGTTTGAGAGGAAAGGGTTTTAAAAATAAATGATTTAGCAACAGGGTTTCTATTTCGAAATGGCGAAATGATAATTTTTTAAAAAGGGGACCGTGAAATAAGGGTTCGAGGATAAAATTAACGAGGCGATAGGACGCAAAGGGGACGATTAAATTTGTAAAGGAAAGATCAACCCGAGGTGTCGAAAAAGGGGCAATTGCTTTTCCAATAAGGGATAGCACCCAGAACTTCCCCAGCCTATATTTTTAAATAACACATTTTGAAAGCCTTTTGGGGCAGGAGCAGATAAATCTTTATATCGGAAGGTTTTTTTTTTTAAAAACAAATAAAAAAAACGCGAGCCCCGGGAATAACAGCCAGGGGGGAAATGCCAAAAAAAGGGTTGTAAATTAAAAATTCCAGAAATTCAAAAAAATTGGGCATTTCATGTGCTAAAGATTTAGAATATCATGTATTCGGGGTATCGTTTTCAAAAAAGCGTCAAAATTGTATTAGTTTTTGATCGAAATCGTTGAAAATTAAAAATACACTGGTTAAAGAAATTAAAAGGTAAAAAAAGGGAAAATTACACGCAAGGGTCAGAAATGAAGTTAAATATGGTGGCTGTTTTACCGAAAAACCTGGGAAAAATATATTGGTATAAAATTTTTGCCATAATAAAAAGATTTGGTACTTACTTCCGGGAACAATTAATAGAGGAACAGAAAAAAAAATTAGGTCAAATTATAGATATTTAAAAACCCGGAAGATAGTCGGTTAATCAACATATGTGAGGGGGTCCCACATTTCCGTTTTAATTGAAGGGTTGATTTTTCGAAACACGCCCTCTTAGGGGAAAAGCGTGTATACATTCCAAAAACTTTTAAAGGGAATGAAATAATGAAAATTTCATGATAAGCCAATAAGTGGACACGTAGGCAGATTTAAAACTATCATAAAATTCGGGATTTTTTATTTCCCCCTACATGAGAAAATTTATTGATCAATATTCTCTACATGCCATATGTGCCAAGTTAATAACTATAAAAACCCTTACCAGCTGGTCGGGTTAAATCCAAATATCGAATTATCCGAAGAGAAATGACGTTAGATTTATTAGGGCCCACCTATATCGAAAAATAAGACGTAACCGCATATTTTTTGTAATAACCATCACAGAAATGGGCAAATATACCTCTTAAAAGGCCTCATCTCGTATAAAGGGGGTATTTTTTTTATAACTTTATATCGCGTTATGGGCTCCCAAAAAAATTTAAGTGATAATGGTCCCCAATTTTTATCCGAGATTTTTAGCAAGTGAAAATTAGGCATAAGGCATGGAACTTTTGCATATCGACCACAAGCAAAACGGACTGAAAAGGGGTTTAATCGAGATATAGTGCAAAATGAGAAATTACGTTAATATCAACACGATACGGGATCAATTTTTAGTGAGTTTGCTTTATTCGTAGGGGTGAATGAAACAAGGGGAAAAAAACACCGGCTGGTTTTTTTAGGTCGAAATTGATTACACCATTTAAAAAACTAGTTTGATATCGGAAAAGCTCAAATTCAAAATTCAAGAAAAAAAAGGTTTTAAAGGGCTAGACTAAGTACAAAAAAATTAAACAAAAAAGGGGGGAAAAAATATTAAAATAGCTAGGGACATAAAAAAAAAAAAGGAAAAATGTTTGGGGTTTTATTGAAACACCCCCTGTAAGTTCAGTTTAAAAAGTATGTGCAAAATTTTAAAAAAATTTGAGGGACTATAGAGTCTTAAAAGTTAGAACTTTTCAATATTTAAAATGGAAATCGGGAAAAGATTAAAGTTAACGTAGATCAAAAAAAATTATCGTCATAGGAAAGACGAGGTCGAATTAGGAACAGGATCCCAAATAGTATAAAAGATCAAGTCAGGGAAATCTACCGGTCACCAAAGGGTTAAAAGGTCACAATAGGGAAAGAAAAATCTGCGGGAAACTGGTTAGAGGCAAAAGGGGTTGGTAACCCAATCAAATCAATACAAAAATACAGAGGACCCATAAAACAAATCACTGGTCAGATCACTACCTAGTTCAGTAGGGAATGAAAATAAAAATAAAAGGTTTAAATATAACCAAGGTATTAAAAGATCGGGTATATCGGGACAAGTGGACCACAAAGAAAGTGGCAAAGGGTAGTAATAATTGTAATAATAAAGACAAATGTCATCTAGTACTATTTCCAGAGATAGAAAAAGAGCGGGAGAGAATCAACTGAAGTTCCATTTGAAAGGGTATAATTTAAGGCCACGACGGAGGACAGAAGAACCCCGACCAGCCAAGAACACATTTGGGGAAAGAAGGAAAGGAAGACAAGGAGTTACAAGCCTAAACAAGAAATTCCAGTACAAACAAGGAATGAAGAGTGATGACACCTCATCGTTGAACGTGAACGTGGGAGACCGAATATAAAAATCGGGTTGTATTGTTTCATTTTTATGATCTTCCAACAAGTGGTCGGAAGAATTTGCAAAGAAGGAAGTCTCGGCGGTGCTTAAAAGTTATAAGCCAAGTAAAACACTACAATGAGTGTTCATTTAATTTTGGAACTTTTTGACTTGTTAAAATTTTTTCTGAAGAAAAACATTTGTATTCACACATTTGTTTACTTCGATGTATGACTTCGTGAATGCAAAAATTTCCCTTTTGGGTTTGGTTATAATGGTTTATTAAAAAATGTTTTGTAATTGTATAATATGTGTATATATATATGTTGTTGTATTGTTACGTATTATGAGGCATCTGGTTCAGGAAACCCCGGCGTAGTAAAAGGCACTAACAATACATACGGCTGCGCGGCTCATTGGGAGTTTTTGTTGAAACCAGATGTAGGGATGGAGATAAAAATTTATTGTGATATATAAATAATAAATGTAAAATTGATTAATATTATGGAAATAGAGACTCAAATAATTTCATTTCAGGGAGACTGACCCTGAAAATCTTGAAAAGTAAAGCTTCAACGTGTTTCCAGGCTGTTGAAAGGAGCAGAAGTACCAGCTCCATATGCAGTGTTAGATTGGGTCTGCGCACCCAGAATGGTAGTTTTTAAGTGTATAAATATTTTAAGTAACGAAATGTAAAAGTGAGAGTGGGCACAAATTAAACAGTAATTATTAATGTTGGCCTAGTTATTGGAGTAAAATTTATTGTCACGAGTTTAAAATTAAATTGAATATTAAAATTCTAAGATGAGTAATGAAAATTAAAGTCAAGATAAATTTTGAAATTATAAAAGTTAAAATTTAAGATTAAAAATTGCAATGAAAATTAAAGTCAAGATAAATTTTGGAAATTATAAAAGTTAAATTTAAAAATTAAAATTGCAATGAAAATTAAAGTCAAGATAGATATTGAAATTATAAAAGTTAAAATGAAGATTTAAGATTAAAATTTAAATAAAACTCAGAAAGCGAAGAAATTTAGAAATAGAGATTTGACACGTAATTTATTAAGGGCATTGAGAACCCTTAAGTAAATCCGTTTTTCTTCTTGGGGGTTGTGACGTTTCGCGTCTTTCTGATTAACATGACCCCTAAGTTCTTTGACGGCCACGATTATGGCAAAACCTTTCCAACCCAATACCAAGAAGAAAACGGATCGAATATGTAAATGAGATATACTATAAAGGATAGCGCGGCAAACCTAGATAAGATATCATAGCATAGCATAGCGTAGCAGGCTCAGAGGTTGTAGTGTGAATCATTCTGATCAATAGCGTACAAAAACTTAGTGTGAAATCTTGCGGACCAAGAATAAGCAGTCAAAATTAGCTGCATTTTCGGATCAAGAATCTTCATAGATAAAGTTATAGATTATATTCTCTAGGTCAAGGGACCAGAACTGGAAAAAAGGGAATATTAGATATAAGTAATTAGATAACAGGATTATTTAGGATAATTGAGATAGAGGATCTAATTGCGTGATCTGACTTAAATACGTGATTTACTTTGGGCTTGACTCTCACTCTAATTAATAATTGTCAAATTAAATTTTAAGATTTTAAGTTACTCTTAATAAAAATTGTATTAAGAATTATGTCTCATCATTTTGATAATCCCACACCTCTAGCTTACGCGGAACCGGCAAGACATGGTCATCACAGAAAGGCTAGGGCACAACGTGACATCAAATGACCCTCTAACACTGAAAAATTCCCTTAAAATTAAATTTAAAAATTTAGAAGAATTATGAAATAATATGCATTTAAAAACCGTTCGGATTCATGTGTAACGTTATGCCAAAATTTTAAAAAGGGAAAAGGTCATGTATTTTTCGAGATTAGCGGCTTTGAAAAAAACACACATTATATTTTTATTTATTTAGATATCTTGTTCAAATTTTAATCTTTAATAAAATATTTTTTATTCATTCACTCAAGTTCAAATACTTTTTTTAAAAACTTGTAGGGGATTAACTGATGTTAATATACTTTTTTTGGAAATAATTTAATTGTTTAAAATTTAAAATTAAGAATAAATAGAAAAAAAATTGAGCCCAAAAACACTATATATAAAAGGAAAAAGCGCCCGTTGTGTCCCTGTAACAATGAATAGCACGTTATTAAAAATAAACGTCGGGGTTTCCCAATTCTACAAAAATTTTAATTTAATAATGTGATTTTTTTTGTGCTGTGTCCCATTTTTTTTTGGGAATGATTAAATTTAATTAATGAATAAAAAAACAAATAAAAAATAATAGCCCAACACCCTATATAGAAAGGAAAATGATAAATTCAAGGAAAATTCACTTTTTTTTTGCCACTTAATATTGTGATTTCTCTTTATATGTATATATATATTTATTTAATTGTAATTTTTAAAAAAAAGTATAAAAAAAAATTTCTTTGGACCAAAGTAGGTTATTTTAAATTTTTTATATATCCCTTTATTTGTGGAGAACAGCATAAAAAAAAGATTAATACTAAGTTTAAAAAAAATAGAATATGAGGAATTTAGAAATGCCGATAAAGCAGTAAAAGTAAGTAAAGTATTTAAAATCATTGTGTGTTTAAAAAAATGAAAATAAAATTAAAAAACAATTAAAATTTCACCCCCCCCCAAAATAATAATTATTGATGGAAGAATATTATGGGAAGTTATGAATTTGATTCAGCGAAATTTTAATCAAAAAAGAGAAAGAGAGAAAAAAAAGTCATTACTTTTAGAAAACAGAATGGACCAAAAGTGGGAATTTGGTACTTCTTTTAGTCTGTAATAATTAAAAGCACATCCCTAATATTCTTTAAAAAAATATCCTGAAATAGTATTTGAAATATCCATGTTTGAAAATAGCTCAAAATACAAAAGAAGACTGAAGGAGAAATGGAATAAAAATGGTTAAATTTTAAAGGAAATCTAATTCAAATCGTCTGAAATTTATAGGGTTACCATGAAAAAAATCCTCCAATAAAAATTAATTATAATATATATCATATGCACGGCAACCACATTTACCACACGAAAAAAAGTATCAAGGTACCATATTGTAATGTTATCGCCCATCCTAGCGAACATAACAACAACTTGTCGCGTAGCCTCGATATCAAATCAGTACTCAAGTTTTCCCAGTGTAAAAAATATCCTTCAAATAATAAACGACACTTTGAATTATATTTAAACTAGTTTGGGACACTTAAATAATAAATCCTTTAAATTAATTTAAAAAATTTGCTGATTAAATTATGGATGATAATTACCTCGTGCTGGTTATTTGCTACGCAACTTTTTTACATAACTTAAATGTTTTCAAGTATAAAAAAGAATATTCAGTATTTTTTCATTTTTCATAAACTTTTTAGGTTAAGAGGTAATCATTATTACTATTATTTTTTTGACTGGCTAAAATCAGTGTTTCTAGATTTACAGATTCACTATATCGATTATTATCTTATTACTTAATTCCTTTTCTGAATTATTTCATATTTTAAAAAAAAGATAATACTTTGTTTTCTTGTAACGTTTTCCCGAGTGCAATCATGACGAGGATAATGGTTTAAACTGGAGAAGCTTATACATCACTAATGATCAATTACCATCCGAATAGCAATTCCATTTTCCTCAACATAATGCCTCTTAGCCGATAATTTATTCCTACGCTTTATTATCTATGCAGATTCAGTCAAGATTTGCATTGAGTTAGAAATCAGCTCCAAGTCTATTATTAACAAAATTGCTTTGATTTATAGATCTAAACAAATATATTATGAAAGGAGTCGGATATGTTTGACTTGCTTGGGAGGATAGCACTTAAATGGTTGAGTTCTTTAGAAAAAGAAATTCTAATTTTTTGGGTTTTTTACATTTAAAACAAGTAAAACTTTTTGCATGCATTATTAGACAATTTATTAGTATCCATTTAGCTTACGACATTGTTGTTATAGTGAAATGAATTACCAAGTTAAATAAATTTATGAAGTTCAATGTTCCAATGAATAACAAAATTCCCAAAGTATTTTTTTCAATAAGTAAGAAAGATGTCTGCTTGAAAATTTACTTATTTTTGTCTCTTTTACAATTTGATTGAAATATTTAGATTTGTTTATTACTAGAAGATCTCTTTAAGTGCAGAGTTTGAAAATATCCTATCTGAATATGAACTTATGTTTAATCCAGTCATAATCAAACATGATCATACCTATACATGTGAAATGGAATGAAATATGTTTTGATGAGTAAATCTAAACATTTTGTAGAAATTTTCTACTCTTTCCTCAACTAAATTTAGGGAATTTTTCAAATTTTTTAAAAGACTACAAATTATATAGTAATAAATTATATTGTTCTTGAGACAAATACTGTTCTGAGCTATGTGTGAAAAACTACTGTATTTATGTTATTTGTTTGAACTAATTTCTGATTTTTTAAAATTCTGTAACCTGGTTGTAATTTCTGAGAATGTGATTTCTTTTTTATACTATTTTTTTGGGAATAATTAAATTTAATTAATGAATAAAGTAATATCAAACAAAATAATAGTCCAACACCATATATAGAAAGGAAGACAGAAATTCAAGGAAAATTGCTTTCTGTTTTGACATTAATTTGTGATTCTGTCATATGAATATACATATTTATATTAATTTATTACTTAATAAAAAGTAACTAAAATAAAATGTTTCTTTGTTGACCTAAGTAGGAATTGACTTAATTTTTTTTATATTAATTGTTTTATCATAAAAATGTTTTACGACTTTATGTTATTAAGCAATTAGCGATTTTAATGGATATTTTTTTAAAAGGGGTCTCAGGGTTTTAAAATTTTTAGGTTAAATGTAAACAATATTCAAACAGGTATAATTTTTTAAATTTAAATTAAATAATTCGACTATTTTACACATTATTTATAAAAAGAATGGGGCTTCAGAAAAGTATAAAATGTTTAAAATATAATAATAATTTTAAAATTATAAGCATATGAAAATTCTATGATAAATATTAAGTATTTTTGCGCTGTTAAGCTTTTTTCTAAAATAGTAGCCTCTATGTAAAAAACTTTTATAGAATTATAAAATGCATCATACTCTTTAACCTATAATTTTAGTATTATATATCTTTTGTATTTCAAAATATTTAAAACATTGCAATTTTTTAAATATTTTTAAAAATTGTATTTCTTTTATTTATTAAAATAGGAAGTTATTATTCTATTTATATATAAAAATAGCTACAGTGTATTGAGAATACATTTTCTTTATTAATCTACTTACAGCTAGTAATTAACGCTACTATATTAGAAAATAGCATGCGCGACGTAAAACTTAATAAATATGTCCTATAGAAAGTTTCTTATTTTCATAGTTAAGTTTTAAAATTATGATTATATTTTAAACATTTTATACTTTTCTAAAGCCCCATTCCTTTATAAATAATGTGTAAAATATTCCAATTATTTAATTTAAATTTAAAAGAATTATACCTGTTTGAATATTGTTTACATTTTCAGACCTCTAGAGAAATTTAACACCCCTGAGACCCCTTAGAAGAAGCATTCACACCTTTTTTTTGAACGCTGTAACAGAAATTATCGTAAAAAAGGATTATATGAAAAAGGAATAAAAAAAAATTTCTGAACATGAAATTTGATTGTAAAAAATATTAGAATACTTTTAACTGAAAGCTGTTTAAAATATTTATTGAAGAATCATATTTTGCCCAGAATTCAGACTTTATTTTGGGTTTTAGTAATGTTGGATGATAAATATTGTGTTATGAATAGAAGAATGTTTTTAAAGTATACTAGACTAGGGAAAACAACATAAAATCAATATAATATCTGTAAGGATTCTAAGGCTCCAGGCAATATAATCATGTGAAGTATCAAATAAATTATAAATTATTACACAATTTTTCTTTATAAATAACTAATAAATTGTAAGTAACCGAGCTTATTTTTTTCCAGTGAGAATAAAGGGATATAATTCTTGTTACTACTATGCAATGTGCCTGAAACCTTATTCTTAGCTCATTCAGGAAATATGAAAAATTTTAAAAATAGTGTAAGATATGCGAAATTAAATATTTTAAAATTTAAAAATTTTTGAAAATTTTGTATAAGATTTAATTAAATACACGTGAGTATTTATAAATTTTACATAAGCTCACTGAAATAGCTTTTTTGAAATTCTTCAGATTTTTTTGTTAATATCGGAACATTTTTGCGACTTTATTACTACATTTTTTTTCTGTATATGGAAACTCTTAAGAATAAATGAATGTATATTTTATGTTACATAAATTATTGAACAAGCCTATCAAAATAATAATAATATACAAAGAAAGAAAATAAAAATGGTAACTTTTTTAAAATGGCTCATTTCACAGAATATCTTTAAAAATTTAAATAACGTAAAAAATTAATTTATATATAGACATTGAAAAAAAAATTAATGTGCACAACATCATGAAAATAAATTGAAATTCCTTAATTAGATTTTCATTTGTTTAATGAATAATTTTATGTATTTTGTTTTAGAAATGCTAAAAATTCCGTAAAACGCAAGCATTTTAAAAACGTTAAATATGAGCAGAATTGCTTTCAGAGACAGTCTTCATCAAAATTATCCAACTTCTAGTGCCTTATTTGGAGCTGCTCAAAAATTAAGAAAGAAATTATAATAATTATCAAGAAGTTATAAAAGCTTTTAATACACTTACGATGCTATGTGATATCCAACTAAAGCATTAGAAATTCTCTTAAATAACATTCAATAAAATTAGGTTTTGCATTAGTTGTTAAATAGAATAGGTAATTTAAGATATTTTACGATATATAGAAACGAGGAGATGGAACTCGTTAACATAACAACAGAACCAGCTGATTTAGATGGTTATGACGAAAACCTTTCAACCAACTTCCATTCATTTCAATTTGTATTGAATTTAAGTCCGTGAACATATATTAAATTTCACCATTTATGGAATTTATCTTAATAAATATTTAAATATTTGGTAATCATAAGCTAGTTAAAAGGCTCGATAAATTGTTTTAACAAACCTCAGTATTTTACTGAAGCATTTCATACGCTTAGATTATTATGATAATTTCTTGAGTAAAAATTGTGTAAATTTATAGCTATAAATGAAAAAAAAAAATTAGTATTATACCTTTTATGCAAAAAATTATGTTCTTTTCTTATATGATTAATATATTCACTTGGATTCAGTTATCAGTTCACATTGGAGTAAAACAAAAGGTTTTCATTTTTGAATGTATTTGGAAAGGATTCATTCCTATAATGATATAAAATTAATTTTATATGATTCAGCGAGCAATGTGATTGCCAAACATTATCAAATAATATTAAATAATTTATATAAAAGTGTCTTAAAACAATATTAAGTGTGTACAACTTTTTTTTATGTTAACTTAGTGTTTTTCAATTCCTACTATTAGTTAACCATATATATATTTATTTATACATATATATCATGTTCAAATTTTCATTCGTTAATAAAATACTTATTATTCATCCACTCAAGTTCAAATGCATTTTTTAAAACTTGTAGTGGAGGACACTTGATGTTAATACAGTTTTTTCAAATATTATAATTCATTATTTAAATTTAATTAATTAATTATAGTTTAAGAGATATATTTCAGTCGATATTACTCCTCTAGATGGCAGCACCGTTGGATAAAACAGCTTTTGCTAATTTTGTGATGTACATTTAACTTAACCTGAATAATCATATGCTAGTTAGACGTCAGCGTTCCTTTTACACTAGTTTTAAGATAAGTTTTTACCTATTATATTCAACTTTTATTAAAAAATGTAATTACAAATTTAATGAGATTAGAAAGTTTTAAAATTAATTTTATAAAAAGGGGTTTTGCCCTTAATTTTTATGATTTTGTCAATGTATATCATATTAATTTTAATTATTTAATAAAAGCAACTGGAATAAAATTTTCCTTTTTTTGAACTAAGCAGGAATTGACTTAAATTTTTTTTTTTTTTTATTAATTGTTTATTCTGAGGAATAAAATTGATTCTATTATGCTACGATTTTGATCTTTT
>BMAV01004395.1:0-23192 GCA_019973955.1 Trichonephila inaurata madagascariensis | reverse complement strand
TGATGTGAAATTCCATCATAATTTGTATCAGTTTGTTTTTGCGACAACTCGGAATAATATTCGCCATCCATGGTTCATATGACTCAGTACCATAAATGCAGACATCTGAATTTTTATTAAAGTATACCACAATGACCAAAAACTATTCCCACACACTAAACAGTAATTTACCTGTATTAGACATTAGAAAAGTATTTTTGTATTTAATGACGTCAATTTCGGCGATTTATTTTTCGATATATCAATAATTCTATCAATAAAAGTCTCAGAAAAGTAATTATGTTTGAGTAACTGCAAATGTTGTTGGTGATATTGGTAAATTCAGAAACATTTCGTTAGATTAATCTAGCAACTATTGCATGGCAGAAACATCATTTTTACATGGCGAATTTTCATTGATTAATAGAGGAAGTAAATCGAAAAATGGATACTTTCGGATTCATTTATGAAAAGTTTTATACAAAAGCATTTGGTTATTAAAGAAAGAATTGAATAATTGAATATCTTTCATTTTAATAAAAACATTTCTGTTGTTAAAGAAAAGGAAAGTACGAAAATAAAATTTAAATTTAAAAAAAAAGTGTTCACATGCGCAATTTTTTTTTTAAAAAAAGTACTTTTTTTCAAAAAAATACATACGGAGTTTTGTTAGTTATGCATATAATTTTGGTACAATATATTCAGACCAATTTAAAGTTTTAAAATTTTAAAAAATAAAATAAAATATTAAGCATAATAAACATAAAAGTACAAATATTTATATACTTTAAACCATTTAAATTCACGAATAAAAGCAAATATTTTTTAAAAAATAAAGTATTAATTTTTAATTTATACCCAGTTATAAAATGTGTTTCAAAACAATGGTGGAATCAAAAGAAATTTTCTTGTAATTTTACATATATTTTCAGAATGAAAAACTTGACATAAAAATTGTGACTCCCTTTCCACTATATCTAGAGGAACATCAGTGCCGATTTATTCATTGAGCGCTTGGGATGGGAGACCAGGGGCCCGGATAAGCTGGACTTAACCAGATTTCCTGGTTATAAATTTCGATCCTATAGTGCCAAGGGGGCCTGTACATCTTCTTCGCCCAAGACCCGAAATGAGCTCAAATCGGTACTGAGGCATAAAAACTTTTTCAGCAGTGTTTTCAAAAATTTGGGGGGCCCCCCGAGGGGGGGGCGTAACTTTAAGAGGAGGGGGGCATATCGAAAATAAAAAAATTTAAAAAAAAAATTAATTTACTGTAATTAAAACAAAAAACCTTAAAAATAATAAAAAAAGCACTTTTTCTCTGATATAATTTATAGGCGTGTTAAGTCATCTTTTCAAAAAAAAAAACCCAATACCTAATTAGCTATCTTTGATCCTATAACCAAATAAAAAATTTTTTTTTAAAATTTTTGTTAAAAATCCCATGATGAAAATTTTTTTTTAAAGGTTTTTTTTTTAAACCCCAACATAGTCCCTTTTCAGAAAAAACAAACCCTAGCCCCGGGAATCAAAAAATTTGGGATCATAAAAATTCATCACTGGGTTTTTTTTTTGAAATCCCTAAAATTATAGCTGTAATTTTGTTTTACTGATAATTTTGGGTCTTCGGGTTTTTTGGTACATTTAAATTTATTGACCTCTCTTATTTGTTGGTTTCTCATTCAAGGAAGTTGTTGGAATGTATTTCTTTTGTTGCCCCTTTTTTTTAAAAGAAACCCCCAGGGTATTTGGGAAAACCACAGGAAGGATTACTTGAAGGCTTGGGGGTTTTAGAGATTCCCCAAAACATAAAAAAACATAACGAAAAACGTTTTTAGCAGTAACATACATAATGAATACACTTTTTACCCGGAAGTGGTGGGCGGGACACACAGATCACAAAGAATTTTTCCCGGCAAAACTGTTTTTTTCCAAAGAAAATTAAAAAAGTCCTTGAAAGAAAGGTGTTTCCTTTTATTTAAAATTATTCACGGGGAATACGATTTGTATCGGGGCCAAAAAAATAATTAAAAAAAAAAAGGATTGGGGAGATTTTCAAAACACCGCTCGCCCGAAATGGGGCGCCTGCTCCCGGGTAAAGTCTTTTTCGTTTTTAAATCAAAAATAATACAATTATTCAAATCGGGAATTTTTTTATTTCTTTTCCCTTTTATTTAACGTCAATTTAAATCCCAATTTTTGTGAGGCTTAAAATTACAATTCGCTTAAAACTAATTATAATTTGAGCAATTATTTTAAAAAATCATTTTACTTTTTTTGTAAACATTGTCGCCCCTTGGCTTTACTCTCCTTATAATTCAGCTATTATATAATTTTTTTTTTCTTATAAATAAAACCCCCTTGCAAAGGGGGGAAAAGCAGGTATATTTTTAATGCATCAATTTTTTGTGTGCTGCGCAGAGTATTTTAAAATTTAAATTAATTAATACTAAATTAAAAAATTCGGCTTGTTTTGGGGCCCCAATTTTTTACAAGAAATGCTTATGTTTTTAGAAATTGACTCTCTCTGAGGGTTTTTTTATATTTAGTTGATATCTATATTTTTTTCTTTTAAGTAGCCACCGCATTTTTCAATATGTTCAATTTAAAAAATTAAAAAAGGAAAAAAAACATAATAATTGCAACTTTTTTTTTTTGCTTGTAACGATACAAAATTTAAAACTTATGTTTAATTTAAATTTTTATGGTTTATAATTAAAAAAAACTTATTGTAGCTTTAGCGTCAAAATGCATTATTATTGCATTCAGTATATTATTAATGTATAAAGGGGGGGGCGATAAAAATTGTGATTGAAAAAAAAGGGGGCCAGTATTTAAAAATTTGAGAAGCACTGTTTACAGTGTTATTTAAATTTTCCCTTGCATTAGGGTTTTCAAAAAACCTATTGCAAAAGGTTTTTCAAAATTGGGGGGTGCCCTCTTAAGGGCGTGACAACTTTACAAGGGGGGCGAGCATATTAAAAAATCAAAAAAAAAAAGATTATTTTTAAAAAAATTTTGAATTTACTGAAAAAAAACAAAAAAATACATTCTGAAAAAAAAAATAAAAAACACATTTACATTGATATGTTCACTTATAAATGTATCCGGCACCAACGTATTTTTTAAAATTTAAATTTTAAAAATACTAAAAATCAAATTTAATAATTGTCTGTAACTCCATGGGATTGTCATATACAAAATTATGTACAAAAAATTAACACTTTTCATTTATAATTTGTACGGTTTAAAATTTAAACCCCCAACTGGATTAAAGTTACCAATTCCGTTTCCCCTCCCAAACGGTTTTCAACGTAGGGGCAGTATTATAAGGGGGGGCGAAAAGAATAAAGGCAAATAATCTAAAAAAGTAAACCCTTTCCCAAACAGTGTCAACCCTCTTATTGCATTCCAAAGCCCGAATACTTTTGTGGATAGAAGTGCAGAAAAAGTTCCAATGGAGAAAGACGTATAAAACATCCAGGAAATTAACGCTTTGACTAGAAGGTTTATATACAGTGGTTTAGGGGATCGTATCGAAATTTTTATTAAAATATATATTATTGAATTCTGCATTTTTAAAGTATGAGGACCCCATGCAATTATCATTTGAAAAAGGGGTCCGGATATTGAAACTTTGGAAGCATGACCTTTTGGGAAAAAAAATCTCAATTTTGCGAAAATGGTTATTACCATGTATTTAAAAAAATTTTAAATATTGGTATGTGGGTTCTTAAGACATGAGTCAATTAGGCCTTGGAAGAGCCTCAACTCGTTCTCGTTTCAGACTCAGTATGATCTAAATAATTTTAATGGTATGATGCTAATCCCGGACATATTCTCCTAAGAACTGGGAGTTTTGAGCTATATGCCAGTTGACAATAGTAGCAAAACAGTATTATTATGTCATGTCTGTGTCTAGGTCTAGACCTACCTCCACATACCCTCATTACTCAATTTAGCCGAAGGGTGACAATCGCTCATGTCGGCTTGGGCCTATGTTTGTGAGATTGTTAGATCGTGCACATTTAATTGAGAGTAAGGAAAAATATTTGACAACTTCTAAAACGCCTGCTTTCCGGGTCCCGGGGCCCTTTTTCATTTGAGGGCCCTGGCCCCAAGAATGAAATACAGGGTTGGGGAAATTAAACTTGCTCTCAGAGGGCCCGAAGGCAGTTCTACCCAAAAAAAAAAAATTTTCCCCGGGTGCCTCGAGGTTTCTGAAAAAAAAAATGTTTAAAAAAGCCAATGATGGCGTTTTTAATCAGCACATTCCGAAAATATTTAATATTGCGCTAATAAAAAAAGGGTGTCGTTCTTTCCACAATCAGATCCACATTGCAGAATGCCGACGAAGTTTGAGAGTGCACTTTTTTTGGAAGCTATACTACCAAAAAACAGTGAGAATGCAGCGCAGTGAAAGAGAGTTCCACCGTCCAAAAAAACAACGACGGGGACCGATGTGGGAGCGTGCTCTTAAGGACAAGGGAAAAATTAAAAACATGCAGCTGGCGTTCTTCCTGAAGAGTTTAAAAAAGAATCAACACCGCCGTCGGGGGAAATTTCGCGAGTAAAAGCAGTGAATCACTTCACGGAACTGTCAGATGAAATTATAAGTAGAAAACGAAGCATTGTTTTCCCTTTTTTAACGTACCACCAACAGCGCGATACCGAAAGATCTTTTTTGACAGTTGGTAATTTTGCAAAAAATTTACTTTCCCAGGTTTAAAAGGTGGGCCCCTTTTTTAAAAAAAAATTTTTTAGACAGTTACAGAAAAAAATGATTGATGTTTTATATTTAGATTATATTTTTGCTTATTCTCTGTAAGTAAAATGTCAGTTTGATGGGCCATTATTTTACAATTTTAAAAATTAGAATTTTGAAGTTTTTTCAAATTTTTTATAAAATATTCAATTTTAAAAATGTTTTAGTCATTTTGTTATTTATGTTTTAGGTTATGACAAACAAAAAGGGATTTGAAAAAATTCCCCCTTTTTGATTTTTTTAAAAATTATTTTTCTAGAAAAAAACCCGGAAAAACTCGAAAAAATTTTTAAAATATCAACTTCCGCATTTTTTGAAAAAAAACCAGAGATCTCAGCCCAAATCCATACTAACTTTTATAGAACATACGTTTATATAAAAAAAAAATAAGGTTCTATCTTGAAAGGAAAAAACCCTTTGGATTAGAAAACACTTACATTTTCAAAATTGAAAGTCTGAGAAAAAAGCATTTAAAGTTTGTAAAGTCATAAAACAAAACTTTTAATGCCCCTAAAGGTAATTTTTTTAAAATGTTTTTTCCAATAATTGCTATTAAAAACATTTTAATTTAAAAATGACTGAAAATAATATTTTTAACTAAAAAAAATTTGGGGTAATATTGATAGCATTTGTTAAGACGTCAGTTTATTCAGCTTTATCTTTAACCAATATTTTCACAAAAGTTTTTAAACACAAAACATTTATGCAAAATAATAATGATTAACTTAAGCTAAAATAGTCAGGTTTTCTCAAAAATTTAATTTTTTTCAGTTTTAAATTGGGGCAGTTTAGTAAGTTTTAGCTCTTGTCGTACGACTTTAAAATACTAAAATATAGTATTGCAATATGTTTAGTATAATGCAGTTTGGTACATTAAGGAAATATTCAGTTATTTCTGCAACATTTGAATTCAGAATAATTGTATTCTGAAGTCTAATTGCAGAATCAGCAGAGGACTATTTCTTAGATATATAATTTTCAGCAATATTCCATCTCTTCAAAATATTGTTTCACACAGCAACTAGAGAGCGCATTTGCCATGGCATTTTCTCTACAGGAAAAAATTAATGATAAAGCTTTTAAGGTATATAAACTATTTTAAAGTAAAAATTTTGGCCATGAAATTAATCTTAATTAATTAATTATGAGAACTCAAAAAACTCAAAACATAATCAAGCAGAAATTATTTTAGTAATAAAAATTAGAATTAATAACCATTTCAAACTAAAAGCTCAAAAATATTTTTAATTCATTCAATTTAAGACAGGGAAAAGGCTTTATAAAATGAAACCGAAACCAAAACCATAGCTCATAAGACTTCAAATATCTTAAAAACTAATTTGCTAACAGATATGAAATTTCGTGGCAAGCTTCTCAATGATATGGGTCACTATAAAAACCAAAAAAATATTTTTCCGTAAAAATGAAATTTTTAGGGTACTGTAAAGCCTGAATGACAGTACAATCGAAGCATTATGTTTTTTAAGATTACATTTCAAAAATTTGTAATAGTATCAAAGACTGAATAGTAATATTTACACTTTTTTGTGATTTAAATAAATAAGATATTCCTCTATACACTTATTGTGATTCTTTATATACTGTTATAATGTATAAGTTACAAATTATTTTTGTGACATTTACCCTCTCTAATAAAACTGGCAAATATAACAAAGAAACACCTATGTTTTCTTCCTTTTTCTAAAATTTCTACCACCGGTATTAAAACCGGTATCCCGGTATTAAGATCTAAAAAACACCGAATACCGGTATTGAACTTTCGGTCCGATGTTGCAATCCCTAGTAAGTACTATTAAAATTTTGCTGTTCACTGACGTTGATAAAGATAAATAGAGTCAATTTAGGTTTAGATTTAGTAAAATAGTGTTGCCACTTACACCTTTTTACTCTTAGTTACATTTAGCTACATTCTATTCATCTCAAACGAAGGTTTGTTTTCGTCCTTCGTTTCAAATTGAGAGCTATAAATACATTTGAAGAATAAAAGATTTATTGAGTTCAAATTTTTTTTTCCGAACCGGGCAGAGTTGGGGAGAAATCAATCAAGTGAACCCAAAGGGACACTACTTTAATATATATTATAATGAATTATTAAATTTATAGGGGGTAAATACTAAAACCGGTTAAACTTTTCTCCTTTCTAGGGGAAATATATCTTGAAATTTAACACAAAAAATGAAGGTTTGATACGTTTGGAACCGTGATTTGTGCATAAATGGATAATTTTTTTGATATTTAGTGTCACTTAGATCAGAAAATGTAAAAGTTTTAAAGGGCATTTGACAAAAAAATTATTTAAATTAATATTTTGACAAAAATTAACTTAAAAAATCTTTTTTTTTAAAAAGTTCCCCCCTTTATAAAAAAAAGCTTCTAAAATAATAATATTTCGCTCGCGCTTATATAAAGTAAAGACTTTTCCAAAAGTCTGAACTGATTTTTGAAAAATCACATTATTTTTTAGAGTTACCCCAATTTAAATAATTATCGGTGTTTTTTCCCTTTAAAAAACTCCCTCTTTTTCGTAAAATATGGATAAACCCACTTCTAAGTTATATATTTCAAAAATTTAGTTGAGCCCTGTAGAGTGGTCTGAGCTATATACAGGGAAAATATTATTTAAATAAAATATTTTTTTTACAAAAGGAGAATATTTTTAAAATGGGTCATTCTATGTTCATTTTTTTTTCGAAATATTGTAAAATAATTTTTTATTGTAATACTATTCTTAAAAAAAAGTTTTTATATACATTTTTGATCAAGGGAAACCCAAAAATCCAAACCCCCTTTTCCCTAAATCGGATACCCTTTAAAATTTTCCCAAAATTCAAAAATCTCAAATGCACACAACAATTGATCGAGATATAGGAAACATAATGGCAATCCAGTTTGACTCTTATTGTTTCTTAGAATTCGTCAGATAGCATAAATGCTTTCATTTGTTAAGAGAAAGGTTGTAGATACAAGCTTTTTAAATATTTTAAAAAGCTTCTTAGAAGCATATACTTAAAAAATGAATTAAAAACTCAAGCTTATCGTTATTCGGGGAAAAAATACCAAGGTGTGATAAACCTTACTTTACATTCTACTTGTAACTGTTGCGAGATCGCATGTGTAACCAAGATCACAGACATTATTTTCGACCTTGTTAGTGATCGTTTCACCAAAACAAAACAAAAAAAAGAAAAACATGGTGTAATTAAAAAAAAAAATAAAACGACACAAAAGACTGACTTTTAGTAGTTAAATTAATTTCCGCGAATCGATACTTTCTGTAACGATTGTTACTAGGAAAACAAAGACCTTAGCAATACAACATATAAAAGACATAATTTAGTTGAAATAGCTTTCTGAAATCATGTTGTGAAACTTAGATATTATTTAATAATAAAAAAACACAGTTAAATGAGAGTTAATAACTAAAAAGTTTAAAATGTTATAATATTATTTTTTTTCATTACGAAATACTCTGAATAGTTAAATGAAATGAAAATAATTTTTTGAGCCCCTTTTTGATGCAAGAAAAAAAAGTAGATGGTTATTCATTTTCCGCAAATCAAAAAAACTAATTTACAACTATCATTTGTCAAATCAATAAGCAATGAAATTTTGGGAATATAAGGCTGTGTAATAACTTATTTTTCTTGCATAGGAATGTAATGGTAGTCAGTCTGCACGACTCTACCCTCTCTCTATCAATTCATTCATTTAATTAACCCTTTATCTACCGCATTATGATTTACTGTAGTTTTCTTCATGCAATATTCTTTTTCGAATCACTACATTGAAAATTAAGGGACATACATAAACAAAATACTCAACTTTGGGAAATTTAATCCATTAGAGCCAATTAATTAATTAAAGATATTCAACTGTAAAATGAATTATATACACTGTTCACTGAAAATAAATATTCAATCGTTTTCTAAGGTCCTCATTAACATACAAAAAAAAAAAGAAGTCATTTACCTTTTGACATTAACTATTTTTTCGGAACAAAAATGACTCTTCGCAATGCGCTGAAAACGCAATTTCAACAAAGGCGAATAGTTTTCGCTCTAAAACTATTCGCTTTTCCTGTTAAAATACTCATCATAGAACCCGTGCTATTATATATCTTGGAAGAGTGGACTTAAAGAATATTCCTGCTAAGTACCGTCAGAGTATTCACAAAAATGGTTATTCTATGTAATTTTAAAGTATGTTTACTTATAAATACCGTCGGTAAATAAGGGGTTAAACTAAACGTTGTAAAATTCTTATCCATTTTATTTGTATCTAAAAATTGTAACTTCATCTAATCTGGAAATAAAAAGTTTAAAAAATGGAAAATTAATTAAAAAGGGTTCAGCTATAAAACAGAAACTTCATTTGTAAGTGTGGCATATAGTGGAAAGGAAATTATTTGATTGTGAAATATTTTTCCCCTACTTCCTTCTTTTTTAAATCCATTGGCTGAAGGTTTTAACTAGAAAAAAATAATAAATAAGCAGATTTTTCAATCATCTCTCCTTCAAATGTTTTATTTTGCATTTGTTTTGCTTCATGGCAACGAAAAATCAGAATATGTTTTACTGTTTTAATAATGCTTTTGAATTAACTTGGTAGGACAAAGGACAATGATCACCATAAACTTTTATATATTTTAATTCATTTTTGTGTTTTTTCTTCAGATTTTTATACAGATATCGGTATCTAAAACGTTAAATGAAAGTCAAATTAAAATGCTTTGCAAACCTGTTAAAGATAAGAGTCTACCTTTTTTCCCAAAATTTCTGATATTTTATGCATAGTCAGATGTTTTATATATATAAATTTATTTAAGATACAATGACACTTTTGAAAAATTCGTCATTTTGAGAAAATTTTTTCTCAAATGAATATCAAACACATCAATGAAATATTTTGAATATCAAGAATAACAGAAAAAAAGGGTGTTTCTTAAGACAAAATGCAGACAAAGCAATTTTTTTTCGAAATTGCCTCAAATTCAAATGAAGGACCACTAAAATACCTTCACTGGGTCATTCGTGGCCCGCAGGCCACGGGTTGAAGACCCCTACCATAGATAATACAATAACAACAAAACTCGTTTAAAGCATCATTCCCATCCTAGAACAATGAAAAATTCCTTTCATGGTACTGGGTTCAAAAAGATTAAGACTTGTTATTCTAAAATTAGTCACTAAAATGTCTTTTTTTTTCTTTTGTTTTTCTATCATGCTTTAAAATAATATCAGCACACAATTTCATTAAATAAATTTTTAATAAACTTACCGTTTCTTCCGTCTAGTTACCGCCTAGGTATTTTGTATTCATTTTTTGTAGGTTATGATATCAAACTCTTTCATAGTATGACTGCAGTGTAGCTCATGTAAAATCAATCAAAATCTAGTTAGGAAAGAACTGGAGAGCAACATGGCATAATTCCAGATCTTTGTACGAAGATTAAGATTATGTTAAAAGAAAGGAGGAAAAAACCTAAAAAAAAAGTGCATTTAAAATTTGTTTTCATACTATTGAAATAACCTTTTTTTTTTTTTTTTTTTTCTAACGGTTTTAATTATCGATTGTTGTTAAACTATCACTAATAGAAATTATAATGCTTAAAAAGTATTGTATATAATTGACTGTTTTCTTACGGGGTGGAGGAGTATTATGTATTTAAGTCTTAAGAAGAAGACTTAAAAATCCCCTTAAAAATTTTATTACTTAAGGTATCCGACTACTTGGACAACGTTTTTTTTTTTTTAAAAATGAAGATATGGGGAATTTTTGTGATTTTTAGGTTTATTTAGTATATTTTAAGCAAAAATCGAAAAATTGAAAAAAAAAAATTTTTTATTATTAAAATGGGAAAAAACGGAAAAAATATACAAAAAATTACATAAAGGGGGCCCCTTTCGCCAAAAATTTTTCGAACAAATTCTTAATTTTCAATTTTTTTAATGTTTCTTTGTTTTCATGTTTGATATGACCTTATAATAATAGACTTTTTAAATTTTTTTAAAAAAAACTAGAGCCCCTATCTTAGTGACTAATGAAATTGTTTAAAAACATGTTTATTCCAAAAAAGGGGTAAATTTTTAAAAAAACAGTGATTGATAAATCGAGGAACAAAATACTTCTACTGTTATAAAAATATTTACAAAAAAGTTTCATTAAATTATTTTCAAAATTTTTTGAGCAATCGCTGTCCGCTTTTGGGTTTTTTCAAAAAAAACGCATTTCGAGTAAAACGCATTTTAAAGTTTGACATTTTTGAAAAATTTGGCATCCTTTGTTAAAACACTTGTAGTTTTTTTTCTAGTGAATGGGGGAAAAAAAAAAGCGATATTTTTTTTAAGCTAATGATGGGCTATAAAAAAAAATCATAAAAAAAATTCGTCAATTTTTGGAAAAATCATGATTTAGGGTAGTCGGATCCTTAAAAAAAAAATTTCTTAATTTTTTTAAAATAAAGAAATAAAAAAAATTGAAAAATATTTCATGAGTTTGTATTTTTATTTTAAACCTAGTTCGTTTTAAATTCAATTTTGCTTAACTTGAAATAGAATTTTGCTTAAAAAATTCTAATATTTAGAATGAAGTAAACCCCAAAATAATTTTTCGAAAACTCATTTGAAACTTGTACTACAAAACTGAAAATTGCTTGAGATTCTACCAGAATATAGTTTGGGATTGTTAAGAATAATTATAAAGTCCCAAAAAATTCTCAAAAAACAAATAATGTACTTTTAACTGAGTGACGAAATTAAGGTATCCGACTACGTTCGGAACCGTGATTTTACAAAAGCGTGTAAATGAATAATATTTATGATATTTAGCGTCACTTAGATTAGACAATGTTTTAAAAAGGGGTTAAGAATGTTCACAAAAAAAAAATTATTTAAGTAAATATTTTGAAAAAAAATTAAACTTAGAAAAACCCTTTTTTTCCAAATGTTCTCCTTTTGAAAAAAATGCTTCTATTGTATTAATTTTTCCCTTAATGTCAGACTCTGTACAGAGGCTCAAATAAATTTTTTAAAACCCCAAAACAAGTCGGTTTATCCATGCAAAAAAAAAGGGAAAACTTTAGAAAATAAAAAATTTTTTTTCAAATCTTTGAACTCTGAAAATAATGGTTTTTCAAAAATCATAGTTGACCCTCTGTACAGAGGTCTGATATATACAGGAAAAAATTTTAATAAATAAAGCTTTTTACAAAAGGGGAAAAATTTGAAAAAAAATTATTTAAGTAAGCCGAAATAATCATTTTAAAATTTTTTTTTCATAATGTCCTTAAAACTTTTCATTATTCTACAAAAGACCAAAAATCATGAAAATTATCCGTTTATGCGCTTTTTTAAAACCATGGTTCCGAAAGTAGTCGGATACCTTAAAATTAAAATTAAATTGACTTTTTCCGTCAGTAATTACCAAGTATTTCCACCCTCCTACTGAATGTAAATTAGCTATGTTTTAAAAATTTGTAGGAGGAAAAGGGTTTAAATGAAGATAAACAGTGACTATGTAGAAGCAAGGTTATCACTTCTTTTTTTATCGACCGAGATGTAGTATTTTGTTAATATAAATAGTCCCTGATCCTGATTTTTTTAAATCCATCAAGATGTTTTCGTATTATCCACCAATAAATTATATATGACCACTTTTCAGATGCCTGCTTTCACCACCAATGAACTTAATTTTCAAAAATATGTTATGACAGTAATAAATTTCTCTTGTATTGGATTCGAAAAAACTTTCGTATAAAAATTAAACATTTATCAACTTATAGATATATTATAGTAATTTATACGTGAACTATATTTTAAATCTGAACAAATTATTAAGAATTTTACTACAGTTTTGAATCTACCATATTTATCTCGAGTATAGTTTCATCTTAATTTATCTTTCTTTACGTATTTTCGAGTCAAAAGATTTTTCCATTTAATATTTTTTGCATAAGACAGTGGATTAAGAGAGATGAGACCACCAATATAGAAACCTTACAAATTCAACTCAGTGGTGCAACAGCCCATGAGGGCCAAGAGGCCTACCTTACCCAACTTGGTTTTCGAGACCTTTGGTGCTGAGGTTCAAGAGCAGATGTTCCAGTCAGGTGGTCGGTCTAACGTGAAAGACCCAGTGTTAAGTTTCTAAACATATAAGCTTGATACTCATTTATCGCTCGGAAGTGAACTGCGGTAAACATATTGAGAAAATAGCGATAAAGCAACAAATAGACTTAAGATCTTAAAATATCTTTCTGGCAGAGACTGGAGCTTAGACGCTTCCCCACTTAGAATAACTTATACAACCTTGGTTCACTTCACCAGTCCTTGAATATGGGTATTAAATTTTTCGTGGGATCTCCTACTAACGAAAAACTGGAAAAAAGTGCAATTTTTTGGGCCTTAGATATATTTCCCCACGGCATAGTTCTGCAAAAACAGACATCCCAAACCCCTTTCTATGAGATTTTTGAAGTCAACTCATACAATTTTTTTAGCAAAATTAAAAAGTTTTGGTTCCTTCAATAGAACACCTTCTTTCATTTTAAATTGGACAAGTAACCAACGTTTAAAGCGAGACAGCCCACTTAATTACATGTGGAAACGTGGTTTTACTAATTTCAGTGTGGTCACATCTACATCTTTTAGCTGCATCACACCTATTGATTCTTTTAATCATGTTGAATTCCAGGAGGAATTATTGACCAGTACTCCCAAGCATAGCAGCCATCCGGAATTACTCAGACAGCTGGCACTTGAAGTAATAAATGTCATACCCGATCAAACCTTGATTATTTACACAGATGGAAGTTGTTTGGATACGGGTAGAGCAGGGAGTGGTATATTTAATAACACTCCTGGGAATGATGTTAAAATCAGCATCAGAAATTCTGACCA
This sequence comes from Trichonephila inaurata madagascariensis, assembly GCA_019973955.1. Lineage (NCBI taxonomy): Eukaryota > Metazoa > Arthropoda > Arachnida > Araneae > Nephilidae > Trichonephila > Trichonephila inaurata. Next base: position 9,530 of record BMAV01004395.1, on the reverse strand, counting down.
ATGTTCCGTCTTTAGATCGGAATTCATTGCTATTAGTGGTGTTCTGGATCATGCTCTCAAATCCAATAAGGACAGTATCTGGATCCTGACAGACAGCAGAAGCTCCATCCAATATTTGAAGAATTGGCAAAAAATTATGGACAGTATTGGTCTAGATATTTTATCCAAATTGGCTAGGCTTTGTCAGAGGAAACAAGTATGTCTCCAGTGGATACCATCGCCTGTGGAAGTGCCTGGGAACGAAGCAGCTGATAAGCTGGCTGGTAGGGGTTGGGATCTCTCAAATCCCAGTTCCTCTGTCTTAAGCCATCCAGAAATTCATTCCCTCCACAGAACTAAAATGAATTTGACTTGGCGAAACCCTCCTGCTCACTACTGGTACGTAGCTTACAGAGTCCTGGCCTATTTCTACAGTGCAGAAAATCTAGGGCTCTTCAGACGGCCTTAGCGAGCTTTAGAAGTGGTTTCCTGCATGACATGACCTTTGTGCAGGGGGTAAAGACTTTCTTTACCTGTCCCTGCTCTCCCCCTCATCTTCTGGACTGCTGGGGTATTTCCCTGCAACAGTTGTTTGAAGATCAAGACCTGGTGTGTGACATTATTATGCGGAAAGGTCAAATGGACTTGGTGTAGGGTTTCCTGTTCCAAGGGGATTGGAAACAACATCAACAACAACTCATTTATCGACCCACTGAAGGAATGAAAGGCTGAGTCGACTTTACCCAGCCCGGGATTTGAACCCCTGACCTGTGCCGTGGAAGCGTGATATACTACCACTCAGCTACTGGGTTTCAATATTGTAACCTTACAACGGAAATATAATCCAAATGGATTACCATGTGTAATCAGATAAAGCAGAATAAATTCGATTGTTTAACTTTCAAAATTTATGTATTTATTTTTGTTTTATTAAAATCTAAATTCACTATCCAGAAATATTTTATTGGAAAAATAATTTATTTTACAAATACCACAAACACTACAACAGCACCTATGCCATTAGTGCACGTGCTCTCCAATATTTTTCGACAGTTAATTAAGACTAATTAATGCAGGGCACACGACCAAATGTTCAGCGGTCATAGGTTGACCAGAGTCACACAGAGTACAGTCCGGTGAGTCGGCGATACCAATTCTGTAGAGATGAGATCTCAGACAGTCATGCTTTGTCAAAATTATTAAATGAGCTACAGCAACTTTTCTAGGAGTAATAGGAACCCAGGACGGGCTCTTGTTCAAGATTGCCCTGTTCTTGTCCTTCGGCATCTCCACAACTTCCATTTTAAAATTATACTTAAAGGCCATATTAGAAAAAAGCCTTAAGGAACTAAAGGTTGAAGTCCTCATGGATCTTTGGATCACAAGGGCTCCTTTCTTAGCAAGAAAGTCAGCTTGCTCATTCCCAGCAAGGTCTCAATGAGCCGGTATCCACTGAAAAGAAATTCTATGAGGAAAAAACTTTTAAGAACGATCTGCATTTTAAAATTCTTTGTGAATACAGGGTTAATTTTGAGATAAAGCTCGTAATGCCGATTTAGAGTCGGAAAAGATTACGACCCTGTTGAACTCTTAATGATAGTTGCTCGACTTCTACTGCAATAGCTTCAGTCTCGCCATCGAAGGCAACAGTAAAAATACCTAGTGGTAGGTAAAAGCTAAACAATTAACTGAAGATAATGGCTCCAGCACCATGATCTCTATCTAGAAGGCAGCCATCAGTAAAAACATGTAGCCATTCACTTGTTTGGAAAAATTATGGAAAAATAATAAATATATACATTCACCTCCCAAAATGGCAAAAAAGTATTCTTTTGGGCATACAAATTTTCACGTAATGTTTCTGTAGTTTCCCCAATCAATCCAAAACCTTTCAAAGTTATTTTTATGAGCTTTACGCGTCGTGTTTCTTTTTTATTTCGTGATGGTTAGTAATTTATTAACTACATGTCTTTAAAAATGAATAATCTCTTAAGGTATCCGACTAGGTTCGGCCGTGATTTTTTAAAAGCATAAATGGATTATTTAATGTCCCTTGATTAGAAAATGTATATAAAAATTTTTTTAAGAGTTTTTTACAATAAAAAAATTTTTTAATACAATATTTTGACAAAAAAAGAAAATAGAATGACCCATTTTCAAAGTATTCTCCTTTGAAAAATGCTTTTTTTATAATAATATTTTTGTATATATCAGACCCTCTACAGAGGCTGAACTAAATTTTGAAAATATAACTTAGAAGGGGTTTATCCATATTTTACGAAAACAGAAGGGAGAAATTTTAAGAAAATACGCCGATAATTACTTCAATTGATGGTAACTCTGAAAATAATATGAATTTTTCAAAATTCGTAGTTCAGACTCTCTGGAGGTCTTTACTTTATATAAGCGAAATATTATTATTTTAGAAGCATTTTCTATAAAAGGAGAACATTTTGAAAAAAGATTATTCTAAGTTAATTTTTTGCCAAAATATTGTATTTAAATAATTTGTTTTTGTCAAAATGTGTCCTTAAAACAATTTTATACATGTATTCTAATCTAAGTGACACTAAATATCATGAAAATTATCTATTTATGCTCTTTTTTAAAATCATGGTTTCGAACGTAGTCGGACTAACAACTAGGAAATCAATGACACAAACAAAGAGAAATCTTTGTTTTATTTTACTTGCTATTATCATTTAAATATTTATAAGTACGTAATAGTTTTACCTCAAATCAAAATATTGCGAAAATCGCTTAACACGAAACTGAGGGGGGACTAAAATATTTTTTCGTGTTAAAAAAATCTCTTGTTAAAGGATTGAAAAAATACTCCCTCCCCCCCTATATCACCAAAATTAAGTTTATTAGAGTTTATTTCTTTTATATAGATATGTGTATACACAAATATTTAATAAAAATCACTAAAGCAAAAACATTCCCAAGCAATTAAAGAAATTTAATACAACATTTTAAAATTTTTTGAAAAACATTTATTGAATTTTTGGAAAATAATCTGAAATTTCTCTTTGTATTTTTTTTAGTATAAAATTTGCCAACAAATTCTTCGATACCGTCCATTTTTTTTTATTCATTTCACCATTGGAATGTGCGTCTAAATAACGCGCGTACTTTTCATGACTTTTCCTCTTTTTCGGGAACATGAGCTGCATTATTCATTTCTTTTTACGTCGGAATCTACTTCAATGGTTTTTTTGGTTTGAAAAACTCCAAAATTTCTTTGTTTACCATAAATTGGGGAAATGTACACAAAATTATTATCCTCCCGCAATGATTTTTTCCCGAAAATCAATAAAAATCAAATTAACCCGGGTGGTTTTTTCCCGGGGTTTTTTCATTCCCAAAAGGGGGAAAATTTTTTCTTGCTAAGCGATTTTTTTTCAAAAGAAAAAAAAATAATGAAAATACGTAGAAGTTTTCGGGACTGTTTTTTTATTTCGTTTAACTTTTTATTTGTTTTCCAGCTTTTTTCGCGTTAAACGTATTTCACTGTAAGAAATTTAAAAAATATATCGTTTAAAAAGAAAAGAATAAATGTTGTATAGGGGGTTTTATTATATCAGAGAGAAATTAGATTATAAAACTATAAAAAAATTTTATTTCAAAAGAATTTGGAACCCTTTAAATTTTTAAGGGAAACATTTTCAAATTTAGAATATAACTTTTTCCCATAACCAAAATGGAGAAAAAAAATATAAAAACATATACTAATTGTTTGGGAAAAGTATGAATTGACTTTTTAACAAGTTAAAAAAAATTTCATACCAAAAAATTTTTTTTTTTTTATTTCCAAAATATTTTAAATTAAAATGAAATAAAATTTAAAAGGGGACCAATTTTCACATTTTCTTCCAAAATGCCCTTTTCCCGGGATCATTTATGATAAAAACCGGTTGAAATAGTTTTATTCTCGGATTATTTTTACTAGTTATCGACGTCTTGAAGGTCACTTAAGCAGATATATATTTTTTTGTAACTGAGCTTCATTAAAGGGGAATTTTTTTAAATTACTTTTTTTTGAATGGCAATGAGGGTTCGAAAATAGATATCTTAAGTATTTTTTGTTGTTGAAGTAATTGGTACCTATATCCCATTTCAGTATTTTATCAATGATTTTATAATTTAAAACATGTTTTTGTGGAGATGATTTTTTGTAGAAGTTTTCCAGAAAGTTGAATTTGCAAAACATAAATGTTCTTTTTTAAAGAAATTGTTCTAAAGTTTTTTGATTTTTAGCAAAAAAAAATTAAGCATTTTTGAAATTTTTATTGATGATGTAAACAAAAAAGATTTAAAAATACTTAATTTAAAGTATCGTGATTAATATAAAAATGTAAAAATCCCAATAGTGACTGCTTATACTGAAAATTATTATCTTTTATTATATTATCGTCTGCTACAATTAAATATAATTTTTGTATTCCAATATATCTGATTACTTATAATATTTATCAATATATAATCATCAGCTATAATAAGTTATGTAGCTTAAGTTGGCATCTTTTGCAATTACTCTAAATATAAGAATTTTTTGAAGTATTATATATTATATGTTACTTAAATGAATTTTATTGTTTTATTCAACTGATTTTTTTTCCCGAGATGATTTACAGTACCGGAACAAGTTACAGAAAGTTTATTATTTTTGTTCTTTTCTTGGTCAAACATTTTTCTTAATTTTGCTCATTCATGCTTTGTTTGAAAGGGAAGAAAAATTATTACAAAGTATTGCTAAGGATAATTTTTTTTAATAATTTTTTAATTTTTTAATTTTAATTAAGGATAATTTTTTTTAATTAAGGATAATTTAATTTAATTTAATTAATTTAATTTTAATTAATTTAAGGATAATTTTATTATTTTCATAAAAAAAATAATAATTGATAATTGGTGGTAATTTTAAGACGTGTAAACTTGTGAAACAACGTAGATTATTATAAGTTTCTACTATGTGGTTTGGAAATTTTTAATTCGTTAATTATCACCAAAATATTCTACTTAAATATCAGTATTGCGGTGTTGGAACTCAACTTCTAATAATATAGTTCAAAATTTATATTTCACCTTACATTAGTAAGTCAGATCACATAGGATGAAAAGCTCTAAAATTGAGAACCTTAAAGTTACTTAAGCAATTTCATATTTTATTGCAATTTACTTATTCTGGATAAAAATTCCAGAATATTAAATTTTCTTATTAAAATGTTTTAATACTTATATAAATATTTCAAATTTTGAAATATTTAATACAATTTAACAATTAAGAATTTATACGATAAAGATTAAAATATACAATTTTTATTTGGGATATTTGATGCAGTCTTCATAGATAGTGTCAAGAGATTCAAAATCTACGGTTTTTAGTTTTTTATTTATTGACCAGAGAGAGCTAGAGAGAGGTATTTGGATGGCAGTGGATGGCAGTCTATTTTTGGGCATCTGGACTGAAACACAGTCCTCAATCCCATATCTTTTAAGAGTCTTCTTTGAAGTGGGGGCTTGACTTTCGTGGAATTACACAGTCTGGTGATGTAGCATGCAGGCTATTGGCTGCGACGGTGGAATCCGGGAGAAGGGGGCTTAAGGTGATCTTCAAGACGTGGAATGTTCATACATGGCTGAGAGCTGTGGGGGTGCTCTCTCTACTGGTTGAGGTAAAAGGAGTATAGCCTCTGGCTGGCTGCCCATGGGGATAAGTAAAGTTTTAAAAAGTGCAGAAAAGTGGAATACGCTTGTCCAGTGGGGTAAAAAGATAGAAAATAATAAAAGAAAAAATTAAAAATTTAAAGTTTATTTGGCACATCATACAATGGCCGGGTGAGGATAAAGTACCAAGTATGGTTGTAGGAATCCAGTAGATTCTCTTCTCGGCCTTTTGGTATTGCTCACAGCAGTTATAAACATCTAAATTAATCATATTTGCATTGACAACGAGCAGGCCAAAGCAAGAAAGATATCTAGGGGGCAAAGCAGATAACTTGAACATTGTATGCCACATGTGGTAGCGCGTTGTTTTGTTGGAATGTGACCGCAGATCAGTTCTGAAAGCCAGAGAGGATAATAAGCTTCAAAACCTGAAAGATACAACACTGACTGGTCATTATACCAGAAGTGCGTTCTAAGGTATATAGGAGTGGAATCCTTTACCCAGGATGCCCCCGCATCCAAAAAAATGTGTGCGTGGGAAAATAATGATAGAAGTGAAAACTTCTAATTTATTTTGGGCAATAGAATCCAATTGTCCGGATGTAATACGTTTTCTCTTACATGTTCGCATACAGGTATTACGTAGTTTTCTTTTTCGTGCGCATTCATCGGTGAATTTGTATATTTCATTCATTTTCTGTAAAAAGCGATGTATTCATTCTTATATATTTATATATGAGTATATACAATTAAAAGTCAATTAGTTTAATTATTTAAAAATATTTATATGTAAATTACTTATGTATATTATATTTATATAATATACTAGCTGGTCGTTTTTCACACGGGTGAATTGAAAAATAAAACAATAGAGATTGAAGGGAAAAGAACTTTTTGCATGTGTTAAATTTAAGTGAATTGCAAATTAAACAACAACAACAAAAACAAGTAATATGAAAAAAAAAATTTAAGTCAATTCCTACTTAGATCAAAAAAGAATTTTTTTATTTTAGTTTCTTTTTATTAAATAGTTACAATTAATATAAATATGTATATACATATGACAGAATCACAACATTAAGTAGTCATTAATTTTATTAATTATCATTAAAGTATCGTATTGTGTGTGTCATCCAAAACAATCGTGTATATAAAATTTCAGTTCAACTGAATGCTTTAGCACGTGAGGAAAAAAAAACCTTTTCAAGTTTTGATACAAGTCGCCAACTTGGCTGTGCATTTGTAATTCTTTAAATAATTGGCTTTAATCAATTAATTTTTATTAATTATAATTAAATTATTGCATTGTCATCCAAAACAATCATGTATATAAAATTTCAGCTCAATCGAGTGCTTTAAAATGTATTTTATTAACGATTAAAAATTCCACCAAGATAAATAAGTAAATAAATATATAGAGAGTGTGGGAAGCCAGGGATGGCTCATACGCCTTTTTCTTAACATAACCTCTGGTTCTTTAAATAAGATTAATGGCAATTCTTTTCCAACCAAACCCAAGAAGAGTAGAAATGTGAAAAAGAAATGCAACAAGATAGTTTTTAAACAGAAGTTTCAGTAAGTGAAATGGTAATTTGGGGAATGCTATGTTTGAAAGAGATACAAGCGTGAATTACAAGTTGTGAAGTTACCTGGAAGATAAGCCATTAAGTTATGGTGCATACTATTGCACGCGCCCAGACGTTTCTTCATAAGATTGAATCTAAATTTGGATATGTAGGATTGATTATTTGATATTAGACTTGTAATTATTAGAAGTGAGAGTAGGCGGATTAAATAATTATAGTGAGTCTAAGTTACGCGATTCGGCTTAACTATATTACTGTGTGTTTTTGTTCAGTATAGATTCTCGCTTAATTAATATTATCTAAATTGTTAGACATTTAAGTTCCATTCTTAATAAAGTCATATTAGGGATTAAAAATGTCTATTCCTTTTGCAAACCCTACACCTCTAGCTCACACTGACAATCAAAGATACGGTCACCCGAGGGGGGCGGTATCACAAGCTAATAGTAGGAATAGAAAAAAGGGTTTTTTTAGCATATCTCTGCTCAACAAAAAATCGGATTTGCCTCACTTTAAAATCTGCAGGTCTAATGGTTGAAAATATGGATTTTTAATTTTTTTTTATTTATAATATCTGTGAAACATCCATGTGGGTTGACTTTTGAAAACGCCTTTCTTGTCAGATCTCTGCTCATCAAAAGTTATATGTTTTCTAAATTTCACAAGCTTATGGGTTTAATTATTCATAATAGGGATGTTTATATATATATATATATATAAAACGCCCTCGCAACCCCTCTTGGATGTCAACTTTCCAAAACCCTCTCTTAGAGGATCTCTGATCTATGAAAGAAACATGCCACCTAAATTTCAAGTGTAGGTTTAATAGTACGAAAAAACGGAATTATCGAATCTGAAATAACTATTGCCACAAATATATTTAAATGTGTAATATTTTATATTTTAGTCGTAGATAGGATATTGTTGGAATTGAAACGCTACTGAATTTATTTAAAAGAGAGGAATAAAGTTTTAGCTTACCTGTTATAAAGAGAGGCAAGAGTTTTGATGACACGAAGTAATTCATAATAAACTATTGCTTTCAAAATAATTAATTTGACAGTTTCAGTTTTTAAAGAATCACACATTAATTCCTGGTTAACACATTTAATTATATTTCTTGGATACAAACGTAATGAAATGCAGTGGACGAAACATTTTTCCTACTGCTCACAGACAAAGACACAACACGCGTATTCTACAGAAATTAAAATTTACTATATAATTCTGTTTGATGAAGGTCTGAATGTAATTTTATCTTTAAGGTTTTCATCCACTTCAGGAACTACGGAAATATGTGAATTTTCTTGCACGTGATAGAAATGATTTAAATACATACACACACAATCAACATAAGGTAACCAGTATTAAAGTTTACTTTTGTTAGTACATAATCAGCGTGTGTTTTTTTAGTCTCTTTTAGACCATATTTGGTTAATCTGCCCAAGCTCCATTGAGCCATCTCCCCCTAATTTTCTCTGGGTCTTTTAATGCCCCTCTGAAAGTCTCAAACGTCCACAAGAGGGCGTTATTGACCACGTTGAGAACCTTTGCTTATTTTGGGATTTTGTACGGTGTCCTCAACATTAACGAATTCATCATTTTTCGTCATTTTTCATTAATTATGACAGCAGCAATAATTTCTGCATCGGACATAATGTTTTGCTTGGTATCGTTCTGGAATGTGGGTGTTTTTCCATCCTGCAAAAGAGTGGCCGAGTTATCCGGACTAGTTTTCGGGACCCTATTGAGGGCTGCCGTAGCCCAGTGGTCAAGGTATCGGGTCATGGCAGGCATATCATGAGTTCGAGCCCAGTACCACTAAAAACCGACCGTGTAAGGGAGCAATCTGTCGAGAGTTCAAACGTCCTCCCGTTGGTGTGGTGCGGTAGTTAAGAGAGGGTGTCGTCCTCGTCACTTGACCATGGTTCAAAATTACGAGGTCCGTCGCCAAAAGCCTTCGTGTAGCTGTGAACCTTAATATTCACTCATTCGGGACCCTATTATATTAGCGATACTATCTATATATTGGAATATCTTTATACTTTTTATCTTTGCAAAAAAATTAAATGTAAATTTTTTGTCTCTTACTCTGTATCTTTTACACCCCTTTGTACTTCAAAACTACAGTGATATACGTTTAACGCGAACACTCTTTAGATCAGTGCTTCTCAAACTTTCAATATTTGCGACCCCAAAATTTCATCATTTTCATCGCCCCCCTCCATAAATACCCAAAGTATTGAATTCAATAATACTTTCTTTTCCCCTAAAGTGCAATACGCCAACCCCTTA
>BMAV01004394.1:0-21294 GCA_019973955.1 Trichonephila inaurata madagascariensis | reverse complement strand
AACAAATAAAGAACTTTTGGTAAAAAGGGAAAAAATTTACGACGTTGGACTAAAATTTTATTATTTTTTTCTTTTTAAAACGAAAATTGAAGTAAGTCCAAAAGATTTTAAAATTAAAAGGGCGCTCAAAAATTCCCCCTGAAGGGTTAAATACAAAAAATCAGACGTTTCTTTCATAATGTCAGGAATTTTTATAAAGCACTGCATTTTGGGATAAAATTTTGGTTTTTCTTAAAAAACCGCCCTTGAATTTTTTTTTGCCGTCATCCCCGGAATTAAAAAAATTTTCCGCAGTTGTTTTTGGGATTCATTAAAAAATGTTTTATAACCGATTTGATAAAAAAGTTGAATTTCAAAAGCCCTTGAACGGTTTCTTTTTTCTAGACATTCTGAAAAAAATAAAAATAATAATAAAGCACCTTGAAAATCTCTATTATTGAAAACTTTTACAATAAAAGAAATTAAAATTTTAAATTTTTAAATAAGAATAAATACTCCATTTAATTGTGGGGGGGAAATCGTCCCTTAAAGTAAAAAAAAATTTTTGAAAACGTTTAAATAAAACAAAAATAATTAAATTTTTAAAGAAATGCCAAAAAGCAAAAAAGTCTATTGCACTATACAACACAAAAAAAAAACCACACAGATGAAAAAAAAAAAGAATGTCTTGCTGCAACACCCAGTGTGCTGTCGGTGGTACTACACAGTACCACGCAGTTAGTTATTCAGCTGTAAGATTAACATTCTTTTAAAAAATAAATAGTCAATTTTAATTTTTCAATAGTTTTCTGGTCTTCATTAATATCTAAAAAAACAGTTTCTTTTGCAAATTAACTATTTTTTCGAAAAAAAATGTAAATTTCGCAACGCGATCAAAATATCAGCGAAAACTAAATTTCCTAAAAAAGCCTTTTCGCTTTCCCCAAAATACTCATCATAAAACCCCTTTGCCATATTAAACTTGTAAAATTGGATTTAAAAGAATATTCCTGCAAGCATTTAGGGGGGTATTCGTAAAATGGTTCTTCTAGTAATTTTAAAGTCGGGGACCGGCTAGATAACGAGTTAAAGGGAAACCCAACCTTTGAAATGACCAATTTTTATGAAGCATATATTTTTTATTTTTTTAAAAAAACATTTTTTGGCTTTACAAAAACATACTTTGATTTGTTTCTACGTTACCTAAAAAGTTAAGTTACAATCAATTTATAAAAAAAAACCAAATTGGTTTTAACACTGGAAAGACTGAAATTTAGTATATACCCATATTGCCCAAAAGCAGTTAAATGCTATTGTGAAAGAATTTCTAATGTTAAAAAATATTTGTTTAAAGTTAATTTTAAATATTTTTTTTTTTATTTACGTCATATAACAATTTATTTTTATATATATAGTAAATATTAACAAAAAAAAAATTTTCTTCATTGAAAAAACTGAAAAAAAAAATTCTGAAAAGTTCTAAGAAATTGTTTCATTGTAGATAAATTTTTCTTTTTTTGAAATTAAAAGACACTCCCCAAATAACTTCCTTGGGCAATCTAGTTTTAAATTTCAGAATAGACAAGTAATTGTACAAACTTAATTGTGTGAGTCTGATTTTAAAAAAATTACAAAACCTATTGTTATGAAAATTTTGGGCCTATATATATATTATTTTGGGGAATGTAATAAAATATTTTTATTTTATGAATATTTTTTTTAGTTATGGGCCCGTTATTTAAATAATGGGCTTATATAAAGAATGTCCTATTTCTTGTAATTTTTAACCCATCGTCTAGTTTAAAAAAATTTTAAAAAAACATTAAAATTTTGTACATTTTTGGGTAAATACATTGTTGTTTTAGCAATACCTTTACCGATATAAGTTTATTATATTTTTCTTAATTTTTTTCTTTGCAATTTTTCAAAAATATTTTAAAATTTCATTTATACTTGTGACTTTTGTAAAATTTTGATATTTATTTTATAATATTGTTAATTATTGTTAAAATTTTAAAATATTGTTGGTTAAATTTTAGTACGAGGGTGGTCTGGAAAGTTTCCGACCTTAACGTGAAGATGGCAGCACTTGTCGTTAAAAGCTAGTGAATTTCTTTGTTCATCTGTTGACAGTTACTCACCAAAGTTTCAGCCATTTTGGACGCGTATTGTTATTTAACAGTCTTTGAATGAGTTGATGAGAGTGTTTTTGTGAAAATGGACAAAATCGAGCATCGAGCTGCCCTTAAATATTTGTTTTTGAAAGGCAATACGCCTACGCAAATCAAAGATGCATTGGATTCTGTGCATGGGGACTCTGCACCTTTATTTACTACAGTGAAATTTAGGTAGCTGAACTTAAACGTGGTCAATAGAGCTTGGGAGACAATAAACTTCGGGACGTCCAAATGCTGCAATTACCGACAAAAACATCGCCAAAGTTCACCAAATGGTGCTAGACGACCGCGGAATTAAAGTGAGAGAGATAGCAGGGGTTATGAACATGTCAAAAGAAAGTGTTTGTCACATATTAAATCAACATTTAGGCATGAGAAAGTTGTCCGCGCATTGGGTGCTGCATTTGCTCACGTTAGACCAAAAACGTGTTCGAATGAACATTACCAACGTTCTGTTGGCGCAGTTTAAGAGCAATAAATCCGAGTCTTGGCGCCGATTAATTAATGAAAATTAAACTCGGATGCACCATAATACGCCCGAAACAAAAACACAGTCCAAACAGTGGACTGCAAAGGGAGAAATGGCTCCAAAAAAAAAGCAAAAATTGTTTTTTCGGCTGGGAAAGTGATGGCGACTGTTTTTTTGGGATAATCATGGAGTTGTTTTCATCGATTATCTTCAAAAAGGAAAAACCATTACAGGAGCATACTTGTAGACGTAGGATGTGTAGTATATATGCAACATACTACACATCATTACTTGGCAAGCTGAAGGCAGAATAACATTTAATCATGACGTAACTACCTTCGTGAACAATTATTTTGCGAGAAAAAAGCCGAGTACTATTTGGACGGGTTACAGAGATGGGAGTATAGCTGGGAGAAGTGTTACGATTTACAAGAAGATAATGTTGAAAAAAAAATAAATAAAAAATAAAAAATTCAGAAGAAATGTCTTGTATCTTTGTTTGGTCGGAAACTTCTCTCACATCACTCTGGTACATATTTGTAATGATTCCTTAAAAAAGCATTTATAATGTTTTAGTATGCTATTTTTTTAAAGAAGTTATCCGAACGTGTTCGGGTACCTTAAATATATTACAATAGTACAGCGGTCGCCAAACTTTTTACCTCACGGACCAGTAAATTCATAATTTAAATCCCGCGGACCACTAATAGGGCTTTTTAAGTGTTAAATATATTTATAAAAAAATTTTGAGATCAAAGACACAAAAAATTACCTAGTTAATAAAATGAAACTATTAAATAGTAACCAAACTATGAAAGCTTTATAAACAAACCATAAGATAAAAACTGTAAAAACAAAACAATTTAAAAATGATTAAGTATTTCTGTCTTTTAGCATTATATATACATCCCTAAATGAAATGCCATTATTCTGTGAAGTTGCGTTTTTATAACTTTTCACGCATTGTAATGAATTGAATTGTTTCGCAATGCATCTTAAAACATAATTTAACGCGATGAGTAAATATATTCTACACATTTTTCTGGGGACCAGCGAAATTTTCTCGTGGACTACTAGTGGTTCGCGCGGACCACCACTCTGGCGACCTCTGCAATAGTAGATGACAAAATGGTATGAGGATGTATTAATGAATTACATTAATATCACGTCAAATTTTTTAATAAAAATACAGTATTTTTTTATTGCTTTTAATTAACACGCGTTGATCAATATTATTTATATAAGATTTGTTATTTAAACACTATTTTAAAATATGTTCTAAGACTTTTTAAAAAGATTCATCGGAAACACCTTATAGTTTCAAGGGTTCCTAGAATCGACAAAGTTTTTAGACCACTACTGTGTAGATAAGGTGACCAACCGTCCTCCTTTTATAGGTTTTGTCCTTCCTCGAAAAGTGTCCTCCTTTTCAATATTTTATAACTGATCTGTTAACCTCTGTATTCAGAGATAAATCAAACGTATTTCCAAAATGTCGAAGAATAGTCGTGAAACAAATATCACAGGAAATAACAGTTTTCAATGGTATTTTTTGACTTAGTCGCAAGTAAATTAGGCAGATATAGAAAATTACGTTGAGTTTTTATGGAAAGAAATGCCTGATATTAAAATCGATGACAATTGTCTGTTTGAAGTAGAAAGAAGACTGAATGTATATTTACATTCTAATAAATTAGAACAATTGGAAAATAAACATGCTGAGGAATTGGTAAAATATGGGTGAAATTACTTAAAACATTTCAAAAATAAACGCATTCCACATATGAAAATATAATTATTCTTGTTGAATTTACGTTGTGCTGCCCTGGAACTAATGCAGTAAGTTAAAAGAGTTTTTTTCAGTTGGTAATGGTTTTTCAAAATTGAATGTTAATATGTTAGCTACAGTACTTACCGTAAAATTCAGTATGAAGGATATTTTTTGCCCAAACTTTTCGATATATTAAAAAATATGTTGACAAAAAAAATTCATTCAATGGAAAAAGACTTGTTTAAGATAATAACTAAAAAGAATGTAAGCGTAATTAGCGTATTTTTGTTTGAGTTAGTAAAACGTTTAATAAATTTTAATTAGAATTTTTTCTTAAATTTTCGTCCTCCTTTTATTGTAAAAAAATGGTCACCTTAATATAGACTACCTGGTGTGATGCCTGGGAAGTTAATTGTTAGATTAGACCAGCCGTGGGCTCGCATGCCACAGTATGGCACGGATGAGTTGTTGCACTGGCACTCGAAGAAATTATACAATATTTAATAAATTATAATAAAAAAAGAATGCTTTTTACAATTACATTGAAATGTGGTTGACTCAGGAGGCAAAAAATCCTCTCTTTAAAAGATTTATTTTAAATACATTTAAATTAGTTACGATATAAATTTATCGTGTAGTGAATGCACCTGCATTGTTGTGCGAGTTGGCTTTCCAAAACTTTTTTTTCACTCTGGAGAATTTGGACTTTGAGGGAGCGTATTTTAAAATATATGAAGAAAACAGAGAACTACCCAATGAATAATGGCTACTCGAGATAGAAGATTGGCTATTTGATTTAGATTTTACTACCCATATTATGGAAAATTAAAATAATTAGTGAAAAGTCTATTTTTTCAACCCTAGTTGGTCATATACCTTCTTTTGTGGACAAAATTTTGCCTTTTTTGTCTTGATTTGTCAAAAAATTAACTATTTCAAGTTAATACAGGAACAATCTTCCGAAGTTAATACTGCTTTGAGATGTGATGGATTTAAAAATTTAATGCCCATTTTTATAGGAGTCTTTCTGAGCTAGGTTTGATGATTTTCAAGATGATAATAAAATGCAAATCTTTTCACAAATCCTTTTTTAATTTTTCTGCAAAATGTTAATTGTTACCGACCTGAAATCCAAATCGAAATTATTATCTACAGCACCATACTGCACTTAAACGCAAACATAAGGAATTATGTTGCATTTTGGAAAAATTTGTACTAACAATCATTTTTTCAAATTTATACTATTTGGCTTTTGTATATTGCTGTACATTTTAATCAACATACGTATGAGATATTTTTTTTTTACATTATGAACGTAACAAAATCAAAGTATCGTTCAAAAATAACTGAACTGATTAAAAATAAAATATAAATTTGTGCTTTGTTCTTATTTATTATATTATTTTTAAACTTCCACCACTTATATAGACTTACATTAAAAATGAGCTATTTTTTAAAAATTACATAATATATATAAGCTTATAAGTAACATTTTTTAGCCTTATCATTTTTTCGAGAAAATGAAAGTAGCATGCATATATAATAATAATAATAACAATATTTTTTTTTATCTAAAAGTGGCTTTTTTTCTAAAAGGGTTGACCACCCCTGGATTAGTCACTGAATGTAGACTGGATGATAAAAAAGCACTTTCGATCGCAACACCTTTAAATTGGGCAAAGCTATTGCATAACACAGAAAATTTAGTCACTCCTTTTCTACAGAATAACGGCATTTCGTGCATTACTCGTAACCGATATACTACCTATAACATTTAAAAGTAAATTTGTGGTAGTCCGTCAATCCAGAAACTGTTTCCCAGAATCAGTTATATTTTTTTTTAAAATTTCTAATATATTTTTGGGGAAATTAGATTTATTTCCTGTATTTTAATAGCACACGTGCGGGAATTATTCACCGAATATTTTTTCACTGGAAATTATGCATGTTGATAGGCTAACTTTATTTTTGTTTTTTATTATATTTCCTCAGCGAAACGTTCGCATCCTAGAGCTTTCATCCTTTCCCCAATTTTTTTCTTTGTTGCCGCCGGCGCCAGTATTGGAGGGGAAAGAACTCTGGGAGGATTTGTACCATTTATACTGTCTAATGGTCTTATTTATTTTTTTTCCAGGATGCAGTAATATTTTACAACTATTACACAATTGTTTTGATTTATATTGAATGTTTTTATGATTACCTCTTAAACAGTTAAGGCATAGATAATTTTTTTTTGAAAACATTTTTCTTTTAATGCTCATTTCAGGCTTAGAATGAGTCACGTTTCAATAGAAAATGATATTTTTTATATTAAGTATTGTGATTGATTAACATTTGGGATTTAGATAACAAAACCCTGCTATCAAAGGTTTAGTTTGGTAAGGAATGCTTGCTGAAGTAAGTTCAAACTTTTTACTCCTTCATCTATTTTTTTTTTCATCGTACGATATATCAATAGAACTTTTGAGAGTTGATGTAATTTTAATTTTACCAAAAGTATTCTTCGTGACCTCTCAATTTTGTCACTATATAGTCTACGACAATATATTCCTTAATTTGTAGCATATATATATTTGATGCGCACATAGTTAATATTTCCTTCCAATGACTAATTAACATTAATTTGTTGTTTTCAAACTGAGTGTTTTCAGTTTTAAATAATGAAAATTAAGAATCACCTAACATAAAAATATCATTAATAATTCCATTAGAGTGGATTTTTAATATTACAATTTTCGAGAATCATTATGTTGATCGTTATAATTTTATCCGTCTACCCAAAAATCGTTTTTAAAGTTGACAATTTTTTTTTACGGTTTTATTTTATAGTCCATCTTATTAGCTTTGTAAAAATAATAATTTTTTTTCATTCACCAGAACAAAAATACAAGTATTTTAGTCAAAACAGATGCCATAATTTTAAACGAGATTTTAAACTTTAAAATGCATTTTACTCGAGATTTCAAACTTTAAAATGCGTTTTACACGAAATGTGTTTCTTTAGAAAATGCTCAAACGGGGCAGCGATTGCTTAAAAAGTTTTGAAAAAAACTACCGTAAAATCCGGCGTATAACGAGCACCTAGTTTTTGAAGCTGAATTTTTTTAATTTTTAGTTATATTCGTCGTATAACGCACACCCTCTTTTTTTAACGAAGAAATCTGAAATATTAGTATACATTGCTCTTTTGTTTCGAAGTCATTTATTCTAGGTATTATCCCAGACTTTAAAAAAAATTGTATATTTCTAGAACTACAACTGTTATAGTTCATAAAGCAAGTCTCTCATTTCTTTTAAATAAACAGTATTTCTATACATCTAATGGTACATTTTTTTTTAATGCTCATATCTTTTGTTATTTTTAAAGCCATCGTTTTTGTACCCGGCGTATAACGCGTACCTTAAGTTTCGATCTTACTTTTTGTGATAAAAGTGCTCGTTATACGCCAGATTTTACGGTAATTGAAATTTTGTGTGTGTGTTCTGTGTAACAGTAGAGGTGTAGACCTTCAAATTTACCAATCACTGTTTTATTAAAAAATTTACAGTCCCTTATGTGAATATAATCACTGTTTTAAATCAATTTCATATAATAACTTATATAAAGTGCTCTAGTTTTTGTACAAATTAAAATATTTCTTACCTGAAGTTCATTTCGAAAATGAACACCAAAATAACACATCAAAGTTGAAAAATTGAGAATTCGTTCATAAACTTTTTGTACAGAATGGGCCCGGTTTATGTAATTTTCTATACATATTTACCAATTTTTTCCACTTTTGGAATACTAATTTCTTTTTCTCTTGAATTCTAGCATTTTTTTCTTAAAATGCACTAAATACATCTAAAAAAATTTAAAAACTCCATTTCTTAATTTTTAAAACGAATGTTGTCTTAAGAAATCGGATAAATTAATTAAACATTTTGTTCTTTGTAAGCGATCATTCAGGTTAAGAACCACTAAATTACGATAAATGTATATTTGTAATTTTATATTCATATTTTTATGATTCTTTTACAAGAGTTTTAGGTAAATCCATATTAGAATTGTCTATTATTTTTCCTAATAAAATCGTTTCTATTGTCGATTATTTGTACTTGTATTTCTTGTAAATTCCAATTTCGTTAATTATTATTGTATATTTGATAATTATTAACGTAAATGAGGATATTTCCATACTTATAATGATCTATATTTTACAGTAATTGCATACATTTCACTCAACTATAAATCATTTATAGGACGAGAGAAAAATGCCCGCATGCAAACATTCTGTCTAATTAATTTACGATGCAGCTTTTTGCCATTAGAAGACATTCATTCTGTTGATATAGCATCCAAAAAGAGCTGTAACAAATGCGATATACGAACACATGCTACATTTAATGGAATTTTTAGATTATACGTGAAATAACCACTGAAAAAAGAAAACGTCACCGAGTGGCTTATATATTTACTGGTATTGTTTGCAGAGATAAAATATAGACAAGAGAACATTTGAACATTGAAATAGGATAAAAAAGGTGTTAGTTTTATATGACGGGGCAAGGAGCCAAGCGCTGCCAATCCAAGATGGCGGCCTAGCGGTATCAAATCTCTTCAGGAAGGATTGTTTAAAAAATACAATGAATTTTATCTCAAAAGAAGAATATAGAAAGAGATTGATATTTAAGATCAATCAATAAATAATGAATAACAATATAGCATAATAAAAAGTAACATGTACTAATAATATTATGCAGTATATAATAATCTTCTTATAATTTAAAATTAATTATATATAATATTTATATTGTATGATTTAATAACAATTATAATATATTGTAATAATCATATAATATAATTTAATAGTAATTATAAAACGAATAATCATCGTATTGTAATATTATAGAAAATTATACAAAAATACTCATATAACGTAAAATTATAAATAAATAGCATATTAATAACTATAAATAAATAACATGTAATAATATTTATAAATAAATATAATAAAATGCAATAATAAAAGCGAATATTATGATTACATGTAATAATATTTATATTTTTATATTATATTATTAATAAAATAAAAACATATAATATGTATTTAAATTTATGAGTATCAATTAGAAAGTACTGAAAACTTGCAATATTACAACAATATCAAGGTTACCATATTGTAATGTTATCGTCCATCTTGGCGTGTGCCCAGTGATATCAAACTAGTTCCAAAATATTTAGCTAAGGGTGATGATGCTTAATTATTTTTCAAAGTTAATATTTATGTACTGAAATAATTTATTTTATAAGTAATTTTGATAAAAGTTAGCAACACAACTAAAGATAAATTGTTGATTTAACAAGAATAACATATATATATACACAGATGTTTAAGGCTACACAGTACCCTAAAAATTTCATTCTTACGAAAAAATTTTTTTTGCATTTTCTAGTGGCCCACATCATTGAGAAGCTTGCCATGAAAATTCATATCTGTTAGCAAATTAGTTTTTAAGATATTTGAAGTTTTATGAGCTATGATTTTGGTTTCGGTTTCATTTTAAAAAACATTTTCCCTGTCTTAAACTGAATTAATTAAAAATATTTTTGAGCTTTTAGTTTGAAATGGTTATTAATTCTAATTTTCCTTACTAAAATTATTTCTTCTGGATTATGTTTTGAGTTTTATGAGTTTTTATAATTAATTAAGATTAATTTCATGGCCAATTTTTGCTTTAAAATTGTTTATATAACTTAAAAGCTTTACCATTAATTTTTTCCTGAAGAGAAAATTCTATGGCAAATGCGTTTCTCAGGTTGCTATAAGAAACAATATTTCGAAGAGATGGAATACTGCTGAAAATGATATATCTAAAAATCAGTCCTCTGCTGATTCTGCAATTAGACTTCAGAATACAACTATTCTGAATTCAAATGTTGCTGAAATAGCTGAATATTTCTTTGATGTACCAAACTGCTTTATACTAAACATATTGCAGTATTATATTTTAGTTTTTTAAAGTCGTACGACAAGAGCTAAAACTTACTAAACTGCCCTAATTTAAAACTGAAAAAAATTAAATTTTATGAGCAAACCTGTCTATTTTAAGCTTAAGTTAGTATCATTATTATTTGGGGATAAATGCTTTGTGTTTCAAAACTATGTGAAAATATTAGGTTAGGATAAAGCTGAATAAATTGATATCTTAACAAATCTATCAATATTATGCAAAAATATTTTTTTGAATTAAAAATATTATTTTTAGTCATATTTAATTAAAATAGTGTTTTAATGCAGAATATACATTGGAAAATAACATATTAAAAATTAGAGCTTATGGGCATTATAAGTTTTTGTTTTATGACTTTACAAACTTTAAATGCTTTTTTTCTCAGACTTTCAAGTTTGAAGGTATAAGTGTTTTCTAATCCCTAAGGCTGTTTTCCTGTTCAAGATAGAACCTTAATTTTTTTGTATATACTCCCAAACGTATGTTCTATAAAAGTTAGCATGGATTTAGGGCTAAGATCCCTAGTTATTTTTCTAAAAAAATGCTAAAATTTATATTTTAAAAATGTTCGTGTTTTTCCCAGGTTTTTCTAGAAAAATAATAATTAAAAATCAACAAGAGAATAGATTTTCATATCCATACTAACTTTTCCGTGAAATAACCTAAGAAATATAATATAAATTAAAATGACTAAAAATTTTAAAAACTGAGTATTTTATAAGAGTTTGAAAAAACTTCAAAAATTCTTAAATTTTTACAATAGTAAAATAATGGCTGGTCAAACTGACATTTTATCTATAGAATCAGCTTAATAATATAATCTAAATATAAGAAATCCATTATTTTACTGTAACTGCCTCCAAAAAAATTTTTGAAAAAAGGGTACCGTGTAGCCTTAGTGAGAATAATAGGGTTCTGCCCTGCAAAGTCAGGATTTTGGGAGCCAAGCCGGATCTTACAAAATGAATGCTTACTTGACGCCTAGAATCCTGCCCCCCCCCATGCGATGCTGAGGCAGACATTGCGCCACTAGATATACATTATGTATATCGCATCATACTACACTAAAAAAAAAAAAATTTGGGTGAAATAAAAATCGAATGTGAACTGTTCAGATTTTGAGTCATTCAGCTGAAATTAAGTGTATAAGGCCTTAGAGGTTTGAAATTTTTAAAATTTTTCTTATCTCTTAAGCTTTCGTATAAAGTCCGGAAGTTCCTATTAAATTCAAGCTTTTAATATTAGTAATATCTGCTGTTTAATATTCTTTTTTTAAAAATTCTTACTCGTCATGAATATATTTATTGCTTATATCATCTCTAACTTATAATAAAAGCATTAAGTTGAAAAGAAAACATAATTCCTATAATTTATGACTAGTAAACTGAATGGAGTGGCTATATTCACGATCTCAATTTCTGTCACCATTCTGACTCTTTTAGTGCACTATCACCTATTTCCAAGTCTCATAAATCTGTATGGATAAACAAATGTATCCATAAAAAGAATCAACTGCAGTAATTCTTTGAACAGACATTTTTCCAGCAAATCTGGACGAAGGAGCCTTTTCTTTTGATTTATGTCGTGTTCAGCTTTCTCATTGTATGTGTGCATATCATGGTACGTTTGCTCCAGCTGTGGTATTCTATTCCTCGTGATAACAGTTGCAGCCAAACGATTCGAAATAAATGATCGGGAAATGGGAAAGAGGTGACGTTATAAATCGTCTGCCTGGTGGTTAAAAAGTTCCCTTGAATGTCTTATTGAGATATTTTTATTGAATGATGCTATCGACTAGGCATATTGTTTGTTTTTTACCTTTCTTTTTGAGATACGTTCACCAAACGTGAATTGATTCTTATTTTTATTTTAAGTTAGTGAAAGGTTAGTCCGTTTTTTTGTACTTTTTTTTCTTTTTAAATGATATTTATACAATTTACTTTAAGGAATGGACGTCAGGGCTTCAAAGAAAAGAATGTATATAATAGAAAATATAACGAAATATAAATAAAATGAATTTTGCTGGAAACAACTAATTTGGTATTTTACCATTTCACCGGCGCAAAACTCGCCAAGTAGATTTTGTTGGCGGCAACACTCAATGTACTCATAAAAATGTTAATAAATATAGTTCTAACAATTTTTTCCTTCGTAGGAAAAAGCCTTTAATATCGTTTAAATTTTTTTCATTTCGCTCAATTTTAAATATTCTATTTGGCAACGGTTGTATCGTTTTTGGCGAATTTATCTCCTGCATTGGTGAAATATAAAATACCAATAATTTTGAGAGACATGAATACTTTTATTCGGTTTATATAAATTTAGTATAATTTTGAAAAAAAACATGTGCAGAAATTCAGAATCGTTAATTTTTAAAGTAATAAAAGCTTTCTGCCCAAGCGCAAGAAAATATCATTGGTTAAAATTAAACTAAATGAATTACGTAAGCGCTAACTTGCCGCGATATCGTTAAAACTGTTAAAATTAAAGAAATCTACAGCACATGCGCCAAATTTCGCCGAAAAACCGACTTCTTCACTGGAAAACAAATTCAAAAGGGTTATCAGATTTGGCGTGTTTATCGATTTGGCGAGAAAACACTTAGCGCGGAAGCACCCGATTCGACAAATCAACCCTAATTTTAATTTGTATTTCATATTGATTAAAAAATATTATTCATAAATATTTCAAATAATTATTACAACATATTCAAGGGTATCACAAATAAGATAAATCAAATTAACTGAGTTATACACAAACATTTAAAAAATATATAATCGAAAAAATTAAATAAGTTTCTAGCAAAATTTAAGAATTTGAAAAGTTAAAATTCTCGTTAGTTTATTGTATTAAAATTTTCAAAGAATTAAAACAATAAATACAAAAAATAATTTTTATAAAAATACACATTCTATAAATTACGTGTTTAGCAATTTTGTATTTGTTTTTCTTTTTGTTAATTTTTTTTTTTTGTCTTGTTTAAAACTATTACTTAAATATCGAATGAACTATTTCTTTTAATATCTGAAAATTTATAGAATATCACCTGTTAGCAATAATATATCTTACAGTCATTTTATTACACCTTTAAAACATATTGTTTTAAAGGTATAATAAAAGAGGGAATTATATTTTTTTCAGGTGTAATGTAATTTTAAAACATTTATCATCTACAGAAAATATACTGCATTTCTATTAAAAGAAAGAACCATAGATGGACGGATTGTTCTACTTGAGGGTGAGGACCAAATCAGGTTTACGTATTTTCCTCAAAGATTTCATTCCTAATTAATTATACCAGACTTATTTTTTAAGGCTATTTTTTGGTGGGAAATATGTTTCCCACCAGCTATTGAGAGTCTTTTAAAGGTGGGGATCATCTTGTGTTTTGCATTTTTTATATTGCATTACATTATATTTCTAAAAATAATTTGTTCTTTCTGAAATACACTGAAGGAATTATACATTAGATGTATTTTGTATACTTTCCAGGAAATTTAAGAAAACTGAGAATGGTACATAGTGGGATATGACAAGCGATACAAACGCATGTTGTTTTCGTTTGCTTCAATAGAGCATAAACAGCAACGTTTAAATCTACTTTGCCCTATTGGCATATGGTTACTAATTTTAGTCAATCTTGCGTCATCTAGAACAGATTTCTTACTGCTCAGGAAACTTACAGGTCATCCTTTGTACTTGCGACTGGAAAATCCAAATATCTGTTGTTCAAGACGATCTGCTGGCAGCATAAACCACAGGAGGGAAAATGACTTCCCATGGACATTTAAAAATTAATCAAACTGTTGGGAAATAGAAAACTATAAATACAAATGAGAGATGCAGGCGCCATATTATCATAAGAACAAAATCCTGTCAGCATTAGATATTAAGTCATTATCTTTAACACTTTACCTCGTTAGATGGATTTTGTCAATACAGTCCCGTTTGATTACACAATGTCAATAGACTGGACTTCATCAAGGGTTTTGTTAAAATGTCAGAGACATGTTTCTCCGTTGACATTTGGTTCACATTTAATTTTCTCTCCAAGACTTTCTAGCGCACAACGAAGTGTTTTTTTATGTGCTTTGCCCTTCGATGATATTCAGGGTTGTGTGACAACTTTACTGCTACCCTGTTGTCCTCTTGAAGTGTGGGAATTTCCCTCAAGTTCACTATGCCTTGAATCAGACTGCAGAACCTTATTATTTATTTGGCTGCGTCTGATGCTGCTATAATTTCAGCTTCATTTGTTGAAGTGGCAACAATTACTTGCTTTTGGCTGCGCCATGAGATAGCTCCTCCAGCATATATCATAACATATCCCGAAGTTGATTGACTTGCTTTGGTACATCCACCAAAATCTGAATCGCTATAACAATGAAGCACACCTTTTGTCTCTGTAGCACGGTATGTTATTCCATATCCAACTGTGCCAGTTTTGCGGAATACTGTCTTCAACCTGACTATATATTCTGCAGATGGTTTTCAAGTGACCTCGAAAGAAATCCTACATTATACGCTAGATCTGGCCTGGTTCCCACCATCAGATACCTTGCCTATATGGAAAATCAGAGTTTTTGATTCAGGACTTTTGCAATCTGCAATCCTTTAACATGGGCGTTGCCAAAGGTTTGCTTTCCTCGAATCCAAAACACGTAAGTATTTTTCTGCATATTCTTTTTGAATGATAGTTATTGAATTGTCTTTATGATGCTCGCGATTTCAAGACCTAGAAAACAGGAAACTTCTACCGAGATCTTGAATTTTGTTTTCAGCTCCTTGATGAACATTTCAAAATCCTGTTGGTCAGTTGCAGCAATTAATCCATCATCAAAATACAACACGATCAATAATTTTCTACCTTTTCTTTCCCGAATGTAAAGGCATGGATCAGCTTCACTTGCTTTAAAGCCAAGATGTGTTAAAAATTGACCAAAACACTTATTCCAACCGCGTGGTGATTGTTTTAAACCATACAGGCTGGGCTTGAGTTTACATACTCTTCCTGAGCCATCTTTGAAACCTTCTAGTTGTTGCATTTATATGGTTTCTCCTCTAGATCTCCATAAAAAATGCTGTTGATACATCAAATTGAGTCAAGTGCATCCTTTCTTCAGCTGCAATGTTTAAAACTGTCCTTATTGTTTCAAATTTGGCTACTGGGCTGTATGTTTCACTGTAATCAATGCCCTGGCGTTGACTGTAGCCTCTCGCAACAAGTTTGGATTTATATTTGTTGATGCTGAAATCTGGATTTGTTTTGAGTCTATAAACCCACTTACAGTGTTGTTGCCTTAGCTCCAACTGGTAGGTCTGATAGCTTCCAAGTATGATTTTCACTTAATGAATTCATGGATTTCTTACAATCTGTGCTCTCCTTGGAGTTAACTGCTTCTTTATATGTTTCAGGATTATAGTCATTTAAATATGACTCTGCTTCCATAATATGATCCTCAAACCGTTTTGGTTTTTGCAGAAGTGAGCGGTTCCTCAGCTATCTATCTGATGTAGGTTCAGCAACTTTTTCCCTATCATTCTCAGAATCCTTTAAGTCTTCTTGGCCTTGTCCTTTCTATAGGATTGTTCTCAATTTTTATGAGCTGCTCTTCATACTTTCCTTGATTTGTATCTTCTTTTATCTTGTCTTCTAATTTCAATTCTGAATGGTCATCACACTTCCCAGCTTTTCTGGAAAGATTACATCTCTAGATTTCATTACTCTGTGTTCTTTCTTTAGCCAGATTCTGTATCGTTCATCTCCATTATATCACACAAGGATGGCCTTGTCTATTTTCCTTCTCTTCTGAGCTAGAACATGAGCCTAGCATGGAGATCTTATTATCCTATTAACCGATGTTTCTTTATGAGCCAAAGCTCATACGGACTTGCATTTTCTATTGATGACTTTCCTCTTCTGTTTAGTATGCATTTGGCATAATTAACTAATTCTGCCCAGAAGGCTGCGGGGAAACTGACCTTAGGATTTGAGTATTTGAATATTCTGGCCATTTCAATAGCGGTTCGCATTTCTTGTTCACTGGCTCCTTTTTTTTTCAGGGTGTAGTAAGGTGCTGCCAGCCTTCGAGTAATTCCATTTGAATGTAAAATTTCACGAACACCTTTGTTATCAAATTCTCCACCATTATCGAAGAGGAATTCTTTCACTGAATATCCCAATGTCCTTGTATGTGCAAGCATGCGTTCTAAAAACCTTTTTTACTTCTGGCTTCTCTTTAATTAGGTAAACATAGTGAGACTTTGTAAAGCTGTCTTTGAATACAACCAGATACTTTATCTTCTGAAATGACTCATCAAAGAAACATCTGCTGAATTCAGTTCACCAGGCGCAGAGGTTTTCTCCCTGGTGCCAAATGATAGTCTGTGTGCTTTGCCATAAATACATGGTTAACATAAATTCTTATCTAGCTTGATGCGGATGCCTCATTCTTTTTCAAGCATGTTTCGGGTGTGACGTTTATCTTGGTGGCCCCATCTTTCATGATACAACTGTAGCAAAGAGCTGTCTGCTACAACAGTATGAACTTCAAGCCTTTCTTTGGACAAAATTGGCTCAAAATTTGCTTTGAATAAGGAACCACTTACACAGCGAGAACCATAGAGCACCACATCACTGCTGACTTTTAACCAGCACTCAGTAGAAGTCTAATACAAATTCACTATTTTGGTTTCTGTCTTTAGCGGCAAGTACTGGGAAAAAAATATCTATTAATCTTCGGAACATACCAAAACTCTTTTAGAACACCTTCCTCGCATTTTCCATTAAGGGTCGATTTTACTTTTACTGTGCCTTTCTCAGGGGCAGCTAATGTTTCATTTCCAGCAGCATTAATACCACAGGGACTATTAAATTTGATGAAGTCAGTAACTTAGTAGCTCCATTGTCAATCCAATATGATGTCGGGGTAGTCTCTGATGTCTCCTCAGATGCAAACATCAATGCTATGTTAGCTGATACTGCATTTGATTGTGTTATCACTCAATTTATTCTTTGATGGTCTTCCATCTAAAATCCACTTTCTACAGTCTTTTACCCAATGCCCTTTTCGCTTAGAGTAATTGCAGCTATATATATATTATATATATATATATATATATATATATATATATATATATATATATATATATATATATATATAATATATATATATATATATATTATATATATATATATATATATCTTCTTTTTTTTACTTGGATTTGCCCTCTTGTTAGGGTCTTGCTGATTTTGTAGCTATTAAGGCTTCCTGGGGTTTTTGCCTACTGTCTTCAACTTAAGTTAAATTTCTTTCGAACATACACAGCTGCACTGTTAATTCTTCAAATGACTTCTTGTCATCTGCAGACAACAACGTCCAACTGGACTTAAAGGTTTAACTGTCAAGGCAGAATATGTAACACTTTACATACTAGCGTCAAATTTGGCAATTTACTTTCTTCTCTAGCCTCAAGTCCGTTATTCAGTTCATTCCAAAGACTTCTTAACTTTGCAATGTGTGTCGAGACCTCTCCTGGAACCTAGCTACATGCAAAAAACTTAGTGCAAATTTTAAACAGCCGATCTCTTTTGAAGTTGCTTCAAACTGCTGCTTCAATGCTTCCCAAGCTTCAAAGGCTGTTTTTTCCCCATAATCTTCTGATACACTGCATCAGTGACAGTCGGTGCTCCATAAATAAGTGTTTTAGTAAGCACGTTTTAGGTCTTAATAAAAGCGGCCATCCCCAAATGTCTTAGTGGTTTACTGGTCGATCGCAATCGACTTAATGCCCATTTTTGGTAATGTAGAATTAAAAGTTTTGCATTTCAAGCAAGCACGTGACAAAATGGATGACTTTAAAATTGTGGTTTTCGTTTGAAGCTGCGGATAAAATGGATATTCATGTTACACTTCTAGTCAACAGCTTTAATCATTAAAAATGTTTCTGCATTCTGGAAAACCGGACGATAAATAGTTTTATTCAGTCAATTAATTTCTTAGTGAAATTTATCGCTCTATTAAATTTATATGAATCCCTAACCCTGCACGTGTCAGTTGTGGTAAAACCTACCAGAACAACTCAACCCGTCTCCCGCATAAGGACTTTGACTACGTTGCATTTCTCCTGTCATTCTAAGAATTACTCCAATACATTATATTTATATACATTTACTCTGACACTTGAAGGGTTATCGATTCATCACACACACACATATACATTTCTTTTTCAGAACATTTAATTAATAAATTAAGTTTAAAGGTAAATAATGGAATTAATTTTAATAAATTTTTAATAAAATGATTAGAAATAATAAATAAAACAATAATAAATAAATAAAAATAGTATCCTGAAGAAGAAACATCTATTAGCTAAACTAAACACAGTGGCGCAGCAGCCCATACAGGGTCAGGGCCTACTGTGCCCATCTCAGATCTCATGACTTTGGGCACTGAGGTACATGAGCAGATGTTCCGGTCAGGGGGTCAGTCTGATGCGAAACCCCCAGTATTTAGATCCAAAGCAAGCCTGGTACTCACTTTATCGACCTACTAAATGGATGAAAGGCTGAGTCGACCTTGCCCAGCCTGGGTTTGAACCCTGAATCCAGCGTGGAAGCACTAGCTATTCTTACAAAAAAAAAATTAGATATATATTTCTACAGAAGCGTTAAAATTTAAATTATTATTATCATTATGTTTCGTTTTGCTTAAGAAAATTTCTTGAAAGGCAAAATTTGATCCTATCCCACCCCACCACACACACACTAAAGAAAATTTACGATTGTATTATACAAATATCGAAAGGAATAAAAAGCTACCATAAATAAGTTCGTAAGATTGTATTAATTGTTTTAAAATTAAATTGAAAGTCAGCATATAATATTCACCATAATTCAATGAATATTCATCTTTATAAAAATAGTTGAAAAGAATTGTATCAAAATAAAAAAAAAAGTTTTTTGCAATTAGAAAATTTATAATTAGTTTTTCCGTTGGGAAAAATCGAGCTAAGTTGTCTGCGCGCAATATCTCACGAAACTCGTACATGTAACTGTAACTGTACGCTCTTAAGTGAACGTTACCATTTGCAAATTCGCTTTACTTGGATGTGTTTTGTTCCTTCATTTTTTAGAAATCTGTCGAAGCGTAAGTTATAGATACTTTTTTTGGTGTTTATGTTGTTTATTTCAATTATAGAATAATTTATAAATTTGTAGGTGCGCAATCATTTGTGAAATAGAAGTTCCGTTTGGATTTCTCAAATCTACACAATGCCGTTGATGGTAAGTAATTTTAATATATTACATTTAGTTTTTCTGTTGAAACAAAAACTATATATTGCATGTTAATAATGTTGAAAATTGTTAAGAATGTAATATTTGTTTTTTTAAAATCTTTTTATCTTTTTAACTAAGAAGTTTTCTTAAAAAGACATTTTAAAAAAATATTATATATATATATTTAAAAGTATTAATCCTATTTGAGTATTTATAAGTTTTTTTCATTATCTTTAATAATTAAGTCAAGAATTTTATTAATTTTCAATTATTTTGTTTCGTAAAAGTTTTGGGTTGAAACCACGAAATCAATTAATTTTATTGTAATAAACAAATTATGGAATATGCTCGTTAAATAAATATTTTTTTATTATTGTCTTCACATACCGCAAATTTTATCCATGCACCATTTCAATCATTTTGTTTTGAATCGATATCGTACTATAAAGCTATCACAATATCATTGCGATGGACATAGCAATTTTTGAGTAAAGGTCATGTGACGAGGACAATACCTAACTTAGTGCTTCATTTTCACTTTTTTGCTCGCCACATACCAACTTTAAAAATCAGTCTTATTTAATGTTTTATGTCTCATTGTGTGTGATGAGTGGTTTAGTGAAAGTTGGAATCATATAATCGTTTTCTTTTAGTTCTTTTCTTACATTGTGATAATTTTTTTAAATTTTTTTATTTTAATGTTTAATTTTTATTTTAATGACTTAATTTTTGAAATTTCGTGTATCCCTATCGATTTAATCTGAATGTAGAGCACTAACTATCTGTTTAAAATTATACTAACACTAAAATGTGGAAGCTCTTTCCGTGTTAACTTTTTTACTATCATTCACTTTCCATCATTCTTCACGTAATTTTTAGTTGTAATTTCAATATAAAGATTAATTTAAATTCAGAAAATTACTTTTGTTTTTGAATTATTTATATGTTATTTGTCAATGGAATTTATGTGCTTAATTTTAAAAAAATGTCACCTCCAATGTGAGGATAATATTTCTGATATGAATTTCTATTTTATATAACATAAAAATAAAATCGTTTTCTTCTATAAATTAATATATAAGTACTATTTAGGTAAATGTCTAGGGCTTGAATTTTATGCTTTAATTTGTATTTCTTCCTTGATCAAAGTTATTTACAATAAGTGGAATTCTAAAAGAATTTCTTGTTTATAGTTTAGTGATACATTATTATATTTTGTACTTCTACTATTTTGCATATATATGTTCATGCACCATCATGTTGTACTATTTAGTTTCTTTTTCTTTTTAAGAAATTCATATGCCTTTTATTTTATAATATTTTTTACACTAGTAAAGAAAAATATCTCATTCACAGCAAACGTCATCGTAAAAACAAACATCATTCAAAAAACAAACATCGTATTAACATGAGTACCAATCTACTTTCTAAAAGCAGCTTTTAAAAAATATTTTAACACATCTGTATTGGGTTCTAAATTGTAAATACTATTTGACCTTATATCTTGTAAAAGTTTTTTTTACATTACACTGCAGCTCATGTTATGTTTGATTTTGTTTCGCATATAATATAATATAAATGTCGATTTTGGTTATTTAAATATTTTTAATGTTCTATCTGAAAA